>OZ005650.1:117162752-117762752 GCA_963930645.1 Salticus scenicus
GGAAAAGACTAAAAACCCCATAGGAATAGCATGGGAAGGAAAGCAAAAAAACTCACAATGTCAAGTGTGTTGAAAAAAAAAAAAAAAAAAAAAAAAAAAAAATTCACACCGGAAGTAATAAGTGGACAATGTTGACTAGAAAAACACATTGAACAGCGGGAACCGGGCGGGCTGGGGCATGGGTCCTATCGTCCAGGATTAATACGACTCGCCTAGTATAACTCTTGGCGGTGGTGGGGGTGGGTGGGCGGGAACCACCGCCACTTTAGAATGTACAAAAAGAGGGGAGGAAAAGACTAAAAACCCCATAGGAATAGCATGGGAAGGAAAGCAAAAAAACTCACAATGTCAAGTGTGTTGAAAAAAAAAAAAAAAAAAAAAAAAAAAATTCACACCGGAAGTAATAAGTGGACAAAGTTGACTAGAAAAACACATTGAACAGCGGGAACCGGGCGGGCTGGGGCATGGGTCCTATCGTCCAGGATTAATACGACTCGCCTAGTATAACTCTTGGCGGTGGTGGGGGTGGGTGGGCGGGAACCACCGCCACTTTAGAATGTACAAAAAGAGGGGAGGAAAAGACTAAAAACCCCATAGGAATAGCATGGGAAGGAAAGCAAAAAAACTCACAATGTCAAGTGTGTTGAAAAAAAAAAAAAAAAAAAAAAAAAAAAAAAAATTCACACCGGAAGTAATAAGTGGACAAAGTTGACTAGAAAAACACATTGAACAGCGGGAACCGGGCGGGCTGGGGCATGGGTCCTATCGTCCAGGATTAATACGACTCGCCTAGTATAACTCTTGGCGGTGGTGGGGGTGGGTGGGCGGGAACCACCGCCACTTTAGAATGTAGAAAAGAGGGGAGGAAAAGACTAAAAACCCCATAGGAATAGCATGGGAAGGAAAGCAAAAAAACTCACAATGTCAAGTGTGTTTGAAAAAAAAAAAAAAAAAAAAAAAAAAAATTCACACCGGAAGTAATAAGTGGACAAAGTTGACTAGAAAAACACATTGAACAGCGGGAACCGGGCGGGCTGGGGCATGGGTCCTATCGTCCAGGATTAATACGACTCGCCTAGTATAACTCTTGGCGGTGGTGGGGGTGGGTGGGCGGGAACCACCGCCACTTTAGAATGTAGAAAAAGAGGGGGGGCGGGAACCACCGCCACTTTAGAATGTACAAAAAGAGGGGAGGAAAAGACTAAAAACCCCATAGGAATAGCATGGGAAGGAAAGCAAAAAAACTCACAATGTCAAGTGTGTTGAAAAAAAAAAAAAAAAAAAAAAAAAAAAAAAAAATTCACACCGGAAGTAATAAGTGGACAAAGTTGACTAGAAAAACACATTGAACAGCGGGAACCGGGCGGGCTGGGGCATGGGTCCTATCGTCCAGGATTAATACGACTCGCCTAGTATAACTCTTGGCGGTGGTGGGGGTGGGTGGGCGGGAACCACCGCCACTTTAGAATGTAGAAAAAGAGGGGGGGCGGGAACCACCGCCACTTTAGAATGTACAAAAAGAGGGGAGGAAAAGACTAAAAACCCCATAGGAATAGCATGGGAAGGAAAGCAAAAAAACTCACAATGTCAAGTGTGTTGAAAAAAAAAAAAAAAAAAAAAAAAAAAAAATTCACACCGGAAGTAATAAGTGGACAATGTTGACTAGAAAAACACATTGAACAGCGGGAACCGGGCGGGCTGGGGCATGGGTCCTATCGTCCAGGATTAATACGACTCGCCTAGTATAACTCTTGGCGGTGGTGGCGGTGGGTGGGCGGGAACCACCGCCACTTTAGAATGTACAAAAAGAGGGGAGGAAAAGACTAAAAACCCCATAGGAATAGCATGGGAAGGAAAGCAAAAAAACTCACAATGTCAAGTGTGTTGAAAAAAAAAAAAAAAAAAAAAAAAAAAAAAAAAATTCACACCGGAAGTAATAAGTGGACAAAGTTGACTAGAAAAACACATTGAACAGCGGGAACCGGGCGGGCTGGGGCATGGGTCCTATCGTCCAGGATTAATACGACTCGCCTAGTATAACTCTTGGCGGTGGTGGGGGTGGGTGGGCGGGAACCACCGCCACTTTAGAATGTAGAAAAAGAGGGGGGGCGGGAACCACCGCCACTTTAGAATGTACAAAAAGAGGGGAGGAAAAGACTAAAAACCCCATAGGAATAGCATGGGAAGGAAAGCAAAAAAACTCACAATGTCAAGTGTGTTGAAAAAAAAAAAAAAAAAAAAAAATTCACACCGGAAGTAATAAGTGGACAAAGTTGACTAGAAAAACACATTGAACAGCGGGAACCGGGCGGGCTGGTGCATGGGTCCTATCGTCCAGGATTAATACGACTCGCCTAGTATAACTCTTGGCGGTGGTGGGGGTGGGTGGGCGGGAACCACCGCCACTTTAGAATGTAGAAAAAGAGGGGGGGCGGGAACCACCGCCACTTTAGAATGTACAAAAAGAGGGGAGGAAAAGACTAAAAACCCCATAGGAATAGCATGGGAAGGAAAGCAAAAAAACTCACAATGTCAAGTGTGTTGAAAAAAAAAAAAAAAAAAAAAAAAAAAAATTCACACCGGAAGTAATAAGTGGACAAAGTTGACTAGAAAAACACATTGAACAGCGGGAACCGGGCGGGCTGGGGCATGGGTCCTATCGTCCAGGATTAATACGACTCGCCTAGTATAACTCTTGGCGGTGGTGGGGGTGGGTGGGCGGGAACCACCGCCACTTTAGAATGTAGAAAAAGAGGGGAGGAAAAGACTAAAAACCCCATAGGAATAGCATGGGAAGGAAAGCAAAAAAACTCACAATGTCAAGTGTGTTGAAAAAAAAAAAAAAAAAAAAAAAAAAAATTCACACCGGAAGTAATAAGTGGACAAAGTTGACTAGAAAAACACATTGAACAGCGGGAACCGGGCGGGCTGGGGCATGGGTCCTATCGTCCAGGATTAATACGACTCGCCTAGTATAACTCTTGGCGGTGGTGGGGGTGGGTGGGCGGGAACCACCGCCACTTTAGAATGTAGAAAAAGAGGGGGGGCGGGAACCACCGCCACTTTAGAATGTACAAAAAGAGGGGAGGAAAAGACTAAAAACCCCATAGGAATAGCATGGGAAGGAAAGCAAAAAAACTCACAATGTCAAGTGTGTTGAAAAAAAAAAAAAAAAAAAAAAAAAAAAAAAAATTCACACCGGAAGTAATAAGTGGACAAAGTTGACTAGAAAAACACATTGAACAGCGGGAACCGGGCGGGCTGGGGCATGGGTCCTATCGTCCAGGATTAATACGACTCGCCTAGTATAACTCTTGGCGGTGGTGGGGGTGGGTGGGCGGGAACCACCGCCACTTTAGAATGTAGAAAAAGAGGGGGGGCGGGAACCACCGCCACTTTAGAATGTACAAAAAGAGGGGAGGAAAAGACTAAAAACCCCATAGGAATAGCATGGGAAGGAAAGCAAAAAAACTCACAATGTCAAGTGTGTTGAAAAAAAAAAAAAAAAAAAAAAAAAAAAAAATTCACACCGGAAGTAATAAGTGGACAAAGTTGACTAGAAAAACACATTGAACAGCGGGAACCGGGCGGGCTGGGGCATGGGTCCTATCGTCCAGGATTAATACGACTCGCCTAGTATAACTCTTGGCGGTGGTGGGGGTGGGTGGGCGGGAACCACCGCCACTTTAGAATGTAGAAAAAGAGGGGAGGAAAAGACTAAAAACCCCATAGGAATAGCATGGGAAGGAAAGCAAAAAAACTCACAATGTCAAGTGTGTTGAAAAAAAAAAAAAAAAAAAAAAAAAAAATTCACACCGGAAGTAATAAGTGGACAAAGTTGACTAGAAAAACACATTGAACAGCGGGAACCGGGCGGGCTGGGGCATGGGTCCTATCGTCCAGGATTAATACGACTCGCCTAGTATAACTCTTGGCGGTGGTGGGGGTGGGTGGGCGGGAACCACCGCCACTTTAGAATGTAGAAAAAGAGGGGGGGCGGGAACCACCGCCACTTTAGAATGTACAAAAAGAGGGGAGGAAAAGACTAAAAACCCCATAGGAATAGCATGGGAAGGAAAGCAAAAAAACTCACAATGTCAAGTGTGTTGAAAAAAAAAAAAAAAAAAAAAAAAAATTCACACCGGAAGTAATAAGTGGACAAAGTTGACTAGAAAAACACATTGAACAGCGGGAACCGGGCGGGCTGGGGCATGGGTCCTATCGTCCAGGATTAATACGACTCGCCTAGTATAACTCTTGGCGGTGGTGGGGGTGGGTGGGCGGGAACCACCGCCACTTTAGAATGTAGAAAAAGAGGGGGGGCGGGAACCACCGCCACTTTAGAATGTACAAAAAGAGGGGAGGAAAAGACTAAAAACCCCATAGGAATAGCATGGGAAGGAAAGCAAAAAAACTCACAATGTCAAGTGTGTTGAAAAAAAAAAAAAAAAAAAAAAAAAAAAAAAAAATTCACACCGGAAGTAATAAGTGGACAAAGTTGACTAGAAAAACACATTGAACAGCGGGAACCGGGCGGGCTGGGGCATGGGTCCTATCGTCCAGGATTAATACGACTCGCCTAGTATAACTCTTGGCGGTGGTGGGGGTGGGTGGGCGGGAACCACCGCCACTTTAGAATGTAGAAAAAGAGGGGGGGCGGGAACCACCGCCACTTTAGAATGTACAAAAAGAGGGGAGGAAAAGACTAAAAACCCCATAGGAATAGCATGGGAAGGAAAGCAAAAAAACTCACAATGTCAAGTGTGTTGAAAAAAAAAAAAAAAAAAAAAAAAAAAAAATTCACACCGGAAGTAATAAGTGGACAATGTTGACTAGAAAAACACATTGAACAGCGGGAACCGGGCGGGCTGGGGCATGGGTCCTATCGTCCAGGATTAATACGACTCGCCTAGTATAACTCTTGGCGGTGGTGGCGGTGGGTGGGCGGGAACCACCGCCACTTTAGAATGTACAAAAAGAGGGGAGGAAAAGACTAAAAACCCCATAGGAATAGCATGGGAAGGAAAGCAAAAAAACTCACAATGTCAAGTGTGTTGAAAAAAAAAAAAAAAAAAAAAAAAAAAAAAAATTCACACCGGAAGTAATAAGTGGACAAAGTTGACTAGAAAAACACATTGAACAGCGGGAACCGGGCGGGCTGGGGCATGGGTCCTATCGTCCAGGATTAATACGACTCGCCTAGTATAACTCTTGGCGGTGGTGGGGGTGGGTGGGCGGGAACCACCGCCACTTTAGAATGTAGAAAAAGAGGGGGGGCGGGAACCACCGCCACTTTAGAATGTACAAAAAGAGGGGAGGAAAAGACTAAAAACCCCATAGGAATAGCATGGGAAGGAAAGCAAAAAAACTCACAATGTCAAGTGTGTTGAAAAAAAAAAAAAAAAAAAAAAAAAAAAAAAAAATTCACACCGGAAGTAATAAGTGGACAAAGTTGACTAGAAAAACACATTGAACAGCGGGAACCGGGCGGGCTGGGGCATGGGTCCTATCGTCCAGGATTAATACGACTCGCCTAGTATAACTCTTGGCGGTGGTGGGGGTGGGTGGGCGGGAACCACCGCCACTTTAGAATGTAGAAAAAGAGGGGGGGCGGGAACCACCGCCACTTTAGAATGTACAAAAAGAGGGGAGGAAAAGACTAAAAACCCCATAGGAATAGCATGGGAAGGAAAGCAAAAAAACTCACAATGTCAAGTGTGTTGAAAAAAAAAAAAAAAAAAAAAAAAAAAATTCACACCGGAAGTAATAAGTGGACAAAGTTGACTAGAAAAACACATTGAACAGCGGGAACCGGGCGGGCTGGGGCATGGGTCCTATCGTCCAGGATTAATACGACTCGCCTAGTATAACTCTTGGCGGTGGTGGGGGTGGGTGGGCGGGAACCACCGCCACTTTAGAATGTAGAAAAAGAGGGGAGGAAAAGACTAAAAACCCCATAGGAATAGCATGGGAAGGAAAGCAAAAAAACTCACAATGTCAAGTGTGTTGAAAAAAAAAAAAAAAAAAAAAAAAAAAAAAATTCACACCGGAAGTAATAAGTGGACAAAGTTGACTAGAAAAACACATTGAACAGCGGGAACCGGGCGGGCTGGGGCATGGGTCCTATCGTCCAGGATTAATACGACTCGCCTAGTATAACTCTTGGCGGTGGTGGGGGTGGGTGGGCGTGAACCACCGCCACTTTAGAATGTAGAAAAAGAGGGGGGGCGGGAACCACCGCCACTTTAGAATGTACAAAAAGAGGGGAGGAAAAGACTAAAAACCCCATAGGAATAGCATGGGAAGGAAAGCAAAAAAACTCACAATGTCAAGTGTGTTGAAAAAAAAAAAAAAAAAAAAAAAAAAAAAAAAAATTCACACCGGAAGTAATAAGTGGACAAAGTTGACTAGAAAAACACATTGAACAGCGGGAACCGGGCGGGCTGGGGCATGGGTCCTATCGTCCAGGATTAATACGACTCGCCTAGTATAACTCTTGGCGGTGGTGGGGGTGGGTGGGCGGGAACCACCGCCACTTTAGAATGTAGAAAAAGAGGGGGGGCGGGAACCACCGCCACTTTAGAATGTACAAAAAGAGGGGAGGAAAAGACTAAAAACCCCATAGGAATAGCATGGGAAGGAAAGCAAAAAAACTCACAATGTCAAGTGTGTTGAAAAAAAAAAAAAAAAAAAAAAAAAAAAAAAATTCACACCGGAAGTAATAAGTGGACAAAGTTGACTAGAAAAACACATTGAACAGCGGGAACCGGGCGGGCTGGGGCATGGGTCCTATCGTCCAGGATTAATACGACTCGCCTAGTATAACTCTTGGCGGTGGTGGGGGTGGGTGGGCGGGAACCACCGCCACTTTAGAATGTAGAAAAAGAGGGGGGGCGGGAACCACCGCCACTTTAGAATGTACAAAAAGAGGGGAGGAAAAGACTAAAAACCCCATAGGAATAGCATGGGAAGGAAAGCAAAAAAACTCACAATGTCAAGTGTGTTGAAAAAAAAAAAAAAAAAAAAAAAAAAAAAAATTCACACCGGAAGTAATAAGTGGACAAAGTTGACTAGAAAAACACATTGAACAGCGGGAACCGGGCGGGCTGGGGCATGGGTCCTATCGTCCAGGATTAATACGACTCGCCTAGTATAACTCTTGGCGGTGGTGGGGGTGGGTGGGCGGGAACCACCGCCACTTTAGAATGTAGAAAAAGAGGGGGGGCGGGAACCACCGCCACTTTAGAATGTACAAAAAGAGGGGAGGAAAAGACTAAAAACCCCATAGGAATAGCATGGGAAGGAAAGCAAAAAAACTCACAATGTCAAGTGTGTTGAAAAAAAAAAAAAAAAAAAAAAAAAAAAAAATTCACACCGGAAGTAATAAGTGGACAAAGTTGACTAGAAAAACACATTGAACAGCGGGAACCGGGCGGGCTGGGGCATGGGTCCTATCGTCCAGGATTAATACGACTCGCCTAGTATAACTCTTGGCGGTGGTGGGGGTGGGTGGGCGGGAACCACCGCCACTTTAGAATGTAGAAAAAGAGGGGGGGCGGGAACCACCGCCACTTTAGAATGTACAAAAAGAGGGGAGGAAAAGACTAAAAACCCCATAGGAATAGCATGGGAAGGAAAGCAAAAAAACTCACAATGTCAAGTGTGTTGAAAAAAAAAAAAAAAAAAAAAAAAAAAAAAAATTCACACCGGAAGTAATAAGTGGACAAAGTTGACTAGAAAAACACATTGAACAGCGGGAACCGGGCGGGCTGGGGCATGGGTCCTATCGTCCAGGATTAATACGACTCGCCTAGTATAACTCTTGGCGGTGGTGGGGGTGGGTGGGCGGGAACCACCGCCACTTTAGAATGTAGAAAAAGAGGGGGGGCGGGAACCACCGCCACTTTAGAATGTACAAAAAGAGGGGAGGAAAAGACTAAAAACCCCATAGGAATAGCATGGGAAGGAAAGCAAAAAAACTCACAATGTCAAGTGTGTTGAAAAAAAAAAAAAAAAAAAAAAAAAAAAAAATTCACACCGGAAGTAATAAGTGGACAAAGTTGACTAGAAAAACACATTGAACAGCGGGAACCGGGCGGGCTGGGGCATGGGTCCTATCGTCCAGGATTAATACGACTCGCCTAGTATAACTCTTGGCGGTGGTGGGGGTGGGTGGGCGGGAACCACCGCCACTTTAGAATGTAGAAAAAGAGGGGGGGCGGGAACCACCGCCACTTTAGAATGTACAAAAAGAGGGGAGGAAAAGACTAAAAACCCCATAGGAATAGCATGGGAAGGAAAGCAAAAAAACTCACAATGTCAAGTGTGTTGAAAAAAAAAAAAAAAAAAAAAAAAAAAAAAATTCACACCGGAAGTAATAAGTGGACAAAGTTGACTAGAAAAACACATTGAACAGCGGGAACCGGGCGGGCTGGGGCATGGGTCCTATCGTCCAGGATTAATACGACTCGCCTAGTATAACTCTTGGCGGTGGTGGGGGTGGGTGGGCGGGAACCACCGCCACTTTAGAATGTAGAAAAAGAGGGGGGGCGGGAACCACCGCCACTTTAGAATGTACAAAAAGAGGGGAGGAAAAGACTAAAAACCCCATAGGAATAGCATGGGAAGGAAAGCAAAAAAACTCACAATGTCAAGTGTGTTGAAAAAAAAAAAAAAAAAAAAAAAAAAAAAAATTCACACCGGAAGTAATAAGTGGACAAAGTTGACTAGAAAAACACATTGAACAGCGGGAACCGGGCGGGCTGGGGCATGGGTCCTATCGTCCAGGATCAATACGACTCGCCTAGTATAACTCTTGGCGGTGGTGGGGGTGGGTGGGCGGGAACCACCGCCACTTTAGAATGTAGAAAAAGAGGGGGGGCGGGAACCACCGCCACTTTAGAATGTACAAAAAGAGGGGAGGAAAAGACTAAAAACCCCATAGGAATAGCATGGGAAGGAAAGCAAAAAAACTCACAATGTCAAGTGTGTTGAAAAAAAAAAAAAAAAAAAAAAAAAAAAAAATTCACACCGGAAGTAATAAGTGGACAAAGTTGACTAGAAAAACACATTGAACAGCGGGAACCGGGCGGGCTGGGGCATGGGTCCTATCGTCCAGGATTAATACGACTCGCCTAGTATAACTCTTGGCGGTGGTGGGGGTGGGTGGGCGGGAACCACCGCCACTTTAGAATGTAGAAAAAGAGGGGGGGCGGGAACCACCGCCACTTTAGAATGTAGAAAAAGAGGGGGGGCGGGAACCACCGCCACTTTAGAATGTACAAAAAGAGGGGAGGAAAAGACTAAAAACCCCATAGGAATAGCATGGGAAGGAAAGCAAAAAAACTCACAATGTCAAGTGTGTTGAAAAAAAAAAAAAAAAAAAAAAAAAAAAAAATTCACACCGGAAGTAATAAGTGGACAAAGTTGACTAGAAAAACACATTGAACAGCGGGAACCGGGCGGGCTGGGGCATGGGTCCTATCGTCCAGGATTAATACGACTCGCCTAGTATAACTCTTGGCGGTGGTGGGGGTGGGTGGGCGGGAACCACCGCCACTTTAGAATGTAGAAAAAGAGGGGGGGCGGGAACCACCGCCACTTTAGAATGTACAAAAAGAGGGGAGGAAAAGACTAAAAACCCCATAGGAATAGCATGGGAAGGAAAGCAAAAAAACTCACAATGTCAAGTGTGTTGAAAAAAAAAAAAAAAAAAAAAAAAAAAAAAAATTCACACCGGAAGTAATAAGTGGACAAAGTTGACTAGAAAAACACATTGAACAGCGGGAACCGGGCGGGCTGGGGCATGGGTCCTATCGTCCAGGATTAATACGACTCGCCTAGTATAACTCTTGGCGGTGGTGGGGGTGGGTGGGCGGGAACCACCGCCACTTTAGAATGTAGAAAAAGAGGGGGGGCGGGAACCACCGCCACTTTAGAATGTAGAAAAAGAGGGGGGGCGGGAACCACCGCCACTTTAGAATGTACAAAAAGAGGGGAGGAAAAGACTAAAAACCCCATAGGAATAGCATGGGAAGGAAAGCAAAAAAACTCACAATGTCAAGTGTGTTGAAAAAAAAAAAAAAAAAAAAAAAAAAAAAATTCACACCGGAAGTAATAAGTGGACAAAGTTGACTAGAAAAACACATTGAACAGCGGGAACCGGGCGGGCTGGGGCATGGGTCCTATCGTCCAGGATTAATACGACTCGCCTAGTATAACTCTTGGCGGTGGTGGGGGTGGGTGGGCGGGAACCACCGCCACTTTAGAATGTAGAAAAAGAGGGGGGGCGGGAACCACCGCCACTTTAGAATGTACAAAAAGAGGGGAGGAAAAGACTAAAAACCCCATAGGAATAGCATGGGAAGGAAAGCAAAAAAACTCACAATGTCAAGTGTGTTGAAAAAAAAAAAAAAAAAAAAAAAAAAAAATTCACACCGGAAGTAATAAGTGGACAAAGTTGACTAGAAAAACACATTGAACAGCGGGAACCGGGCGGGCTGGGGCATGGGTCCTATCGTCCAGGATTAATACGACTCGCCTAGTATAACTCTTGGCGGTGGTGGGGGTGGGTGGGCGGGAACCACCGCCACTTTAGAATGTAGAAAAAGAGGGGGGGCGGGAACCACCGCCACTTTAGAATGTACAAAAAGAGGGGAGGAAAAGACTAAAAACCCCATAGGAATAGCATGGGAAGGAAAGCAAAAAAACTCACAATGTCAAGTGTGTTGAAAAAAAAAAAAAAAAAAAAAAAAAAAAAAAAATTCACACCGGAAGTAATAAGTGGACAAAGTTGACTAGAAAAACACATTGAACAGCGGGAACCGGGCGGGCTGGGGCATGGGTCCTATCGTCCAGGATTAATACGACTCGCCTAGTATAACTCTTGGCGGTGGTGGGGGTGGGTGGGCGGGAACCACCGCCACTTTAGAATGTAGAAAAAGAGGGGGGGCGGGAACCACCGCCACTTTAGAATGTAGAAAAAGAGGGGGGGCGGGAACCACCGCCACTTTAGAATGTACAAAAAGAGGGGAGGAAAAGACTAAAAACCCCATAGGAATAGCATGGGAAGGAAAGCAAAAAAACTCACAATGTCAAGTGTGTTGAAAAAAAAAAAAAAAAAAAAAAAAAAAAAAAATTCACACCGGAAGTAATAAGTGGACAAAGTTGACTAGAAAAACACATTGAACAGCGGGAACCGGGCGGGCTGGGGCATGGGTCCTATCGTCCAGGATTAATACGACTCGCCTAGTATAACTCTTGGCGGTGGTGGGGGTGGGTGGGCGGGAACCACCGCCACTTTAGAATGTAGAAAAAGAGGGGGGGCGGGAACCACCGCCACTTTAGAATGTACAAAAAGAGGGGAGGAAAAGACTAAAAACCCCATAGGAATAGCATGGGAAGGAAAGCAAAAAAACTCACAATGTCAAGTGTGTTGAAAAAAAAAAAAAAAAAAAAAAAAAAAAATTCACACCGGAAGTAATAAGTGGACAAAGTTGACTAGAAAAACACATTGAACAGCGGGAACCGGGCGGGCTGGGGCATGGGTCCTATCGTCCAGGATTAATACGACTCGCCTAGTATAACTCTTGGCGGTGGTGGGGGTGGGTGGGCGGGAACCACCGCCACTTTAGAATGTAGAAAAAGAGGGGGGGCGGGAACCACCGCCACTTTAGAATGTACAAAAAGAGGGGAGGAAAAGACTAAAAACCCCATAGGAATAGCATGGGAAGGAAAGCAAAAAAACTCACAATGTCAAGTGTGTTGAAAAAAAAAAAAAAAAAAAAAAAAAAAATTCACACCGGAAGTAATAAGTGGACAAAGTTGACTAGAAAAACACATTGAACAGCGGGAACCGGGCGGGCTGGGGCATGGGTCCTATCGTCCAGGATTAATACGACTCGCCTAGTATAACTCTTGGCGGTGGTGGGGGTGGGTGGGCGGGAACCACCGCCACTTTAGAATGTAGAAAAAGAGGGGGGGCGGGAACCACCGCCACTTTAGAATGTACAAAAAGAGGGGAGGAAAAGACTAAAAACCCCATAGGAATAGCATGGGAAGGAAAGCAAAAAAACTCACAATGTCAAGTGTGTTGAAAAAAAAAAAAAAAAAAAAAAAAAAAAAAATTCACACCGGAAGTAATAAGTGGACAAAGTTGACTAGAAAAACACATTGAACAGCGGGAACCGGGCGGGCTGGGGCATGGGTCCTATCGTCCAGGATTAATACGACTCGCCTAGTATAACTCTTGGCGGTGGTGGGGGTGGGTGGGCGGGAACCACCGCCACTTTAGAATGTACAAAAAGAGGGGAGGAAAAGACTAAAAACCCCATAGGAATAGCATGGGAAGGAAAGCAAAAAAACTCACAATGTCAAGTGTGTTGAAAAAAAAAAAAAAAAAAAAAAAAAAAAAATTCACACCGGAAGTAATAAGTGGACAAAGTTGACTAGAAAAACACATTGAACAGCGGGAACCGGGCGGGCTGGGGCATGGGTCCTATCGTCCAGGATTAATACGACTCGCCTAGTATAACTCTTGGCGGTGGTGGGGGTGGGTGGGCGGGAACCACCGCCACTTTAGAATGTACAAAAAGAGGGGAGGAAAAGACTAAAAACCCCATAGGAATAGCATGGGAAGGAAAGCAAAAAAACTCACAATGTCAAGTGTGTTGAAAAAAAAAAAAAAAAAAAAAAAAAAAAAAATTCACACCGGAAGTAATAAGTGGACAAAGTTGACTAGAAAAACACATTGAACAGCGGGAACCGGGCGGGCTGGGGCATGGGTCCTATCGTCCAGGATTAATACGACTCGCCTAGTATAACTCTTGGCGGTGGTGGGGGTGGGTGGGCGGGAACCACCGCCACTTTAGAATGTACAAAAAGAGGGGAGGAAAAGACTAAAAACCCCATAGGAATAGCATGGGAAGGAAAGCAAAAAAACTCACAATGTCAAGTGTGTTGAAAAAAAAAAAAAAAAAAAAAAAAAAAAAATTCACACCGGAAGTAATAAGTGGACAAAGTTGACTAGAAAAACACATTGAACAGCGGGAACCGGGCGGGCTGGGGCATGGGTCCTATCGTCCAGGATTAATACGACTCGCCTAGTATAACTCTTGGCGGTGGTGGGGGTGGGTGGGCGGGAACCACCGCCACTTTAGAATGTACAAAAAGAGGGGAGGAAAAGACTAAAAACCCCATAGGAATAGCATGGGAAGGAAAGCAAAAAAACTCACAATGTCAAGTGTGTTGAAAAAAAAAAAAAAAAAAAAAAAAAAAAAATTCACACCGGAAGTAATAAGTGGACAAAGTTGACTAGAAAAACACATTGAACAGCGGGAACCGGGCGGGCTGGGGCATGGGTCCTATCGTCCAGGATTAATACGACTCGCCTAGTATAACTCTTGGCGGTGGTGGGGGTGGGTGGGCGGGAACCACCGCCACTTTAGAATGTACAAAAAGAGGGGAGGAAAAGACTAAAAACCCCATAGGAATAGCATGGGAAGGAAAGCAAAAAAACTCACAATGTCAAGTGTGTTGAAAAAAAAAAAAAAAAAAAAAAAAAAAAAAAATTCACACCGGAAGTAATAAGTGGACAATGTTGACTAGAAAAACACATTGAACAGCGGGAACCGGCCGGGCTGGGGCATGGGTCCTATCGTCCAGGATTAATACGACTCGCCTAGTATAACTCTTGGCGGTGGTGGGGGTGGGCGGGAACCACCGCCACTTTAGAATGTAGAAAAAGAGGCGGTGGTGGGTGGGCGGGAACCACCGCCACTTTAGAATGTAGAAAAAGAGGGGGGGCGGGAACCACCGCCACTTTAGAATGTAGAAAAAGAGGGGAGGAAAAGACTAAAAACCCCATAGGAATAGCATGGGAAGGAAAGCAAAAAAACTCACAATGTCAAGTGTGTTGAAAAAAAAAAAAAAAAAAAAAAAAAAAAAAAAAAAAAATTCACACCGGAAGTAATAAGTGGACAAAGTTTAAATTTCTGATTTCTTATTTTTATTTATTTATTTTTATAAGTAGTATATATTGATTTTTAAATACATGAAAAGGAGGGTATACAGTCTTTCTTAATTCAAAACATATTGAGATAAAAAAAAAAATGTTTAAAAGCAATGAACGTTTAAAAAACATTTTGTTCTTAATTAATGAATAATTAATAATCGATATTTTTCAGCTATAGAAATTTTATAAAATAAAAAAGCATTGACACAGAAATAGAAATAAAAGTACTTAATATAATACAACACTTTCAATACAATAAAAATGATCTATAAATCAATCTATAAATCAATCTATAAGAATTTTAACAAAGAAATCCATACGAATTTGGTCGTGTTAATTCAGAACATTTTGTAATGATTTTGTGGTTTTCTAAATAGTCTATTTCAGCATATATTTTATATAATTTTTTGAAAACATCAATATTGCACTGTTGTATAACATTTTTTGAAATGTTGCAAAAGTTCAAAAAGTCGAGAGGAGTGACCCTAGACTTTCATATATGTATTTCCAAATTTATTTTTGCTTGCCAATTAAAATATTACTAAGCATTGTTTACATAATATTTGAAACAAATTGTTTCATCTTCTACGTCATGATATTTATATGCCTTGAAGTCTAAATGTCTCAAAGGAATTAAAAATGACATTGTAAATTTCTTAAATCTTGTAACCACATATCTATTTATTTATTTATTTATATTTATAATTTCTTGTGATGTAATTGAATTGTACATATTTAACTTAGTAATTTTAATGATGTATTAAATTCCTGACGTATTAAATTCCACATAGCAATGTCTTCGAAAAACAGGGAAACCACGGATAAAATTTTCTTTTTTTTTTTATTTCAATATACAGTTGTGATTGCGACATGATTTTTTCTTAAATTATCCTTTTTATATTATTTCATTTAGTTGAAATTCAAGCATGGAAGGCATAAATGAAATTTTACTCCTTCTATTTCAATACATCTTTTAGCTATAACATAAATTTAAGCGTTAGTTTTGGAAAACTTGGTCTT
Source organism: Salticus scenicus (assembly GCA_963930645.1). Lineage (NCBI taxonomy): Eukaryota > Metazoa > Arthropoda > Arachnida > Araneae > Salticidae > Salticus > Salticus scenicus. Next base: position 117,177,784 of record OZ005650.1, read on the forward strand.
TTATTATTAAGATGATAAGAATATTGTTGTCATTACGATGTAAGTCTATCCGTTATAGTTACAGCCGGTAACAAAAGTATCCGAACACTAGCAAAAATTCCTATATAAAAAAAGTGGAGTTAATACTGTTTTGTTAAATAAATCCTTGTCGAATAATGTTCTTAGTGACTAAGAACTTTTCGTAATTTTATTCAGTTAAAATGTACGCATAGAAACCATGGATAAGATTTTATTTTCTTTATACCCATGCATTGCTTCGGGTATGGCATCATTTTTTTTTTGCGTTAATTTTTGGAAACTTAGTTTTTTATTGTTAAAAACATTATAAAATTTTGTGATATTTCATATTTTGCATTAATATATGCATTGTTAAGTGTATAGAACAAAATAATCATGATTATCCGTTTAACATCAAAATGCTATTCAACGTAGTTTTGTAAAAACTTTTTTTTTAAAACGAAGATCCATAAAAATTTTGTAGTACAATTTTGTAATACAATTTTTGTAATTCCAAAGACAACAGATTTATGAAAAAAAAAAAAAAAAGAAAAGAAAGAAAGAAAGAAGAGTTAGGTTTCTGTAAAGAACGAAAATAATAATGATAATAATGATAATGATAATAATGTGCAGCTCTAAACAGCTTTTTTATGTTATATCGGGTAATATATGTATATTCCTTTAATTATAAAAATATATCATCTGATTTTAAAAAAGTATTTAATATTTTCATTAATTTTTTACGAGTAAATAAGAAAAGATTTCATGATGCGTTGCTAATTAATTGCTGTATTTTAAATAAAATAAAATAATACATTAAAAATAATATATATTATACATGAAGGGTAAAAGCATAAATAACACATAAATTATTTTATTAAGCTAATCTAATGATCAGTGTAGTAGTACTGAAACATTTTCCACTGTTTGCGTTTTAAATTATCTGTATTCATTCTTTTAAAACTAATATGTAAGAAAACTTTAGGGTATATACTGTAAAAAACAGCGGTAGCTGACACCAATTTTTGCCGGTACATTCGGATAATAAAAAGGATAATTTACAGTGGAAACATCTTTAAACAGAAACTATTTTACTAATTGTTTCATTTAACAGCAGAATGTGAAACACCAACGAGATAAATAAAGTTGAGTGATAAATGGTAACCCTCACAAGATTTAACATGAGTCATGCGACACGAACTATCTATGTGTTGGTTCCCTTGGTAACAGCTTATTTTCAATAAATTTCAATGCAACGTTTTGGAGATTGTACTTGGCGAAAAACATAATGTACCAGAAAAATACCTTCACAAGTGACTAGGTTTGTTCAACCCAATACAGATGGCGCATCTTATAGGGGATTGTCCCCAGAATCTGAAATTGAACATTGTTCAGGAGTGGCACAATCGACAAAAGCCACACTTTGATTGGGATTTACCTTTCGAATGTTAATGTTAGCCTATGAAAAATTTATCGTAAAGTATTTAAATGTAATTGTTTATCTATTTAGTTTTGCAATACTTTCAAGTATAATACTCAAGTTTTGTGCAGATGTCGGCTGCTTAAATGGAAGGGATAAAAGTAAATGCAAGCAAAAAATATCAGCCTACGCAAACTTCTTTTTAAGGACTGTAATCGTTTAAATAACAATGAAATAAATTAAATTAAATAAACATAAAGGATTTTAAAGTTGAAACAAGAAGATTTCAAGTCAAGTGAATTTTAGGTTTTGTGTTTTGAACATTTTTGTGCGAAAGATTTTGAGGGAAAAAAAAAACTTTAATAAATAGTAAACGATGGGCGGATTCTGGGGTTAAAAGTGGGCGAGACTATCGATATATCATTGAAGACACGGTGAGCTAAACTTACTTTTCTGGGAATTGAATTGCGCACAAGATGTGCTATCTATCTCGAACTGGTTCACTTGTGGCAGGAGGTTGACCAATAACTTTACCATGTACAACAATAAGTGCAATGATTGTGGACAACGAGAGTTTCATTCAGGAATTAAAGAACCATCTTAGCTGACAAGGAAATGTACTAATTTTAGTTTAAACTTGTTATCTAGTAACTTAATGTTATTTTCTGGTCTTGTAATTTATCTGGTCTTGTTCTTTTTTTGGTTTCTTTAATATCTTTTCTTTAAATAAATTTTTGTAGTTCTTTTAAATTTCTTTTATTTTTCTAATTTTTTAATTATTGAATTGAAATGTAAACTGTCAATACAAAAATATTTGTTTACAAATACCTTAAAACAATGTCATTTAAGAGCAATTATTATTAATATTAATATGATTGTAGTTATAATTAAGCGCAATCTCTTCTACCCATGTGCGCAATCACTCCTACCTTATAAGGAGAGATTGTGCAAAATAGCTCTCTTGGTTTCATTACAGCTGCTGTTTTAAATTCTAGCTGGACAACAAAATAGCAATGGAAATGCATAGAAGAAGGGTCAATTCTGCAACATTAGTTTAGCAAAAAATAAATATTTGGATTTTTTATATCGTTCTGCGGAATTGTGCGCAAACTCTCCTAGCTTTACCTTATATTTATTAGTCATGTATTTTAGCAGTCAAAGAAATTCGTTATATACTTTGTTTTAGTAACTTTTAAGCAAAATGTTTATTTTCTTAAATTTAAATAAATAGAAATTTTAACATATACAGTATTTTTACTTTCCGAACACTATAGTGACTATTGTAATCATGTCAAAAATCCGAATTTGAAATTTTGATGTTTCTATACACTTCGAGGTCCCCTGAGTCCGTTGTCACTATTTTTGCGATGATGTATGTATGTGTGTGTGTATGTATCTGTGTATTTATGTGTGTATGTCAGTGAGTGAACACGCTAGCGTCTAAACAGTTTGTTCGAATAAGCTGAAAGTTGGTACATATATTGTAAGTCACCATAGTACAAACTCTATGAATTTTGGTGAATCTAGCACTTATAGTTTTTTATAGGGACACAAAGAAAAATTCTTTATCTTTATGGCCTATGGGACCAAAATCTTAATAGTGCAACAGCATCTAAACGCCTTATTCAATTGATTAAAAAAATTATACAAATATTATAGGTCACAGATACTCAATCTGTATAGATTTTGGAGAATCTAGCTCTTATAGTTTTTTTACAGGGACACAAAGAAAAATTCTTTATCATTATGGCATACGGGGCCAAATTTTAAAAGTGTGGTAGCGTCTAAACGACTTATTAATCTGAACAAAAAATTTGTACACATGTTATAGGTCACAGTTGCACCAACTGTATAGATTTTGGTGAATCTAGCACTTACAGGTTTTTTACAGGGACACAAAGAAAAAATCTTTATCATTATGGCCTATGGGACCAAATTTTTAAAAGTGCGATAGCATCTAAACGCCTTATTCAATTGAGCTGAAAATTTATATAAATATTATAAATCACTGTTGCACTAACTATAAACATTTTGGTGAATCTAGTATTTATAGGTTTTTACAGGGACACAAAGAAAAATGCTTTATCATTATGATGTATGGGCTCAAAGTTCAGTAACATTAAATAAAACATCGTGTATTATATGGTGAAAAATACTCAAACACTCTATTATAGTTTTCTCACTTTTGTTTGTTTAACAACTACTCTTTCTTTACTTTATCTGCAAAACTGTAAATTACTCAATGTTCGGAAAGTCTAGAGGAGTCACTCCAGATTTTTTTTTTTTTCTAATGATTATTTTCTATTTGTAATTTAAATTAAACATTTGCTGTGAAAACATTAGGCAATGTGTTTTTAAAATTCAAATATAACAATAATTATATAACGGTTATTTTAAAAGAATTCTCTTGAGTAGAGGCAATAAAAACAATTAATTCAAATATTTAAATAAATTAACTTTGGTCTGAATTCATTTAACCACATTATTAAATATTTATTATGTAATAAGTTTTCTCTGTAATAAACACTTTTATGTATTTATTTATGTATTTTTATTTTATCGTAAAATGAAAACCTCGGGGATAAAAATAATATTAATTAAATAAGTTGAAAGTTAATTATTAAAATTCCATTAAAAATAGCTTTATTAAATTGAGTAAAAATGTCATATTTGGAATTGATCCTAATTTCATTTGGGGAACAAATATTTATGAATCATTAATGAATTGTGATTTTCTCTTAAACAGTTAAAACTGTTTAAAAATTGTTTGAAAATTGTAAAAAGAAGTATAAGGGAAGTTACGCGGAAAATTAACAGAAATTTAAATATCTCTAATTATTATTATTTTTTTTTTCTTTCAATAATAAATTATTTTAGAAAACTGATAATTATAAATATCAACAAAAAATTTATAAGCATCTATTTTACTAATTATTATAGTATAGCCGTTTAGAAAAATGAATTTTCTGTCCTTTTTGAAAGAATTAAACTGATAGTTATTTTTTTTACAAATGGTTTTACCTATAATTTCCCTTAAAACATGATTTTTTTTTTTTTTTTATAATAATAAATACTTACATTTTTTTTACCAAAATTGTATATAGCAAATATTTAAAAAGCTTCAATTAATGATATACTTATAACTCCATGCTACATTGAATGTTGCAGCAAACATTGCGAAAGAAAATTATAAACATAAGCACGAAAGATTTAAAAAAAAAAAAAAAAAAAAAAAAACTTTTTTATCACTGTCCAACAAGGTAGAAAAGTGTTATTAACTTCGGTTTCTCTGCCTGTCCGCGCTCTAACTCTCGTAAATATTCATGGAAATTCCTGAAACTGATATATGTTATTCAAGCTCACTATCGAATGTTCCCTATTGAAAATAGAGTGAGTACCTTTACTGGTTTGTGTATAGGGACATCTGGAAGTATTCCAAAACATTGTGTTCTATGAGAGGTAATCCTATAAACCATATTTTACTACAGTTACTTTACACCAATCTTAATGAAATTGAAATATGTTATTCAAGTTCCCATTCGGATGCTTGCGATTGAAAATTGAGTAAATAACATCATTGGTTTGTATACAGGGGCACCCGAAATTATTCCAAAACATTGCGTTCTTTGAGAGGTATTTCTATTAACCAAATTTGAAGAACTTTGAACAAATCTTAATAAAATTGAATTACGTTATTCATATGCACAAAGTAATGCTTTCTTCAGAATGTAATATTATTAGCATTATATTTACAGGCACACACAAAAATATTCAGTTACATTGAAGGCTTTTATCGGAAGTTTGCTGAAATTCCATTTTCGTTTACATTAAGCGGTTTAACACTTTTTAACATTTTTTAAGTGTGAATATGATTTCAATTTGTGTACCTATCTGTGCGACTGTCCAACTGTCTATCTGTCCGTCTATCCGTCCAAGGCGTCCGTAAATATTTTCAGAATTTTTAGAAAATTATATTTGTTATTCAAATTCACTATGGAATGTTCCTTTTTTTAAATGGCATTCCTATGCAGCTGATTTGAGTACAGGGACATGCCCCAAAAATGCCAATGCATTGCATTTTAGGACAGACATTTTTATAAATTACCTTTAAACAACTTTCTATTGTTAAAATCATGAAGAAATTGGCATTTATTGTTAATACGCTAAAATAATATTTTGTATTGAATATAATTTTGTTAACTTTCAAATTTGTAAGGCTACGATAAACTATTCAGATACCTTAAGGGCTACAATTAAAATCTAAGGACTACCTTTTCTTTTCTTTTAAGTATTTTTAACATTTTATAACAATGTTTAAGAAAGATTAGGAATTTAATTTGTCTATCTGTATGCCTTTTAGAACTACTGTCCGTCCTTTGTGTGATTAAGTAGGCATTGAAAATTTCGTAGCATTGAAAATTTTACAATACAACAATTTCTTAAATTTGGAAAGTGTTAATAATCAATGCGTACCGCATGATTTTTCGTTCTTGTTATTAGGCTTATTTGAACAACTAACTTCTACCTATAGAATCTTTTTGGAAGTATTTTTCAGGATTTTTTAGTTTGGTTTCTATCTTAAATTAAGCCATGATGATTTGATGATAAAAGGGAACGTAGATTTAGGATGATTCTAATATTTAAAAGAGCTGCAAACTGCAGGAAGAATTGCTCAGTATAAGATGAAACACACACACACACAAAAAAAAAAAAAAAAAAAAAAAAAAAAAAACATGAAAAATAGTCACTTTAAACACTTTTAATTTTTTATTAGTTTTATAACAATGTTTATTAATTTGGTTGCTAAATTTTTAATTCGAATATAAATATTCCAGTATTTGATCATGAAATTGAATAAGTACAATACTTCAATACCAGTAAGTGTATATTAGGTGACTGTTAAATGTTAAATGTGGAATAAAAAATAAAATAAGAAAAATTAATGAAATACGAATAAAAGATAACAATTCTATAGGAGGAAGAAATTGAGAGCATTAACGCACATGTTACCTATTTCACACAAAATTGTTCCATGTTTATAATTTGCAGTGTCTCATGGCAAAATCTTACTTTGACCCGATAGCAACATATATTAACGCATTCATTGTGTATATTTTTACTTTCAGAACACTATAATGAGGAAAGTATTGTAATCATATAAAAAATCTGAGTTTGAGATTTTTGTCTTTCTACACGTTCTGAGGTCACCTGAATTCATATTTACTATTTTTTTATGATGTATGTATGTCTGTGTGTATGTGTGCATATGTATGTGAGTTAACACAATAGCAGCTAAACTCTTTGTTCAAATGAGCTGAAATTTGGAACATGTTATAGGTCCCTAAAGCACGAACCCTATCGATTTTGGTGAATCTAGCTTTATAGTTTTTTTCTTTTTTTACAGGAACACAAAAATATTCTTTATCATTATGGTCTATGGGCTATAATTTTGTGAAATGCAATAGCGTCTAAACGCCCTATTTGTTTAAGAGAAAAATTTATACACACGCTATGAACAACCGTCACACGAACTGTATAAATTTTGGTGAATTTAGCGTTTATAGTTTTTTTTTTTTTTTTTTTTTTTTTTACAGAGACACCAAGAATAGTTCTTTATGATTAAGACCTATACGGGCCAAAATTGTTTAAATTGCGATAGCGTCTAAACGTTTAAGTTGAAAATTGAGTTGAAAATTTACACACGTGCTGTAGATGAATGTTGCACGAAATGAATAAATTTGGTGAATTTAGTACGTATAGTTTATTTTACAGGGACACAACGAAAGATTCCTAATCATTATTGTTTAAAAGCTCAAATAATTCGAAGTGCGATGGCGTCTAAATGCCTTGTGAGAATGAGCTAAAAATTTATATACGTGTTAAAAGTCGAACTGTATAACTTTTGGTGAATCTAGTATTTATAGGTTTTTAACAGGGACACAATAAAATATCTTTATTATTATAGTATATGGGCTGGAATTATTAGCGTCTAAATACCTTATCCCATTGAATTTAAAATTTATGTACGTAATGTAGGTCACCGTCGCATGAAGCATGGAGATTCTGGTGAATCTAGCACTTCTAGGTGTTTACAGGGACACACATACACACAAAAAAAGAATTCTTCATCATTATGCCCTATGGGCACAAATTATTTAAAATGCGATTACGTCTAAACTCCTTATTTGAATGAACTGAAAATTCATACACAAGTTACAGGTCACAGTCGAAGACACCATATAGATTTTGGGGAATTTAATTCTTATAGTATTTTTTTTTACAGGGATAGAAAAAAAAACTTTATCATTGCGGCTTATGGGCTCTAATTATGTAAAACAAAATAGCGTCTAAATGCCTCATCTGATTGATCTGAAATATTATATGCATATAATAAGTTACCATCGTACGAGCGTTATAGATTTTGGTGAGTGCAGCGCTTATAGATTTTTACAGAGACACAACGAAAATATGTCATTATGATCTATGGGCTCAAATTATTTGAAGCGCAATAGCGCTTCAAATAATTTGAGCATAACAACATACAACAATGAGCTGAACAACATACTATAAGAAGAAAAGTACTCATACACCCTATTATATATATTTTTTTTCTTTTGCGTATTTAACGATTTATCTTTCTTTAATTTATTTATACAACCGTTAATTACTTAATTTTCGGAAAAGTCGAGTGGAGTCACTCCGGATTTTTTTCATATGTTGTCTTTTGTTAACAATTTGGTTCATCTGGTCAAACGGTTACACTCAAAATCACAGTTCCCAGGTGTTGAATCGAATTATGGTTCTGGTATACATGTTCTGTTCATTTCCAAATTAGCCATAGGTATTGATCTACTGAATCATAATCTGAGAAAGAAAAAAAAAAACTATCTTGAAATCCAAAGTTCTCATTATAAACTTCTAATTTTATTTTAATAAACACCGCTCTTTTAGGGCCTTTAACTGTAATATTATTGTTGTTTCATTTTTTTTTTTTTTTTTTTTTTTTTTTTTATTATTATTATTATTATTCCTTTACTAACCTAAAACATGTGCTTAGTTATAAAGAAACTTTGTTTTACACACACACACATATATATATATATATATTTATACACTAAGCGAAAAAAAAAAAAAAAAAAAAAAAAAAAAAAAAGCCGCACGTCCGAAAAAGTGATTTATACCTTTTTCATTTGTAATAACTTTAAAATTAATGTTTGAAACAAATAAAACTCTCATGTTTGCATGCTACCAAAGGGGTGAAATGATACCTAAGTACATTTTCGATTTAATAAATCGTTTTATTACACTCTACGAAGTACTTTATAAAATTCTACATGAAACTTTCTTTTTAAACATAATGCAATAACCATACACTTTGTATTCTATTACGATTTATTATATAGAATAACCAAGTTGTATTTTAATATGTGAAATAAAACTATTTATTTGTTAGATCTAAGCAATTTTTAATAAAAATATGTATTCTGCATTGGGTTAAATCCACTTTATATGGAATTATTGCTTTAATGTACAGTGGCATAGTATTATACCGTTTTTTGATATAAATCTCAAAAATTTCACTCTGCTAAATATTGTAAATAATATTTCTAGTTCTTCTAAAGATGTAAGCTGCAAATTTCGAATCCTCCTCTCTCTTCCCGCGCCTTTTTATGACTAAACATTTTCGAGCGAATTGAGATTAGGACTGTTTCCAAGTCTAATAAAGAAGAAATTCTACGGTATTCTTTGTGGGATTTAACTTAGAGTGAAAAAAGATATTATTACTTACAGATTTATACGTGCTCATGAGAATGGATAGGTAATTTTAACAATTTGATTCAAATTGATGAACCACAGACACCGTATAGCAAGGTGCATTATCATCTTGAAATGCCGTTTAAAGAAAAGTCTGAAATACCTTCAAAATAGTCCACCAGGCACCACTTTTACTATCACCGTGTTTTATTTTGAGTTAATTGATTCCTTCAGCATGAAAATTTGTCATATTCTTTGAAAAAGTATGCATCTCCGTACCATAATGTACGGAGGATTTGTCACTGTTTTAAGACAGCAATTTTCATTCAGTCAGTCCCATTTTTACCGTTCTAGCAGTTTTTTCCCATCATCTCGAAATAAGTTAAACTTGACTCATCAGAGAAACTCAGTTCAGCCCGAAAATTAACTGCTAATTTTTTAAAGATTTTTGGTCAATTAATGCTTGTTTTTTTTTTTTTAAATACATTTGTTCTTAATAATGGTTTTTTTACAGATCTTCTGGTTATTAACCTGCCTTGCTTAATTGCTTCCGGACTATTTTTGAAGAAAGTATTTTGCTAGACCCCTTTTTTTATTGTGTTTTAAGTTCTGAACATTATACAAATCGATTTTTTAAACATTTGCTTTTTAATTGCTGTTATCCTGCTTGGATGAGCAACGTGGTTGCCTAAAGCCAAATTTCCAGTTTAAACGGCCACAAAGTTTTACATCTTGCTAAAAACTATTTTACAATTATTTCGTTAACATTTAATTATTTTGTCATCTCACGTATTAAAATATTTTTTGATTTTCACTCAAAAATTGAAACTTTTTGTGGCATCGTTAACTGCCTTATTATTGCCGTTGTCACTATTTTTGCGATGATGTATGTATGTGTGTGTGTATGTATCTGTGTATTTATGTGTGTATGTCAGTGAGTGAACACGCTAGCGTCTAAACAGTTTGTTCGAATAAGCTGAAAGTTGGTACATATATTGTAAGTCACCATAGTACAAACTCTATGAATTTTGGTGAATCTAGCACTTATAGTTTTTTATAGGGACACAAAGAAAAATTCTTTATCTTTATGGCCTATGGGACCAAAATCTTAATAGTGCAACAGCATCTAAACGCCTTATTCAATTGATTAAAAAAATTATACAAATATTATAGGTCACAGATACTCAATCTGTATAGATTTTGGAGAATCTAGCTCTTATAGTTTTTTTACAGGGACACAAAGAAAAATTCTTTATCATTATGGCATACGGGGCCAAATTTTAAAAGTGTGGTAGCGTCTAAACGACTTATTAATCTGAACAAAAAATTTGTACACATGTTATAGGTCACAGTTGCACCAACTGTATAGATTTTGGTAAATCTAGCACTTACAGGTTTTTTACAGGGACACAAAGAAAAAATCTTTATCATTATGGCCTATGGGACCAAATTTTTAAAAGTGCGATAGCATCTAAACGCCTTATTCAATTGAGCTGAAAATTTATATAAATATTATAAATCACTGTTGCACTAACTATAAACATTTTGGTGAATCTAGTATTTATAGGTTTTTACAGGGACACAAAGAAAAATGCTTTATCATTATGATGTATGGGCTCAAAGTTCAGTAACATTAAATAAAACATCGTGTATTATATGGTGAAAAATACTCAAACACTCTATTATAGTTTTCTCTCTTTTGTTTGTTTAACAACTACTCTTTCTTTACTTTATCTGCAAAACTGTAAATTACTCAATGTTCGGAAAGTCTAGAGGAGTCACTCCAGATTTTTTTTTTTTTCTAATGATTATTTTCTATTTGTAATTTAAATTAAACATTTGCTGTGAAAACATTAGGCAATGTGTTTTTAAAATTCAAATATAACAATAATTATATAACGGTTATTTTAAAAGAATTCTCTTGAGTAGAGGCAATAAAAACAATTAATTCAAATATTTAAATAAATTAACTTTGGTCTGAATTCATTTAACCACATTATTAAATATTTATTATGTAATAAGTTTTCTCTGTATTAAACACTTTTATGTATTTATTTATGTATTTTTATTTTATCGTAAAATGAAAACCTCGGGGATAAAAATAATATTAATTAAATAAGTTGAAAGTTAATTATTAAAATTCCATTAAAAATAGCTTTATTAAATTGAGTAAAAATGTCATATTTGGAATTGATCCTAATTTCATTTGGGGAACAAATATTTATGAATCATTAATGAATTGTGATTTTCTCTTAAACAGTTAAAACTGTTTAAAAATTGTTTGAAAATTGTAAAAAGAAGTATAAGGGAAGTTACGCGGAAAATTAACAGAAATTTAAATATCTCTAATTATTATTATTTTTTTTTTCTTTCAATAATAAATTATTTTAGAAAACTGATAATTATAAATATCAACAAAAAATTTATAAGCATCTATTTTACTAATTATTATAGTATAGCCGTTTAGAAAAATGAATTTTCTGTCCTTTTTGAAAGAATTAAACTGATAGTTATTTTTTTTACAAATGGTTTTACCTATAATTTCCCTTAAAACATGATTTTTTTTTTTTTTTTTATAATAATAAATACTTACATTTTTTTTACCAAAATTGTATATAGCAAATATTTAAAAAGCTTCAATTAATGATATACTTATAACTCCATGCTACATTGAATGTTGCAGCAAACATTGCGAAAGAAAATTATAAACATAAGCACGAAAGATTTAAAAAAAAAAAAAAAAAAAAAAACTTTTTTATCACTGTCCAACAAGGTAGAAAAGTGTTATTAACTTCGGTTTCTCTGCCTGTCCGCGCTCTAACTCTCGTAAATATTCATGGAAATTCCTGAAACTGATATATGTTATTCAAGCTCACTATCGAATGTTCCCTATTGAAAATAGAGTGAGTACCTTTACTGGTTTGTGTATAGGGACATCTGGAAGTATTCCAAAACATTGTGTTCTATGAGAGGTAATCCTATAAACCATATTTTACTACAGTTACTTTACACCAATCTTAATGAAATTGAAATATGTTATTCAAGTTCCCATTCGGATGCTTGCGATTGAAAATTGAGTAAATAACATCATTGGTTTGTATACAGGGGCACCCGAAATTATTCCAAAACATTGCGTTCTTTGAGAGGTATTTCTATTAACCAAATTTGAAGAACTTTGAACAAATCTTAATAAAATTGAATTACGTTATTCATATGCACAAAGTAATGCTTTCTTCAGAATGTAATATTATTAGCATTATATTTACAGGCACACACAAAAATATTCAGTTACATTGAAGGCTTTTATCGGAAGTTTGCTGAAATTCCATTTTCGTTTACATTAAGCGGTTTAACACTTTTTAACATTTTTTAAGTGTGAATATGATTTCAATTTGTGTACCTATCTGTGCGACTGTCCAACTGTCTATCTGTCCGTCTATCCGTCCAAGGCGTCCGTAAATATTTTCAGAATTTTTAGAAAATTATATTTGTTATTCAAATTCACTATGGAATGTTCCTTTTTTTAAATGGCATTCCTATGCAGCTGATTTGAGTACAGGGACATGCCCCAAAAATGCCAATGCATTGCATTTTAGGACAGACATTTTTATAAATTACCTTTAAACAACTTTCTATTGTTAAAATCATGAAGAAATTGGCATTTATTGTTAATACGCTAAAATAATATTTTGTATTGAATATAATTTTGTTAACTTTCAAATTTGTAAGGCTACGATAAACTATTCAGATACCTTAAGGGCTACAATTAAAATCTAAGGACTACCTTTTCTTTTCTTTTAAGTATTTTTAACATTTTATAACAATGTTTAAGAAAGATTAGGAATTTAATTTGTCTATCTGTATGCCTTTTAGAACTACTGTCCGTCCTTTGTGTGATTAAGTAGGCATTGAAAATTTCGTAGCATTGAAAATTTTACAATACAACAATTTCTTAAATTTGGAAAGTGTTAATAATCAATGCGTACCGCATGATTTTTCGTTCTTGTTATTAGGCTTATTTGAACAACTAACTTCTACCTATAGAATCTTTTTGGAAGTATTTTTCAGGATTTTTTAGTTTGGTTTCTATCTTAAATTAAGCCATGATGATTTGATGATAAAAGGGAACGTAGATTTAGGATGATTCTAATATTTAAAAGAGCTGCAAACTGCAGGAAGAATTGCTCAGTATAAGATGAAACACACACACACACAAAAAAAAAAAAAAAAAAAAAAAAAAAAAACATGAAAAATAGTCACTTTAAACACTTTTAATTTTTTATTAGTTTTATAACAATGTTTATTAATTTGGTTGCTAAATTTTTAATTCGAATATAAATATTCCAGTATTTGATCATGAAATTGAATAAGTACAATACTTCAATACCAGTAAGTGTATATTAGGTGACTGTTAAATGTTAAATGTGGAATAAAAAATAAAATAAGAAAAATTAATGAAATACGAATAAAAGATAACAATTCTATAGGAGGAAGAAATTGAGAGCATTAACGCACATGTTACCTATTTCACACAAAATTGTTCCATGTTTATAATTTGCAGTGTCTCATGGCAAAATCTTACTTTGACCCGATAGCAACATATATTAACGCATTCATTGTGTATATTTTTACTTTCAGAACACTATAATGAGGAAAGTATTGTAATCATATAAAAAATCTGAGTTTGAGATTTTTGTCTTTCTACACGTTCTGAGGTCACCTGAATTCATATTTACTATTTTTTTATGATGTATGTATGTCTGTGTGTATGTGTGCATATGTATGTGAGTTAACACAATAGCAGCTAAACTCTTTGTTCAAATGAGCTGAAATTTGGAACATGTTATAGGTCCCTAAAGCACGAACCCTATCGATTTTGGTGAATCTAGCTTTATAGTTTTTTTCTTTTTTTACAGGAACACAAAAATATTCTTTATCATTATGGTCTATGGGCTATAATTTTGTGAAATGCAATAGCGTCTAAACGCCCTATTTGTTTAAGAGAAAAATTTATACACACGCTATGAACAACCGTCACACGAACTGTATAAATTTTGGTGAATTTAGCGTTTATAGTTTTTTTTTTTTTTTTTTTTTACAGAGACACCAAGAATAGTTCTTTATGATTAAGACCTATACGGGCCAAAATTGTTTAAATTGCGATTGCGTCTAAACGTTTAAGTTGAAAATTGAGTTGAAAATTTACACACGTGCTGTAGATGAATGTTGCACGAAATGAATAAATTTGGTGAATTTAGTACGTATAGTTTATTTTACAGGGACACAACGAAAGATTCCTAATCATTATTGTTTAAAAGCTCAAATAATTCGAAGTGCGATGGCGTCTAAATGCCTTGTGAGAATGAGCTAAAAATTTATATACGTGTTAAAAGTCGAACTGTATAACTTTTGGTGAATCTAGTATTTATAGGTTTTTAACAGGGACACAATAAAATATCTTTATTATTATAGTATATGGGCTGGAATTATTAGCGTCTAAATACCTTATCCCATTGAATTTAAAATTTATGTACGTAATGTAGGTCACCGTCGCATGAAGCATGGAGATTCTGGTGAATCTAGCACTTCTAGGTGTTTACAGGGACACACATACACACAAAAAAAAAATTCTTCATCATTATGCCCTATGGGCACAAATTATTTAAAATGCGATTACGTCTAAACTCCTTATTTGAATGAACTGAAAATTCATACACAAGTTACAGGTCACAGTCGAAGACACCATATAGATTTTGGGGAATTTAATTCTTATAGTATTTTTTTTTTACAGGGATAGAAAAAAAAACTTTATCATTGCGGCTTATGGGCTCTAATTATGTAAAACAAAATAGCGTCTAAATGCCTCATCTGATTGATCTGAAATATTATATGCATATAATAAGTTACCATCGTACGAGCGTTATAGATTTTGGTGAGTGCAGCGCTTATAGATTTTTACAGAGACACAACGAAAATATGTCATTATGATCTATGGGCTCAAATTATTTGAAGCGCAATAGCGCTTCAAATAATTTGAGCATAACAACATACAACAATGAGCTGAACAACATACTATAAGAAGAAAAGTACTCATACACCCTATTATATATATTTTTTTTCTTTTGCGTATTTAACGATTTATCTTTCTTTAATTTATTTATACAACCGTTAATTACTTAATTTTCGGAAAAGTCGAGTGGAGTCACTCCGGATTTTTTTCATATGTTGTCTTTTGTTAACAATTTGGTTCATCTGGTCAAACGGTTACACTCAAAATCACAGTTCCCAGGTGTTGAATCGAATTATGGTTCTGGTATACATGTTCTGTTCATTTCCAAATTAGCCATAGGTATTGATCTACTGAATCATAATCTGAGAAAGAAAAAAAAAAACTATCTTGAAATCCAAAGTTCTCATTATAAACTTCTAATTTTGTTTTAATAAACACCGCTCTTTTAGGGCCTTTAACTGTAATATTATTGTTGTTTCATTTTTTTTTTTTTTTTTTTTTTTTATTATTATTATTATTATTATTCCTTTACTAACCTAAAACATGTGCTTAGTTATAAAGAAACTTTGTTTTACACACACACACATATATATATATATATATATATACACTAAGCGAAAAAAAAAAAAAAAAAAAAAAAAAAAAAAGCCGCACGTCCGAAAAAGTGATTTATACCTTTTTCATTTGTAATAACTTTAAAATTAATGTTTGAAACAAATAAAACTCTCATGTTTGCATGCTACCAAAGGGGTGAAATGATACCTAAGTACATTTTCGATTTAATAAATCGTTTTATTACACTCTACGAAGTACTTTATAAAATTCTACATGAAACTTTCTTTTTAAACATAATGCAATAACCATACACTTTGTATTCTATTACGATTTATTATATAGAAAAACCAAGTTGTATTTTAATATGTGAAATAAAACTATTTATTTGTTAGATCTAAGCAATTTTTAATAAAAATATGTATTCTGCATTGGGTTAAATCCACTTTATATGGAATTATTGCTTTAATGTACAGTGGCATAGTATTATACCGTTTTTTGATATAAATCTCAAAAATTTCACTCTGCTAAATATTGTAAATAATATTTCTAGTTCTTCTAAAGATGTAAGCTGCAAATTTCGAATCCTCCTCTCTCTTCCCGCGCCTTTTTATGACTAAACATTTTCGAGCGAATTGAGATTAGGACTGTTTCCAAGTCTAATAAAGAAGAAATTCTACGGTATTCTTTGTGGGATTTAACTTAGAGTGAAAAAAGATATTATTACTTACAGATTTATACGTGCTCATGAGAATGGATAGGTAATTTTAACAATTTGATTCAAATTGATGAACCACAGACACCGTATAGCAAGGTGCATTATCATCTTGAAATGCCGTTTAAAGAAAAGTCTGAAATACCTTCAAAATAGTCCACCAGGCACCACTTTTACTATCACCGTGTTTTATTTTGAGTTAATTGATTCCTTCAGCATGAAAATTTGTCATATTCTTTGAAAAAGTATGCATCTCCGTACCATAATGTACGGAGGATTTGTCACTGTTTTAAGACAGCAATTTTCATTCAGTCAGTCCCATTTTTACCGTTCTAGCAGTTTTTTCCCATCATCTCGAAATAAGTTAAACTTGACTCATCAGAGAAACTCAGTTCAGCCCGAAAATTAACTGCTAATTTTTTAAAGATTTTTGGTCAATTAATGCTTGTTTTTTTTTTTTAAATACATTTGTTCTTAATAATGGTTTTTTTACAGATCTTCTGGTTATTAACCTGCCTTGCTTAATTGCTTCCGGACTATTTTTGAAGAAAGTATTTTGCTAGACCCCTTTTTTTATTGTGTTTTAAGTTCTGAACATTATACAAATCGATTTTTTAAACATTTGCTTTTTAATTGCTGTTATCCTGCTTGGATGAGCAACGTGGTTGCCTAAAGCCAAATTTCCAGTTTAAACGGCCACAAAGTTTTACATCTTGCTAAAAACTATTTTACAATTATTTCGTTAACATTTAATTATTTTGTCATCTCACGTATTAAAATATTTTTTGATTTTCACTCAAAAATTGAAACTTTTTGTGGCATCGTTAACTGCCTTATTCTTACTACTTTTAAATAATTTCTAAAATCACAGTTTATCTGACAATTGCATTTTGTTTTTATTACTGGACTCAATGCTAGAGTGTATGTGGAGGACAACATAATAAAATCTATTCGAAAATTTGCTTTTTAAACGATAAAATTGGCGGTTGTAGAAGGTGAAAAGGAAAATATTCAAATGCGTTTTTTCTTCTTCTTTTCTTTTCTTTTTTTTTTTTTTTTTTTTTTTGTCGTTTAGTGTATATTAAAAAAAAATACTAATAATAAAAAAAAAAAAAAAAAAAAAAAAGGAAAAAGCCGCACTTGAATATTTTTTTTTTCACCTTCTACAACCGCCAGGAAACTTTTTGTTTAAGTGTTGTTTTTGCATATAATAAAGGAGAAGGAGAGCATAACTAATGAAGGAGCATTTTTTATTAACATATCGAACCCGTGCCAAAAAAGAGATTATTAAGATTATGTAATTGAAAAAAATGTGAATGAAGTGGACCAACGTAAAATTGTGTTATTTTTATTGTCGACTACTTAGTGATACACCGTTAAATTATTTTTCTCAAACACTGCATTTTTGTGTTATGTCACTTTTCTTAATGGGGTGTGATATGTCTCTATTTTGTATTTGTAAACTTTCAAAGAAATGAGTGGGAAGAAATTTCAAGTAATATCCCGAATAAGAATCAGAATTTTTGGGAAAAAGATCAATGCATATGATATATCTGATAAAGTTTTTTGTGAACGAACAAGATTTTTTTTTAGAGTAATTTTAGTCGAAATCAACCCAGTTTCTTCAGGTTGTTTGTATTGTTCTGAAGACTAGAATGATGGATGACATGCAGATTTATAGATGTCGTTTTACACCATATCCCAGCATTTTAAGTTAAGAAAAATAGTCATTTTAAGGGTCATTTCATGCAAACACCATACAATGTTTGACATGCTTTAGTTGGTATCCAAATTCTCAATAAAGTTTATTTAAGAATCACTAGATATATAGTATAGGACTTTTTCCGTATTTCTAGAGTTTTTTCTCTCTTTATTATTATTAATATTATTATTTATTTTACATGAACCACAATTTTTATTTGCGATTTTTATGAAGTTTTGATTAATTGCGACTTCTAAACTATCTACCAATAACTACTGGAAACTTTCGAATTTAGAAGTTTTGTAAAATATCTAGAAAAGTTCTTTAAGAATCACATATCTTGAAACTTTGGTAGTGTAAAAAGAACATGTTATACCTCATATATATTTCAGCAAAAGCTGTGTCCCTAAGTGGAAAAGGAACAGATAAAAATTTTAACAAAAGTGAAAATAATTTGGATCACATTCTAAAATGTAATGCTTTAAATGCATTTTGGCTGTAGCATGCGATTATGTGGATTTTTCTCGTTATCTGTATAAAGTTTTATGAAGCTACTACATATATTTATGGAAATAACACTTAAAAAAAAAAAAATCGCTTTTTTAATTATAATACGTAGGGTATTAGACCCAGTGCAAAGACATTTTTAGAAAATTTGCACACTTCATTAGACACAACAAAATGTAAACACAATGCAAAATTGTTAAATATCTTACGAAATATGAGCATTTTTACCTAATTATTACTTTCTCTTACCCATAAAGTAGAGAAAGTATTGTTTTTGGGTCAAATTTTCGAATGCAAGATTTTGTTATATTTACATGTTTTGAGGTCCCCTGAATACGAAAATCATGTTTTTAGCAATTGGTCTGTGTGTGTGTGTGTGTCTGCTATCAGCATATCTCAAAAACAAATTATGGCAGAAAGTTCAAATTTGGTATTCTAAATGTGTATCATATACGGATGCTACAGTAAGCTTTTCGTTAAGATCAAGCAAATGGTTCGTGTACAGGGACAATCAAGAGAATTCTAATACATTACGTCTATGGGGGAAATTGCAGGTAAGTAGAGTTTAACGTCTATAGACTGCACTCAACCAAATGAAACGAATATATATTTTTTGTAATAGAGATAGTTAACTGGGAAAAAAAATTATGCATGTTGGAGCCTCGCCTCCCTCCCTGGGGGGGAAGTCCCCCCTCGAGGGGAATAAATTTTCATGATGGGTATCTTTCAAAAGAGCTCGCCAATACCTTTAAAACGAATGGTTGAACCATCGATCTGCGATAATTTAAAACAAAGTTATCGATTTTTTTTTACTTTTAGCGAAAAAAACACGGTGGAGTTGAGGGGGGCGGTAGCCCCCTCACACAGAACAAATTATGATATAAAACTCTTCCGAAGCCTCATTTGAATTGTTTAATATAGGTTTGCATGGCAGTACGCGTTATCTTACCTCTTGAACTCCAACCTGTATTTATAGTATTAATTTTCAGGGTAAGAGAAAGTCGTGTGAGTGACACACCAGATTATTTTTAAATATGCTTGCGCTAGCTTTTAAAATATTTCATTTACATAATTTAATAGCCAGATTTATTGAGTAACTTATACGAAAATCCCAAACAAATATCGTGTAAATTGAAAAAGTTATGAAAGACAGATTGAATATAATTTCAGTTCTCTCTCTAAACAACGGAACTTCCTCTTTTTTTTTTTTTTTTTTTTTTTGGCGAAGAATGGAAATTCTATTCATTCTATCTCACATAACTTTTTTGATATTACACAATATTTGTTTGGGAATTTTTACTTTGAATACGTATTTAGACAACATTAAAATGTAAGAAAACAGATAAATAAAAAGAATATAAATAACCATAATAGAATTAAAATATGTTTAAAAAAATATTATATGATATATAATATATTAGAAATAATAATTACTATCAAATAGTTGTCAAAGTAGTTTATATTAAAACACAGAAATTATACTTCTATGTGTTTTATTCAAGATTATAATTATAGGAATATGCACTTTTTCTTTTTTAAAGAATAATATTTTCAATAGAAAAAAATATCTTAATAAATGGGTTAGAATAAACGAATGTGAAGTACGATTGATATTTAATCTGATATTTTAACATATGGTTAGACTCTTCAAAAAAGTTTAAAAAAAAATCATTCAAATGAAAATTTAATGACTTTATTTGAAAGATTAAAAAAAAAAAAAAACTTATTTAAATCCGTATTTTTTTATTTTTTACTTTTTTATTTTTTACTTTCTCTTACCCATAGGGTCGAAAAAATATTGTTTTAGGGTCAAATTTTCGAACGTGAGTTTTTGTTATATTTACATGTTCTGAGGTACCCTAAATACGAAAATCATGTTTTTAGCAAATGGTCTGTGTGTCTGTTATCAGCATATCTCAAGAACAAATAGCAGCAGAAATTCGAAACTCGACATTCTAAATGTGTATCATATGGGGATGCTACAGTAAACTTTTCGTTGAGATGAAGCAAATGGTTTGTGTACAGGGACACTCAAAACTATTCAAATACATTACGTCTATAGGGGAAATTGCAGGTAAGCAGAGTTTAACATCTATAGACTGCACTAAACCAAATGAAACGAATATATATTTTTTGTAATAGAGATTTGTAATTTTTGTAATAGAAAAAAATTTTGTGTATGTAGGAACCTCGAGGGGAATAAATTTTCATGATGGGTATCTTTCAAAAGAGCTCGCCAATACCTTTAAAACGAATGGTTGAACCATCGATCTGCGATAATTTAAAATAAAGCTATCGATTTTTTTCATTTTTAACAAATAATAATAATAATAATAATAATAATAATAATAATAATGTAATATTGAGAATATATTCAACTTTTTTTTGGATATTTAGTTTTATACTACTTCTCTAATATGGAAATTGTCTGCATTATCATAAAAGATAATTCGTTTAAATAACAATTATAATATTTAAAAAAACAAATTATTTAAAAAAACAAAAAAACGATTTTTTTTTTTTTAATAACCGAATTAAATTCTTGATAAATGTGGATGCATTAATGAAACGGGGGTTAAGGGGGGCGGTCTCACACAGAACTAATTATCATATAAAACTCTTCCGAAGCCTAATTTGAATTGTTTAACATTGGTTCACATAACAGTATTCCTTATCTTACCTCTTAATCTCCAACCTGTATTTATAGTATTAAATTTCAGGGTAAGAGAAAGTCGTGTGAGTGACACACCAGATTATTTTTCTAATTATCATTATTATTATTTTTACCTTGACCTTCGTCCAAATATATAAATGAAAGTAATGGATTCGTGAAAATTTTCAATATCCAGGTTTTGAGGGATTTATAGTTTTTGGGATGTCCTGAATATGACTGATTATTTAAAAGAAATACCTGTCTGTCTATCTATTAAGATTCTATGTGTGCCTTACCAAAATATTTTCGACGTTGTATTTCGCAAAATAGTGATGTAAATTCCACGAAAAAATATTTTTAATTGGCTCTTGGTATAAATTGGTGCTGATTATATTTTGACGTATAACTTCCAACAATTGGCATTAACGGGAAGACCATATACAAGCATTTATCTATCTATCTATCTATAATAATAAAAGGAAAGGTTTGTCTGTCTGTCTGTTCTTTTATACGTTCAGCCCCTATTGAACGCAGAAGTACAAAAATTGACATACGGATGCTCTGGAGCCTTTCCGATGTTTTCCTCGAAACAGAATTTTAAAATTTTAATTAGTTGTGGAGATATTAATTAAAATGTCCACTCATGTCTAATCTAAAAGCGATCTCAAAGCAGAAAAAGTGGAAAATAAATTAGAAATATTTGTCCGATCGTTACAATTTCGATACCAAATGAAAGGGGCATTTTTTCTGAATCTAAGTGTGCAAGTGATTTATCGGTACAACAATTAGATTTTTTAAAATTAACTAAAGTATGAATTTTCTGTGGCAACATCATTTCAAATGCCAGTAATGAAGACCCATCGTCTGTCATCAAAAAGGAAATGATTGCAACCGATCAAGATGTCACGTGTTTTGTAGTAGGGAAAAATATTGCAATTTTCAATTTTTTTCAAATTTTAATTCACGTTACATTTGAATTCATATTCGGCCTAGACAGCATATTATAAAGCTACTGTTCAATTTTCATGAAAATATGTGGATAAACAAAAAAATGAGATTAAATTTTGTATTATATTTTCAACTATTTTAAATTGAGATATGCCGTTGAAATTTCGTAATATTGGTGTTTTTAATGCCCGATATTTCGATTCTGAATATTTTTGAAAGTGTAGAATTATTAGGAAGGGCTTGAAGGGGAGGGGGGGGGGCAAGCAAACGGCCAGAAAAAAAAAATAAATAAATAAATAAATAAATAAATAAAAAGAGTTACAGCGTTTGAAATTGTTATTATTAGGTTTCAAGGAAAGATAAATCGATTGCGGATATTTTCAAGTGTAAAATTATTAGAAGGGACGGAAAGGGGGGGAGGGGCAAAAACGTAGAAAAGGAACGGTTGTTTCGGAGAAAACAACGGAAAACCCAGAACGCCTTTATTCTTTTATATTTTGCAGAATTTCGAATTCTGATACTCCTTTCACATTTCATACTATGGATTTTGAACAGTATTTAGCCCGGAATTACCCAAGTTTCGGAGAAAACCACGAAAAAGTCAGACATAAATCGTTTTATAATAGTGTTTATATCATTTTTGTATCTCAGCTTCTAATTAGCATAATTTCAAAAGTAATATGTCATTTTGAAACTTATTTGAATGGAATTTCAAGAGTAGACGCCACAAATTTCTGTCACCTTCCATTAACCGACTATCATAAGTAATGGAATTTGAGATTTCATGTGATTTACACGTTTTAAGGTTTCCTGATTAGGTTTTCTTTTGTATCTCAGCTACTAATTAAAATAATTTTATAAGTAATACATTATTTGAAAGCTTTATTGATTTAGAATTGAACAGTAGATTACAGAATTTTCTACCGCCAGATGGCGCTGTAATATTTTTAAATTTCAATATTTCGAATTCTGAATATGATTAAATTATTTTTAATACATCATTCGAAAGATATTTTAAAGTACTTTTATACTATCGAAAGTGGGATTCGAGATTTCACCTAATTTACACGTTTTGAGGTCTCCTGAATCGGTTTTCTTTTGTATCTCAGGTACTAATTAAAATAATTTCATAAGTAATACATCATTTGAAAGATTTGTTGATTTGGAATCGAACAGTAGAATACAGAAATTTGTACCGCCAGATGGCGCTATAATATTTTAAAATTTCAATATTTCAATTTCTAATTATGATTAAATTATTTTTAATATATCAATTGAAAGATATTTTAAAGTTCTTTTAAATTATCGAAAGTTTTCACCAGATTTACATGTTTTGAGGTGTCCTGAATCAGTTTTTTTTTTTTGTATCTCAGTTATTAATTAAAATGTTCATAAGTAATACATCATTTGAAAGCTTATTTTAGTTGATACACATTTTAAAGTACTTTTACATTATCGAAAATGAAATTCGAGATTTCACCCGATTTACACGTTTTGAGGTGTCCTGATTAGGTTTTCTTTTGCATTTCATCTACTAATTAAAATAATTTCATGAGTGATGCATCATTTGAAAGCTTTGTTTATCTGGAATGGAGCAATAGATTACAGAAATTTCTACCGCCAGATGGCGCTGTAATTTTTTTAACTTTCAATATTTCAATTTCTAATTATGATTAAATTATTTTTAATGCATCATTCGAAAGATATATTAAAGTTCTTTTATATTATCGACAGTTTTCACCAGATTTACACGTTTTGAGGTCTCCTGAATTAGTTTTCTTTTGTATCTCAGCTACTAATTAAAATAATTTCATAAGTAATACATCATTCGAAAGCTTTTTTGATTTGGAATCGAACAGTGGAATACTGAAATTTGTACCGCCAAGTGGCGCTGTAATATTTTCAAATTTCAATATTTCAATTTCTAATTATGATAAAATTATTTTTAATGCATCATTCGAAAGATATTTTAAAGTTCTTTTAAATTATCGAAAGTTTTCACCAGATTTACACGTTTTGAGGTGTCCTGAATCAGTTTTCTTTTATATCTCAGTTATTAATTAAAAAAATTTCATAAGTAATAGATCATTTGAAAGCTTTGTTGACTTGATACACATTTTAAAGTACTTTTACATTATCGAAAATGGAATTCGAGATTTCACCCGATTTACACGTTTTGAGGTCTCCTAATTAGGTTTTCTTTTGTATCTCAGCTACTAATTAAAATAATTTCATAAGTAATACATCATTAGAAAGCTTTTTCGATTTGGAATCGAACAGTGGATTACAGAAATTTCTACCGCCAGATGGCGCTGTAATATTTTCAAATTTCAATATTTCAATTTCTAATTATGATTAAATTATTTTTAATGCATCATTCGAAAGATATTTTAAAGTTCTTTTATATTATCGACAGTTTTCACCAGATTTACACGTTTTGAGGTCTCCTGAATTAGTTTTCTTTTGTATCTCAGCTACTAATTAAAATAATTTCGTAATACATCATTAGAAAGCTTTTTTGATTTGGAATCGAACAGTGGAATACAGAAATTTGTACCGCCAGATGGCGCTGTAATATTTTAAAATTTCAATATTTCAATTTCTAATTATGATTAAATTATTTGTAATACATCATTCGAAAGATATTTTAAAGTTTTTTAAATTATCGAAAGTTTTCACCAGATTTACACGTTTTGAGGTGTCCTGAATCAGTTTTTTTTTGTTTTTTTTTGTATCTCAGTTATTAATTAAAAAAAGTTCATAAGTAAAACATCATTTGAAAGCTTATTTTAGTTGATATACATTTTAAAGTACATTTACATTATCGAAAATGGAATTGGAGATTTCACCCGATTTACACGTTTTGAGGTCTCCTGATTAGGTTTTCTTTTGTATCTCATCTACTAATTAAAATAATTTCATGAGTAATACATCATTTGAAAGCTTTGTTGATCTGGAATGGAACAATAGATTACAGAAATTTCTACAGCCAGATAGCGCTGTAATATTTTTAAATTTCAATATTTCATATTCTAATTATGATTAAATTATTTCTAATACATCATTCGAAAGATATTTTAAAGTTCTTTTACATTATCGAAAGTGGAATTCGAGATTTCACCTGATTTACAATTTAAAGTGTCCTGATCAGGTTTTCTTTTGCATCTCAGCTAATTGAGTAAGACCGTTCAAAATTGGTATATGCAAGTTAATTAGGAGGGGCTGGAACGGTGGGGAAGGAATAGGCGCGCATGGGTTTGGGACCCGGTGCGAATTTTTACCCGTTGATAAAAGATTTTTTTTTTAATTTTATTTTCTTAATAATAAAAGTTTGAGTTGAGAAGGAATATGCGTGTACAGCGCACGTATATCCTCAAACGTGCGTGCACAGCGCGCATTGGTCTGTGCTGCCGACGGCAGTGGCGTCCCGGTGTGAGTTTTTACCCGATGCTAAATGATATATTTTTTAATTCCTTTTCTTAAGAATGAAAGTTTATGAGTAATAACATGGAATTTTGAGAAGTCATAAGGATGGTGAAGGAATACGTGCGCGCAGCGCACGGGTCTACGCTGCCGAAGGCAGTGGGGACCCGGTGCGACATTTTTCCTGATCAGAATTTTTTTTTCTCTTTTTTTATCACATGATAAAAATTAATGCAATTTTGAGAATTCATTAATTTTTGTGATTCATTTAAAAATAATGACCAGCGAAGCGGGCGTAGCCTGCTAGTAATGAATATGTGAACGTAACATGATATTCGATATGACAAGTATTAAAATTTTAAAGACGCAATTTCCTCGTATATCGCCAAAATGTTAGCGCTGCTCCTACATACATTATTGAATTTTTCAGAGGATTATTTCTCAGCATTTATTTTATGAAAATTTACCAAGCTGCATTGATCAAATATTCATGATGATGAGATAGGTTGATTTATTATTTATATGCACAACATTTTAATATAATTTGAGCATTTTGTTTCAGAAAATGATATACAAGAAAGTTACTTGATGGTCGTCTCATACATGTTTTCCTTATAATATGATTAATTAATTTCTCTTAAAATGTGAAACATTCTTTTTTTTTTTTTTTTTTTTTTTTTTTAAAGTTTAAACATATTTTTTATTATTATTATTATTAATAATATTGTGTGGTAAAATTTTTAAAACTACTCAGTATTAGTAAATCGTATTATTATTATTATTATTATTATTATTTATTTATTTATTTATTTATTTATTTTTGAAATTGACTTTATTATAAAATGATTCATTAAATGTAACATTTAGATATAAATATGTTTAATTTTGATTACTGAAGGTATTTTTATTTTCTAAATCTTTTGAAAGTATAAAATTAATATTGTCAAAAATGTATTTTTTTTTCTTTACATTATACTTTATTTTAAATAACATAAATCGAAAAATCTGGTTAATTTATTATTTTCCAGTAATTTTATATAATAATACGCATAATATTATATATACAGAACATTATATTCAATTGCTTTGTTTGGACAACAGAGATTTCAGAAATGTTTTAGAGCCTTCATTATTTATTTTAATGAGCCCGTAACAGATGCTTCAATAACATTACTTTGAAAAGTCATTAAACAAAAGCTCCAATTTTTGAACAAAATTAATTATTCAAACTTTGAAATAGCTTTCTCTTTCGAAACTCCCTTTTACTTTTTATTTATTCATACGTAAAATACTATAAGAGACATTGCCTATTTATAGCTATGTTTTAATGTCTTGCTTTAAATTAACTTTTCAAATTATCATTAAATATTAATATAGAGAAGCATTAAGTAAACATCGTTTCTTAATTAAGCATTAAATATCACTAAAAAAATTCTACTAGTATTATTAGATAAACAATAAAATTTTTATTATTTATCTAATGATTCAAGAATAATACTTTGGATGTTATATAGATAATAATATATACATATTAAAATTTAATCTAAGATTCGAGTTACTAAAAATTTTCAGTTTTTGAAAATTGATTCGTATTCTGTGTTCAAATGTATACCCAGTTTTCAAACTGCACATTATAGGAAAGAAATGTTATTACATGCAAAATAGTCTTAACTTTTACTTTTTATTGTTAAATTAATTTTTTACATTTACATTTGTAATGACTTTCGTAATAATCGGTCGTTTTAAATTCTTTTTATTAACAAATAACTTAAAACTAGTAATCTAAATAATTCTATTTCATAAAATTGATTCATAAGATTTGTATTAACTATGTACATCAAATTAAATTAATTATTTATTTATAAATAAATATTAAATAATAAATATTTGCTGTCTTTGCATATAGGTTTTTAATGCTTTTCTATAAATATTATTTTATATTGTAACCCCAGTAGAGAGTTAAAGTAAATCTTTTGCAACAAAAACATCATCATATTCATTATCCACACTGAGAAGAAAATTCTGTAACTGACATATAGAATCTAAATAGTGCCACAGAAAAAATAGTTCCATGTCATCCTTATAAATTCTAGTCCTCTTTGAAAGTGAGTTTTAGAAACCCCTATTAGAATTCTAAAGCATTTGCCTATATTCTTGAGGGAAAAGTTATTTAAAAATTTCTGCAAATAAATGCGAATACAAAGGCGGGTTTCAGCAACTATAATCTTGAATTATTACCCAATTCTAGAAAATCAAGCGAGAATTTCTCGCAATACAAAAGATTCAGAATATTCAGAATATTGTTTCACCATCTAGAAATGTGTAAACTAGAAATGCTCGATCATTTCGTCAATTCAGTTTATTGGAGTGCCTTATGCGCATAGCACTGAAATCTATATTTCCAGTTAAGGGATTTAGAAAATGACCACTTATTCATTCTAGAGGATGGCGGTATATTTTTTTCCTCAGTGTGTCCGCAATTCTTCACGTTAAACATAATATAGTCTATAGAAAACATTTTTTAACAGTATGAACAATGAATTACAATTTTATTTACAATTTGTCCAATACACATTTTTAAAATATGATTTATAAAAAATGTCTCTCATAAAACGAAATAGTACATTGATATTCTTCTGGGTGTCTTTGTGCACAAACATGTTGTGCTATTTATACCATTTTAAGTAGGAAATATTCCATATTGAGCTTGAATAATACATAACAGTTTTAAGAAATCCTGATGATGTTACAGACGCTAGAGCGCAGATAGGGGCAGATAGACAGATAGACAGAGAGACAAACATGTAGAATAATTGAATTCATAAGTGCTCTTAAACTTCGTTAGAATGTGTTTGAAATATTTAATAAAAACGAACATGAAATTTCAGCAATTTTCGATTAAAGCCCTTAATGTAACTGAATATTTTTGTACGACTCCGTTAATCATAATACCTATCATACTATATTATATGTTTAAAAAAAACAGAATATGCGTATAAGAAAATTAAAGTTCAGTTTCAGTATTATTTCCATGAAATATATGCATTAAAATATGGTTTAAAGAAATATTTCTCATAGAAAGAATTGCTATGGAGTTCTGTCGGATGTCCGTGTACTAAAATCTGTGTAGGTATTTACACAATTTTCAATAGGGAACATCCCATAGTGGACATAAATAATATGTATCAGTTTCTAAAATTACATGTATATTTTCAATAGCTAAAGTGCAGAGATAGAAGGACAGACAAATCGACGTGAAAAAAACCTTTCCACTTTGTTGAAAATGTTAAAAATTACCAAAATAAATACATTAAAACAATGAATAATGATCAGATATCCATTGCTTCTTTGCATGAAAAAAAAAAAAAAAAAAAAAAAACTCGGGGGGAAAAGTAAAAAATTCAAGAAAAAGCATGTAATAAAAAACTTACAATCACAAGTATTAAGGAAAAATAATCAAGTAAAAGTGACGGAAAAGTGCGAAATCTGGATAGGGCCCTACTATTGCCGACAATGCTTTCTAATTCCCGACTCTATTTTCTTTGTCATTATTATTCTTTTAATTTTCTCTTACCCTTACGGTAGAGAAAGTATTGCTCTAGGGTTAAATTTTCGAAGGTGAGTTTTTGTTACATTTACATATTCTGAGGTCCCCTGTATACGAAAATCATGATTTAACGATTGCTTTTTGTGTGTGTGTCTGTCTGTCTGTCTCTCTATCTGTGTGACTGTTATCAGCATATCTCAAGAACGAATTGTAGCAGAAATTCCAAACTCGGTATTCTAAATGTGTGTCATATAGGGATGCTACACTAAGCTTTTCGTTGAGATGAAGCAAATGGTTAGTGTACAGGGACACTCAAAAGTATTCAAATACATTACGTCTATGGCGAAAATTGCAGGTAAGTAGAGTTTAACATCTATAGACTGCACTAAACCAAATGAAACGAATATATATATTTTTTTAAAAAAGATAGTCAACTGGGAAAAAAAAAAATTGTGTATTTAGTTGCCTCGCCTCACCCCCTGGGGAGGAAGTCCCCCCCTCGAGGGGAGTAAATTTTCATGATGGGTATCTTTCAAAAGAGCTCGCCAATACCTTTTAAACGAATGGTTGAACCCTCGATCTGCGATAATTTAAAATAAAGTTATCGTTTTTTTCATTTTTAACAAAAAAAAAAAAAAAAAAAAAAAAAAAAAAAAAATCTTTCTTTTTTTATGTAATATTGAGAACAAATTTAACTTTTTTTGGATATTTAGTGCTATAAGAATAACTTAAAAATAACTTAAAAATACACTCTTAGAATAACTTAGATTCGAATAATTTTCGGAGATCCAAATGTTTTATTTTAAAGTTAACATAACAAAACTAACAGGAAAGTAAAGTTAACTAACAGGTTTCTAATGTTTCCTAATTACAAGTAGTAAATTATGTTTGATTTTGTTTTCAGTTGATGATTACTTTAATATATAATACTAAGTTTCTTAACGTGTCCATATAATTGTTTTCCTGGCAGTATTATGTATTTTGTTTTCAGTGAAGAAAATGTAGCTGCATTTAAAAGTAAAAATTTTTAACTTTTCTTTATATTTTAAATTTTTCACATTATATTTTCACAGAAAATGAAAAAAACAAATTCGTGGGTAAACATGGCCCATAAGATTAACTTTTTAAACATTATTTATTTAAAGTAAAAAACAGTCATAGCATACTTTGTTGACATTTTATATAATTTTCGAAGTGGGTAGAAAATTGGTTTACATTTTATTTTTAAACTCAATTTCGTTACCTGCTTTTTTAAAATGAATATGAGTTAAGAAGCATCTTTCGTAACATGATTTATATTGTAATCACGTATGTCAGCATAAACAAATACTGTTTCAAAAAATTGTTTATCGATAAACAACATTTTAAAACATCCTACTTCAAAATTTCCAAGATAAAGCCCCTTGTTTATTTATGGAATATTCTTTATACATTGTTTTTTTTTTCACTACTTAGAATAAGTAAACGTGCAGAAAAAAAAATAGATTTCGCGTATGAAGAATCAAATTAAGTATTTATCCAGTTGATTATTTATGAATATACATCATATATCATCATATATAATATCATATCATGATATATCAGATTATTTACATGTTATAACCTAAGCATTTATTGAGAGAATTGCGTATTATTAATGAATTTATTATATTTGATGTATTTTTTTTTAAATATTTTTTAATGATGTAAATTAAATAATATTCTAGTTTAATCCTAATATAATTTAATTATTGAAAAAAAAAAGCTTAAACACCTTCAAGGCAGGGGCTCCGAGGATGGACATGCTCCAGTAATTGACATCTTTCCCGAAATAATTAATAATTAATAAATAAGAAAAAATAAATAAAAGCACATGTTTCCCATATAAGAATTTTAACAATGTATGTCAAACACTGAAACATAGGGTGCCAATAACTGCTAAAATGAAAAACTAGCAGTGTCAAACATTGGAGCATAGGATGCTAATTACTGGTAAAATGAAAAACTGGCAGTGTCAATTATCGGAACATTTAGCGGATGTAAAATAAAAATTCATAAAAAAAAATAATTATTATCAGATGCATACATTTTAACATATATGTGGTTACGAAAGTCTTTCATGCAATACATATTAACTTAAGATTTATAAAAATAGTTTCTGATGGCTAAACACTAAAAACATTAGAAACTGCTCTAAAAGTGTCAATCACTGGAGCACTTAAACTATATCTAAAGTTTTAATTTGATAACTTTAGCTGAAACATATGTTTGTTGGTGTGCTGAAACCGGAACTGATGACAGTTTCTCTCTATCACGTATAGATATATCTTAGTACACAGTTTCTTCTGAGATCTTAATACCAAAATATCATATAGTAACTTTTATAGAGTGATTCCATGATTAATTTAATTAATCATATATATCAGCCAGTTTACATACTAGAATTTAACGAAAATGTAGAAATTGTTCTTCATTAAAAAAAATTTACACGTGATAGAGAAAAACAGATTTCATTTTGGTTTTGGCACGCCAAAATTTGCATGTACCAGCTAAAACTATTAAATCAAATTTTGCCAACATTAATTTTATAGACCTATGTTATATAGGCAGTCATATCTTTAAATAAAACATACATTATTGAAATACATTACAATATTTTTGTAGTGACCATTCTTTGTCGATTGAAAGTTTTGTTTCGTGAAATACTATTATAATTATTATTTTATTGTTTATTTAATGTGATGACTAAAATCCTTCAACACAACAAAAAATTTAGGATAATTTAGGGCACACATTAAGTTTATTTTTCATTAAGAAAGATCTGTTTTGTGTATCATTTAAAGAATTTCTAATTGAAATAGACAAACTTTTATGCAATACATATTAACAATCTTTTTTTATAGAACAAAATAATATTTCTGCGCTATTTTAAGTATTTATTTTTATTCCGTACTTTTTTAATTGCCCTATAAAAATATTCTTAGATAATATAATAAAGAAATCGGTGCAGATCAGAATTTTTAAAAAAAATGGTATATAACAGAAATTCATGGAGTACCTTGTGAAACGCACAGGAATCAAAATTGTTTTGTAAATTCCTGTGAATAATAAAAAAAAGTAATTTCAGTAACGGTCATGCGGCAGAAAACAGGAGAAACGTATATCTATCTATATCTATCTATCTATCTATATATTTAATATGCTTTAGATAACTATATTTCACAATTCTTAGAATCTGTAAATTCTTTTGACAAAACTTGTGACAAAGTTTTGAGGGAAAAGTTTTTTTTTTTTTTTTTAAATATATTTATGTTTTTCTCTTATGATAATATAGTGATTCATTAAGAGTTTCGAACGTAAATGCACGCGTGCAGCGCACAATAGCCTGCGCTGCCGAAGGCAGTGGGGACCTAGTGTGACATTTTTCCCGATCAGATTTTTTTTCTCTGTTCTTTCACATGATAAAAATTAATGCAATTACGGAAATTCATCATTTATAGTGATTCATTTAAAAATAATGATTAGCAAATCGGGCTTAACCAGCTAGTTATATATATGTATAAATATAATATTAAAAAAAAAAAAAAATGCGTAGTGTTAGTCAGTGATCTAGTGCTTTAGTTTCCGTCTGAATGTTCAAAGATTTGAGAAGTCACTTTACAGTCAATTTTTTGCGCTTACTTTTTTTTATCCATAAATTAAAATTTTTAACAAGTTTCCTGAATTAAGGGAGAAAAATAAAATATCATAAACATAAATAGATATTTTCATAGTGCATTCGAATATGAAATATAACTAATGGTTTATTTTCTGTACTTGTGCATCACTAAGTACTGACAGTGTGCAGAATTATTTGATCTAAATTATAAAAAACTTCATTTTACAGTGAGATTAGAGGTATAATTTTGAAAATTCGATCAATGTAAAGGTCCGAACAAGATTTTTTTTTTTTTTTGCCTGGTGTTATGGATTTGGACTTGAGTTTTCGCTTTATGATCATTTTTTGCACCCTAGATACCAGAACAAATGGTTTAACCTTCCTACCCTGTTGAAAAAATTTTACGTTTTACCTGTATGGGTCGAATCGACCCACTTTGTATAGATTGAATTTAGGTCTTATGAAAGAATTTCTATGGAGCCCATTTTACATCTACTTTTCCGAGAACTATCGCCATCTATTGACTATTCCTGAAAATGAAGTCTACTCAAAAGAAAAAATTGGTGTTTTAAGCATTTCTATGCATGTTAATACACGTTTCTATGCACGTTTTACCTGTATGGGTCGAATCGACCCACTTTCTATAGATTGAATTTAGTTCTTAAGAAAGAATTTCTATGGAGCTCATTTTACATCTACGTTTCCGACAACTACCGCCATCTATTGACTATTCCTGAAAATGAAGTTTACCCAAAAGAAAAATTGGTGTTTTAAGCATTTCTATGCATGTTAATAATGTGGGTCAAATCGACCCACACAGGTATTATGTCACATATTTTTTTGGGGTGGTTTAAAACAAACCAATGACTCTACAAATATCATATATTAAACGAATGCACATTTTTGAGGCATACATAATGTTTGAGCAATCAAAATTAAAATCTGTAGAAGATATCGAAAGATCAATTTTAAAAATGGGTCGAATCGACCCATACAGGGTAGAAAGGTTAAATGGATTTTGCGCCATTACAAATATTCATGCCTGAACCAGGTGCAGCATGGAATGACATAACTTTGAACTGAAATTCTTAATATCTTCAACTTAATATTAATTTTATTTACTTATTTATGTATTTCAATATCTTACATTTATCAATAGAGGAAAAATGCTATTCGGATGTGAAGTAAATAAATTAAAATGCTTGCAAATTTTATCAATTAAGTGTGTGGGTGAGTGGGGGGGAGAGGTGAGTATTTGGAAGTGCATTAGAAAACAGACAACAGTAATATTGGGTTGGCAACTAAGTTCCCGCCGTTTAAGCATGCTCCACACTTCTGAAATTTGCCCATTGAGTGAAGATGCTTCTCTACAGGAGTGTGGGAGCAATCCATTGTCTCTGCCAGTTCCCTTGTTGCTTGACGCGGATTCAATTGCTCTTAAACGAACTCAACTGGACGGCCAGAACGAAGTGCATCTTCGAGGTCAAAATTTCCTTTTTTGAACTTTGCATACCAATCACGGGCGGTTCTTTCAGCTATAGCCCCCCACTCCATACACAGCACAAAT
Source organism: Salticus scenicus (assembly GCA_963930645.1). NCBI lineage: Eukaryota > Metazoa > Arthropoda > Arachnida > Araneae > Salticidae > Salticus > Salticus scenicus. The sequence continues at coordinate 117,212,217 of OZ005650.1, forward strand.
GTTGCGAGCAGCTCCAGCGGCCTTAGAACCTAGGCAAAGCTTAAATCCAAAAACGAAGGAGGTGTCGAAAATACTCATTTTTCTCAACTTGATATTCCATATTAATGATTTTTAAATAACAAGAAAATGTATCTTAGTAACAACGAAGCATATATTTAGGTAGAACAATATATTCTCTTTCGAATTATGTACAACTTCGTGCCAAAAGTATTTAATGTCATACAGATTTTTCCAATTAAAAAAAAAAACGGCGGGTACATAGTTGCCAACCCAATATATCTTAACAATTTTTAGTACATAGGTAAAGAAAATCAAAAAATCCCTAAAACGAGTAACTCATGGGGAACAGAACGCGTTTTAAAACAACGAACAGAAGTTATTCTATAATATTCCTTTTACCATCATCCATCCTCCGAAAATAATAAGAAAAAGCGGTACTTTTGAAGTGCAGAGAGATGATTTGAAAGAGTGGGGCACTTTGTTAATTTAATTACTTACTGTAAGAAATCGTACTTCATCCGATCAAAATATAATTTCATGTGGCAAGATGTTTATGATGCCGCTTTTAACCCCACTTTAAAGATTCTCTTAAGTTTTCAGTGGCCATTAAATAAGAATCACCAGTCCAAAACATGAGGAAGCTTAGAAAGTTAAGAGAGAGAAAAAAATACTATTAATATAATTGCAAAACAGAGAAGCGAGTTCAGTTAAATATTGTTCTTAAGAACAAAAGTATTAATATTTAATTTAAAATAAAATAAAATATTATGCACTTGTAAGCAGTAGAATAATTGTATTTGTAAGAGAGATGATTTGAAAAAGTGCGGCACTTTGTTAATTTATTTACTTACTGTAAGAAATCGTACTTCATCCGGTCAAAATATAATTTCATGTGGCAAGACGTTTATGATGCCGCTTTTAACCCCACTTTAAAGATTCTCTTAAGTTTTTAGTGGCCATTAAATAGGAATCACCAGTCCAAAACATGAGGAAGCTTAGAAAGTTAAGAGAGAGAAAAAAATACTATTAATATAATTGCAAAACAGAGAAGCGAGTTCAGTTAAATATTGTTCTTAAGAACAAAAGTATTAATATTTAATTTAAAATAAAATAAAAGTAATATTATGCACTTTTAAGCAGTAGAATAATTGTATTTGTAAGAGAGATGATTTGAAAAAGTGCGGCACTTTGTTAATTTATTTACTTACTGTAAGAAATCGTACTTCATCCGATCAAAATATAATTTCATGTGGCAAGACGTTTATGATGCCGCTTTTAACCCCACTTTAAAGATTCTCTTAAGTTTTTAGTGGCCATTAAATAGGAATCACCAGTCCAAAACATGAGGAAGCTTAGAAAGTTAAGAGAGAGAAAAAAAAATACTATTAATATTGTGATGCATCGAACGGTGCAAATCATGAAGACTAGCTTTTTCCTTTCGAGAAATTTATTTACTTCTGGAATTACACACACGATACAATACAGACACATTTAACACAAATAAACACGTAAACATTTACCATAATTTAAATTTGAACCGTAACTTTCCAGTCCACCAAATAATACAAAATAAACGGCACTCAAGCCAGGCATCCGCTATTCTCGACGTTGCATCATTCACTTCTAAAACCAAACTAAACTTTCTTCAATTCGAAAGTCTTTCTCGTCTGCGCTGGACAGACAGCGCCCTCTAGTCAGTCTAAAAGTCATTACAGTCCTCCTCCCTTCAGGGGAGAAACTTTTCACTCTTGTAGAGGGAAAAGTTTGGTTAAATAATACTTGATTACAGTAAGTCTATATTCAAATAAAATAAAGTCACAATGTTCAACATATTAGTTCATCTTCTAGATATCGTAATTAGTTTAAAACAAGTAATAAGAAAAATACGAGCAAGCACCAATTCTATGCAGAAACAGTACCTGGTTATATTTAAATGCACCAGACTTATCCCTATTATAGATTAAACACACTATTTAACTTATTTTAAAATATACACAAAAACATATACCAAATAGAAATTTAAATATTATTACACACAATATACCAGAGACACTATATAGATATGCAAAGTTAAATATAGATAGTTAAAACAAATATATACCACATATATATATAGCAATTATTAAACAAATATATATAGCAATAATGAAACAAATACGTAAACTTTTTTTTAAACTAAGGGATAAGACTTAATTTATCAGCATTCTGAGATTGCAATTCTATACACTAAACAACCTCCTAATTAAATAATACTGCATAGAGTTCCCAAAGTAAAAGTCTGGGATTTGGTCTTTTTTTTTTTGTATTTCTTTTTCTCAGGAACATGAATAGCTTTGTATAATTACGACTAAATAAGTCAGGATTGCGAGATAAATTCTCCTTTATTTCTTCAAATGCCCTTTGGCAAGAGCTATTCCAGTCAGTGGATTTTAGAGACCAATCCTTTAGTAAGTCTGACAATAAAGTTGCATTTTCAGAAAATTCAGGAATGCATTTTCGATAGTATTCAGCTAATTTCCAGTAGTCTGTCACATGAGTCATGGTAGTATGAGACGAAGAATCTTTTTTGACTCGAACCTTCTTTTCACTTGGAGTTCTTAATCTCTGGCCCACTAAATGTCCAGAAATTTTTACATAAGTTCGAGTAGGTGGACATTTAGAAGGTTTAATATGCAACTTAGTAGCACTGATTTTGAAGGAAATGTCTTTTACACGATTTTCCCTGGTTTTAGGAAAATTGGTGACTTTCTCACTATATGGCACTGGACACTTTTCACTGTGTTTCAATAAATTTGCTATTAGTTGACTAGAATCTTTAGGTAGATTTTTCAAGGGACCCAAAGTAGTTGCAGAAAGTTCTTCCTTCAAATAATTTTGTTCCTTCAATTGTTTTTCATAAATTAAGCATTTTTCAGATAATTGCATAAGATCTTATTTATTCTTCTGTAATTCAGCTGTCAACTGACCCAATTTAGCATTAGAAATTTTTTCTTTCTCTTCAAGAATATTAAACAGGTAATCTAATTTGGAATTAATTGTACTAATTTCATTTCTTTCTTCAACAAGCTTTTCATTTTTAAGAGAAATCTCATTTTCTTTACCTTGCATTCTTAAGAGTTCTTCTTTAATTATGTTGATTTCATTAGGCAGCTTAAGATTTTCAATTTTCGTATTTTCCAGTTCTTGTTTGTAATTACTCTTTTCAACATTCAGAATTTTTAACTGATTTAGATTATTCTTCTTTTCACTTTGTGAATCAAGACGAAGAGTTTTTAACTGATTTTCAAACTTTTCTTTCTCTTGAATTTCTTCCTTTATCTTCTTTTGATATTCTAAGCATTTTTTATTCAGATAAGCATCTATTTCTGATTTTAGTTCTTCCATCACAAAATTGGTCTTTATTTTTCTGTTTAAGGTCTTTTAAGGCATTATTTAGTTCCGAAATATTTTTCGTAGTATGTTTCAACTCTTCAGTAAGTTTTTTATTTTCAAGAAACAGTTTTTGTTCTTTAATTTTCTTTTCTTCCATCTCCCCTTTCAAACATATAATTTCATTTAAGAATCTGAAATTTTCAATTTTAGGATGGTCAACATTTATTTTCTCTTTAAGAACAACTTCATTTTCTATTTTATTTTGATTTTCTGTTATATCCTGCAGTTCTTCAACAAACATCTTTGGAGAGGTTTTATTGAGTTCTGGCCATGAAAATCCTGACAGGATTTCTTCTACCTCTTCAGTTTTCTTTTCATCTTCAGATTTGCTCTCAATCAACTTTTGGTCAAAATGAGCAACATCTTTATTTTGAATATTTTTCTTCATTCTTAAAAATTTCTTAGGATTTCTTGTTTGTACAGAATTTAACTTAGACACTTGTACATTTTCTTTTGATTTGCAATCTTTGAACATTGCAGCAGTTTTATTTCCTAACAAATACTTGTTACCATAAAAGGAATTTTGTAGGACAGCTGCTTTAGTTTTTATATGTCCCATTTTAAAATCTAATTCAATTTCTGCAAGTGGTAAACAGATAGGATCCACTTCCAATGCATTTCTAATATACACTTTCTCATTTGTGTACATATGTGGTTTCACGTACTTGCTGCTGATCAAATCACATGAAGCACCAGTATCTCGAATTATCTTCATCTCAACACCATTCACTTTACCTATACTAGTATAAGGTGTCATTGATTCATCAGAACCTGCCTCAGTTATAATATGTGAGATAAATTCTTCATTTTTCTTTAATTTATCACACTGAGGTCTAAGATGATTAGTAGAACCACATTCATAGCAACGAGCAAATTTTCTTTTATCAAATTCTTTATTTCTCTGATTTTCCTGGGATGTTTCTTGTTTTGCATGAAATTTCGGCTTAACATCTTTATTATTATCCCTAGACTTGTCATCACATACGTTTCCACTTTGGTTTCGAAAGCTTTGGGCAAATCCCTCTTTTTAAAACTTTCTCTTATACTTTCAAATTCATCTAATTTTTCTGCTAAGTCTAAAGGTGTCGTGAATGTAAGCCAGTTATCTAAAAAATGTTCTCTCACATCAGCAGACACTCGAAACTTCAACTGCTCAGTTACTATTAGATCTTTTAGTTGTTGAAAATTCTCTATCTTTAATTCGGTAAGCCACTCCATAAAATAACTAGAAAGCTCTTGGGCATAATTTCTCCAAGATTTTTCGGACGATTTGTGGTGCTTATAAAAACATTGTTTCAATTTTTCACTATTTAATTTATATATTCTCATAATGAGATTCTTCACAAAATCATAATTTGTAGCATCTGTTGGAGACTCTCTGGCCAACATATTGGATAGTTCTGGCGGTAAAACTGCTAACAGGTAGGCCACCCAATCCCTTTTTGGAACTCGTGCCATCTCCGCTCTTCTTTCGAAATTTATTAAATATAAACCCATTTCATCATGTTTTTCATCAAATCTTGGGGTAATTTGAGTTAACTGAATTCTTGGAACCGATTCAGTCACCTTTTCTGGTTCTAATATTCTTTCAGGATTTTCTCTTGAAATTTCTAATTTCTTTAATTCAATTTCATATTGTTGAGTTTCTCGGGTCTTTCTCTCCTCTCTTTCTTCTTGTCTTATTCTCTCTTCTTCTTGTATTTTTTTATCTTCAAGAAGCCTTTCCAATATTAATTTTACTCCTTCCTCATTATAGGACTTGCTAGATAAAATTAATTTCTTGATGTCAATAACTCTACTGGAAGTATCTACTTCGACACCGATTTCCTCACAAATTTGAATCAATTCATGTTTTCGAGCTTTAGCTAAAAATGCCATGTTTGAAGACCCCAAACAAAACCAGAATGCTCTCAAAACGATAATAAGATACAAACAAATAAAATAATCAGATTTTTTTTTAACCCCTTTTTTTTTCAAAAATCAATCAAACACACAAAAAAAAGATACTAAGGGTAATTAACCTTTGCAATTAATTAAAAAAATAATATCTAATACCGTTAATGGTATCTGTACTTATGAAAAATACTTTATTTTTCTCTATTTAAGAGAACACTTTTTTTTTTAATATATATATTTTTTTTCATAAAAAGAAACACTTTTCTTCTTAAAGAACGGAATACGTGAACATTTTTAATCACCCAAATTTATTTTATTAAATAAATCATATATTCAAAAATAATATTCAAAATAATATTTCAAACCAAGTATGTTCTTATACCAAGTACTACTTGTTTAACACAATCATTATTTCAATTCAAAACAGAAATAAATCAATTTATTTTCAAAATCATTTAATTCTTTCTGCACACCTAATATTTCTCAGCGAACAGAATAATACTATTTTTCTTTAGACCCCCCCCCCCCCCCCAAAAAAAAAAAAAACAATAGTTTCGTTTCTGAATCGAAACTCTTTTGCTTTATCAAAAAAAGAGCAAGTTGAACCAAAATTAGATTAAAGTAACATAAATTACCATATAAATTAATATTAATAAATAAAACATACATCTAAACATTAAACCTTTCATTTGAAATAAAAACGAAATTAAAATGTTTTATTCCAAACAAAAACAGATTCATCTTACATGAAATCAAAACTAAATTCTTTATTTTTATCCTTCATTCACTCTTTATTTACCCATTTATTTTTGTATTATTAAGCAAAGAAATACCAAATCAGTAAAAAGAGACAGAAAGAAAAATAAATCCAATTTAACAAAATATCAGACCAAAAATGACCGGGAATGCACATTAATACTTTATGAACCATTCAACATTTTTATTCTTTTTAATTCGATAATAAATACATTCTTTTTTTTTTTTTTTTTTTTTTTTTTTTTTTTTCTCAAAGCCCTAAAAAAAAGAATATCTATTCTTAATTTAGCTTTAATTACAGAACAGATACTTTATTTCAACTTGTTCTCAAAATTTGCAATTCCGTTTAAAACCGAAATTCTTTTCAAAATGTACTTACTCTACAGTAAGTTTTTATTATTATTATTATTATTATTAGGAATATACCATTAAACGAAAGAAAAAAAAAACATATATATTCATTTATTTCTCAATGATTCATCAACTTTATTTTTTTCGAAATACATCGACAAAAAAAAAAAAAAAATTTGAAAGATTTTCTTTCTTTTTTTTTTTTTTTTTTTTTTTTTTTTTTTTCCCTTTTAACCAACGGAAGAATCAGTTTAATATATATGTATTTTCTCTACAAATAATAATTTCACATAATCTTTTATCAAATAAATAGGGACAAGTGAGGTACCTCTGTGATATACTTAATTCTCTATTAAATACATAATGCGAATTTAGGTACTTTTAAAAAATATTTTCTCACGTCCTAATACAAGGACTGAGGTATGTTATTTCTAAATAAGGCACTGTTTCATACAGAAAGGCACTTACCCCTTTAGTAGCGCATCTTTGTAGCGTCGATCGTTATGTCATTTGCTGCCACCATCCTACTAGACTGTGATGCATCGAACGGTGCAAATCATGAAGACTAGCTTTTTCCTTTCGACAAATTTATTTTGTTCTCGAATTACACACACGATACAATACAGACACATTTAACACAAATAAACACGTAAACATTTAACATAATTTAAATTTGAACCGCAACTTTCCAGTCCACCAAATAATACAAAATAAACGGCACTCAAGCCAGGCATCCGCTATTCTCGACGTTGCATCATTGAATTCTAAAACCAAACTAAACTTTCTTTAATTCGAAAGTCTTTCTCGTCTGCGTTGAACAGACAGCGCCCTCTAGTCAGTCTAAAAGTCATTACAATATAATTGCAAAACAGAGAAGCGAGTTCAGTTAAATATTGTTCTTAAGAACAAAAGTATTAATATTTAATTTAAAATAAAATAAAAGTAATATTATGCACTTGTAAGCAGTAGAATAATTGTATTTGTAAGTTTAATAATTTTTAAAAAACACTTTATATGCTTATTTATTTTCGCAAATAAGAATCGAATTTGTATGTTGTAGTGTAACTGTTACATTAACTGATCTAGCAATGAACAGTGGAATGTTCATGGGCTATAACATGAAATTAATTTGAAATGTTTTAAGTTAAATTTAGTCGCGTAAATGTGTTACAACAAGTTAATTAACGTAGTTACTCTCCGAAGTGGCATTACACCGTACGATGTTGCACTGTTAATGATACAAGTACCAAAAATCCTCAATCAACATCAATAACAAAAAAATTTGAAATGAGTTGAGTGTAAAAATTATTGTCGAAGATTTCTTGTTTTTTCTCTCTATATTATACGATGATATGTCGTAAAGTTTTAATTACTAAAAAAAAAATAAAATAAATAAAAAGAATAAAATAAAAAAAAAAAACCTTTAGAGCTATAATGACGTGAAGTTTTCCCTGCAAGTTTAGTTTTTCACAAAGTGTAAATCAATTTTACTATTTACGTGTGATTTTTTTTTTTTTTTTTTTTTTTTATTTAAACATAAATAAATAAAATCAATTTGTAAACTTTTTTGGCAACAATTAAAAGTTTAAAAAAATTATGTATTTTTGTATAAAAAAGGGCTTCTTCAACTTTTTCGATGCTGATTAGTATTAATTTTCTTTCTTTTTCTTTTTCTTTAAGAGAAAAAAAAAATTCAGAAGAAATATGTTAGATTTGTAATATTACTATTTCTTTTTAAATTATAAAGTGTCATTTTCTCATCGACCAATTTAACATTCAGTATTTTTTTATTTTTCGTGTGAAAGCATATTTCATTTTATGTTGAAAACAATAAAAAAAATATATTTATAGGGGACTAATGTGCAAGTTGTACCTGACGGGACTAAAGTGAAAGTTGTACCTCAAGGGACTAAAGTGAAAGTTGTACCTCAAGGGACTAATGTGAAAGTTGTACCTCACGAGACTAATGTGCAAGTTGCCCCAAACGAACAAACTATTTCTTTCAACGAAAATGCCTACTAATCCTGAACGATAGGTCTAATATATCGTATCATATTATATATCGTATTTATCGTAATATAACTCAATACTTATTTCGCTTCCTTCTTCGACTCGTTTTAATACGCATTTTTTATATGCATGAGCAGCCCCCGAAAAACAAAAACATTAAATCATTAAATTTATTTTTTTACTTATTTTTATTTCATATTATTTCACGCGCACTTTTTATTTCCTAATTCAAAATTATTAAAAAAAAAAACTTTTTCGATATCGCTTGTAACGATACTGATTATTATTGATTTTCTTTTCTTTTTCTTTCAATAATAATAATTAAAAAAAAAAAAAAAAAAAAAAAAAAAAAAAAAGATTTTTATGAAATTCTGGCAAAATCAGAATTTAGTTTAGTACGGAGGACTATTAGTTATCATTTTTTTTCTTGTTCCAAATTATTACATCGCTTTCAAATTTTTCAGTTATATATATTTACGATAAATTTTCGATTTTGATAAATGTCCAACCATCGTAAAACTGGCATTAACGTTTCATCCGCAGATTGAGACTAATAGTCCTCCGTTCTAATAATAATAATAATCATAATGATAAACAATATTAATTGTTATTATTCAGATCGTTTTGAATTTCTAAACGCATAAATTCATCTAAAACAAAAGTAGAATTTTTATACGAATTAATACAAGATACAGATAAACATGTACAGTAAAAACTCGATTATCCGCGACATTAAATGTTACGTGTTTCACGGATAATTGAAATCGCGGATAAACAGCAAAAAGGATAAAAATGAGGGACAAATGAGCTAAAAAAAATGTTCTAGTTTAAAAATTTGATTCTAGTCTGTACATAATATAATAAAATGAAAGAAAATATTCACAGTACAGTAAGAATATTCGCATTGGATGTATTAATGTTATAAAAACAATCGGGAAAAAAAAATGTACATGCGATGAAGCCAAAGTAAAATCTGTAAGTTAATTTATGTACTAAATTAAATAGTACCGTGCTTTACAGAGTAAGACAAAATCAATGTAGTTATTTATATTTATACATCTCACATTTATATTAACATTTTTATTTATTTATTTATTTTATTTTATTTTATTTTTTGTTTAATTTTTTGAGAAAACATTTTTTATCGATCCTGCACTTTCTTGATTCCGCCCTTTTTCCATGCTTGCGTATAATCCTAAGCGCGCATAATCCGCTAGCGGAGAATTGAGGGTTTGCTTTATTTTCATTTTCATTTATGTTTTATATTATTAAAACTATTACTTATCTCTTAGAATAAACAATATAAAAACTGAGTATGGGTGAAAGGAATAATATTTTTGAAGAAATTTTCAGGATTTTCGTGTTAAAATATGTTTGCAGAAATTAAACTCATATACCGGCAAAGAAAGATGTAAAGCTTTTAATGAAAGTAGAATTCAGCGCAAAACATCATTGTAATGCAATTTGTTTTCTAGATGAAAAGGAAGAAAAAAAAAAAAATCGGTTACTGGCGTACTGCAACTTCGTCAGATAACGAACTGCGCTACGCATTTTTATTTTTATTTTTATTTTTATTTTTTGTTGTTTTTAACGTTGCTGGATAATTACTTAAATTATTTAATTTAAATTATTTTTATGGAAAATACTTTGAAGATATCAAGATCAAAGTTAATGAATTAAGTGACACAATTTCTTTTAAATATATATTTTTTTTCTGTTTATCTTTCCCGAATATGTTTATTTATCTTTTTCGACTTTTAATGTCAGACGTATAGGTATAATTCGATTTAGTAATTAGTTACTTTTAAGCTTTTGGGACATTTCTCAGTAATTCGATATAAACAGTCCCTACTGACATGCATGATATCTAGAAAGCTTAATTGAAGCTAATTATCCTACAAAAAGCGTGCACAAATGACATTTTTTCGCAATTTCATATCTTACAAACATTTGCAGTAAAAGTGACCAAATGAGTTTTTAAAATCTTATTATGTATTATGAACGTTAGATTAGTTTTTAAATTTTATCTTACATTTATGTGAGAAATTTTTCATGTTGCTTTAACTAGATTGAAATTTTCAAGAAAATGTTTTTTATCATTTATTTAAAAATGTGTTTATATGGCAAATTTTGTATTAAAATTTCACTCATTTCATTGCGTTTTAAATTATTTAGGGTTATTAATTTTCTATTTTTGCAATGATATCTAATAGTTATCTTTAAAAAAGGAGGATCTGTTGTTAACAATATAAAACAAAAGAGAAATTTGTTTTATATTTAAGAAAGGAATACTATAATTCAAGAAAATCCCCCTTTTTTTTTTTTTTTTTTTTTTTTTTTTTTTTTTTTTTTAAGTACAAAACATATAAACAGTAATAATTATAGGATACAGATTGTTTTTCACTTCTGTCTTCTTATGCGCACACTGTTTTGACATTACTAACACTAGTTTTATAATTTTTTTCTGATTTCTTCTTCCCAAGTGGGGTTTCCATGGCGTATTTTATAACTGCAAAATTTTAAAGATCTTGTTAGCTCTTTGCAGCTCAAGGTAATTGGGATCATTTAAATTACACTGCTACCGGAATTCACAAAAAAATTTAAAGTAAAAGAAATTGATGACCTTTTCTGCTACGTTATAAAAGTAAAATTTTGTTAAGAAATTTCCGGGATGAATTTTTGCAGTTGGAACTTAATAATTACTTCTTCGCTGCGAGAGCAGTACGTCACAAAGTATTAATCAATTAAACGCCGCTACATGATTTCCACCAAAAATGTTTGAATTTTCGTATATTTTGGTTTGAAATACAGATCTCTAATGATATGTAGTTTAAGTAATAATATGTTTTTTTTTATTAGAAGTTATGATATGGTTCCAAAATGGGATACTTAGCACCTAATGGGTAGCATGTACACTGAGAAAAATAATATATATACCGTCTTCTTCCAAAATGAATAAGTGGTCATTTTCTAAATCCCTTAACTAGAAATCTAGATTTCCGAGCTATGTGCATAAGGTACGCCAATAAAATGAATAGATAAAATGATCGAGAATTTCTAGTTTACACATTTCTAGATAGTAAAACAATATTCTGAATATTCCAAATATTCTGAATCTTTTGTATTGCGAGAAATTCTCGCTTGATTTTCTAGAATCGGGTAATAAACCAAAATTATAGTTGCTGAAACCCGCCTCTTGAAGTCTCATTTATTTGCAGAGATTTTTAAATAACTTTGCCTTCGAGAATATAGGCAAACGCTTTAGAATTCTAATAGAGTTTTCTAGAAATCGCTCTCCAAGGGGACTAGAATTTATAAGGATGACATGGAACTATTTTTTTAGAGCCACAATTTAGATTTTAGATGTCAGTTACAGAATTTTTTCACAGTGTAGTTAGCAGCCAACTGTAGATGTAGATAAACTGCATATTCCTTTCAAACTAGTTTTATTGATCCTTTTTTGTTAAAATTTAAGAAAAGAAATGTGTTCTTTCGTATTCAATGTTTCTAAACCTTGCACTCGAACGGGTTATTTTTAGTATTTTTTTTCTTATTCAGCAATCATAGACAATTCTGTTTGAACAATTGAAAAGAAAAAAAGGAATTTACATTACAAACTAAAAAAAAAACAATGCATTTGAATATTTAATGAAAAAAATAAAAAGCATATTTTTTATTTTATATTTTAATGAAGAAATAAAATGATAATTACAGATAGTAGTGATTAAAAATGCTTAACTAAAACACAAAAAGAAACTAAAATATTATAATTTCAGTTAATTATTACAGAACCACATTTCTAAACCTATAAAAAATTCACAGATAGTTTTTTTAAGCGAACGATTTCAAACTAATTTAATTATATATAGTAATGAATATTTAATAAATCTTTGAAAGGTCTTCTTTGAATTGCTGTAAGTTGTATAATAAATAAAATGCCTTAATGAAATAAATGTAATTATATTTAAAATGTGTGTAATGTCGTTTTCAAAATATTCTAATAATGTTGTTATGTAAAAAAAGGCAGTAAATTGTTTATTATATTAAAAATACTTTAAACGCACGTAATTTTTTTTTTTTTCAAAAAAGATGTTAAAAAATGAATAAATAAATAAATAAAAACATATCTGAAGCTTTTCGATTTATTAGTAAAGCATCATCAGGGATTTTTATTATTCATTTCCAATGAGCAGTTTTTAAATATTTTTTTCTTTTCACAGTCAATAGTTAATTCTTTTAATAACATGAATATCAGCAAAGTCAAGTTGAAGTCCGGTAAACGTTGGATCAAGGAGCTAAGAAAACTCTTCAAATTGGGACTTCGAATTGACTTTGGTGATATTCACGTTATTAAAAGACTTAACTGTTGACTGTGAAAAGAAAAAATATTTAAAAACTGCTCATTGTAAATGAATAATAAAAATCCCTCATGATTCTTTACTATTAAAGCGAAAAGCTTCGGATAATTTTTTTTTAAACATCTTTTAAATAAAATTTAATTTTACGTGTGTTTAAAGTGTTTTTAATATTTAATATAATTAACAAATGACACGTGTTCAGTTTAACTCTTTTTTTAGAGATAATTTACAGTAATTTGTTTGTTATATTTATAAGCATAAACTTCTACAATAATTACTTAAATGAATGAATGTGCAACAACTATTGATAAATCTTGCAGTGGTAACAAGTAAAAACTTTGCGTAAACAGCATACATAATAATAATAATAATAAAAACTAACAACTGTTTCCAATTTAAATGAAACTTCGATGTTTTCTCAGGCAATAAAGTAAGCACGAGTGCAATAAACGTTATTGTCTTTTATATTTGGACCCGAAACTATTTTTTGCAATTTTTTGGCAATTTATGGCATTTATAGAAAGTTTTTTACTCATTACTATTTGTCATCAATATTCCAGTGCATTTCAGGCTATTTTTATTGTTGCTTTTTTTTTTTTTTTTTTTTTTACATTATCAAATATTTCTTACAATTTTTTTTTCTTTTCCCTCGAAAACCGAATTTATTATGTTTACTGATGTGTAGATTTATTTTATAATTTTAACGATATCTTTGTACAGTTAACTCAGCCAGTTTTCTTTGATTCACCAAAGTATATGGCTGAAGAAGAAAAAAAGAAAAAGTTATTTTGGTTGGATTATTTCATAAGTTATGTCATAAATATGTCTGTATAAGCAGTGAATGATTTAACGAGGTGCTGAAACAACAAAACTCTACGTTTATATCTACAAAATAATCTTGATTATTTAAAATATATATATTAATTGAATCCACAAAACTGTCTGTTAGCATCAAAATTCATTGGTTCTGGTTAAGGGGATACTTCAATCAACATGGATGGCAATCTATACCTATGTTATTAAAATAGCATGAGTTTAGGCTGCCTTTATATATATATAAAGAGAGAGAAATTTGTTTTCGAAATTACTTATTAATTAATGTATTTTTTTTAAATTGCGTTTTTAAATTTAGAAAATTCCCGACGATTAAATTGATTCCTATTAAATATATATATATATATATATAACTTTTTAAATTTTCAGTGTTTCATTTTAAAGATCTAAAGTGCGAAAAATTAACTAAATGCTTTTCCTAATTAATAGTTTAAAAATGAAGTATCAAAAAATTTTAAAAACCAACTATCGGAAAATAAAAATCAATTTATCGGTTTATTTTCGGTTTTTTTAACGGTTTATTTTCTAAATGGTAAAACGGAGTTAAAAATATACATTAGATAATGGGTAATTTTGAAAACAAATTTCTAGAATAACATGACGTCAGGTTACCGTCCACGTTCGGTGAAATATCCCCTTAAGAAAGTGTTTTTTCTTTCAAAAAAGAAAATAAAAATCTGTGTGCGGTAACTTTTTTCTTGATAAATTAAGCTAGTCATATTTTATAATACACTTCGCGACAAAAAGATAGGTACAAAGGGTTTTTTCTTGGATTTTTCATAAAATAACATTATCTAAATTGTGCTTATCATTTATTATTATCATAAAATAACACTATTCCTGGATTAATTTAGAAAAGTTTTAAGACTAAATTTTTTTTTTTAATTTAAGACTACACTCCGCGACAAAAAAATAAGAACAAAGGTTTTTTTTTTAATTTTTAAAAATAACATTATCTAAATTGTCCTGATCACTTATTATCATAACAAAATATTATCATATCAAAAACATATTAAATATTTGAATCGTATTCAAAATATTCATATTCAAAATAATCATATTCAAAAATAAAAATAAACCCCTTTATTCCTATCTTTTTGTCGCGGTGTGTAGTCTTAAATTAGAAAAATTTTAGTCTTATTTTTTTTTTCTAAATTAAACTAAACACAAAAATTAGCCCGGGAATAGTGTTATTTTATGATAATAATAAATTATAAGCACAATTTTGATAATGTTATTTTATGAAAAATCAAAGAAAAAACCCTTTGTACCTGTCTTTTTGTCGCGGGGTGTAAGTGATTTGTATTTCTAAAAATTTAAATTTATTCAATACACAGTGCTAAAGAAATGATTGGTTGGTTGGGTGGGTTTAACGACGTACTAGTACTGCACAATGGGTAATTGGCGACGGTCTAGGACGTAACCCCAAGGATGGTCCGATGACATGCCATTACAATTTTGATCCTCCATGGAGGGGATGGCTCCCCCGCTGCGGTGACCTCCAGAGGCATAATTTGGATGGAAACATGGAGGACTTTGCTGCCACGACGGATTTTATTTACACAGCTACTACTAGTATACACGCCGGTTTTTAACCGGCTCGAGGATCGAACCAGCAATCTTCCAATTACGAGCTCAGCGCTATACCGACCGGGCTACCACGGCCCGCTAAAGAAGTGAAAAAATATATATGTGTTTCTAATGCAGAAAGGCATTCAATTTTTAACCTTTTGTACAAATGTCGCTAATCCAAGTAGCATTGATCGATTATATTTTGCTTGAGTTTTCATTAACTTTTCGAAATTTACTCAAGCATCAAGATTGAGATATCGTTTTAATTAGTATGCATGACTGGTTTTCGATGAAACAAAAATTTCACCGAAATCAGGAATCGAACCATCAACAAATCACAGCAACCTCATTGGAAATCGTGTTTTTCTATTGGACTTTCTTTGGATCAGTTTCAAAAATCCGTCGAATTGCGATCATCGGATTCAGCTATCCCCGAACCGACATTTCCGATTAATTTCCTATGAGATTAATTTTTTTGGCTGAAATTCTGATTATCCGTATTTCCTTAATTCATCGGACTTCGATGTAAGGCCATTTAAAGTTCGATTACATTTTTCTGCTACAGAAATGAATCGAACATATACATTCTACTCACATAATAAATAGAAAATATATTAAAAGTATAAATATATAAAATAGTTAACTTGAATTTCAGTATTTATCATTTGTTTTCAATTATAATATATGAAATACTTATATGCATTAGCATTACTAAATATACAAAAATACATATATGCATTAGCATTGCAAAATATACAAAAATCCATTTATGCATTAGCATTAAGAGGAATAAACTTTGTCATAACTTCATCTTAAATTCTAAATTACGTCTTCAAAATGTTAGTTATATATTTCTAAATATTTATACGCATACTAAATAGAAGTTTCTTTTATATTAAAACGCATTTAAGCTATCTTTTCTTTTCCTTTTAAGTTTCGTACCTGTTTTGAGATTATACAGTACATTTTATACTATACATAGAATAATATTTGCAGGTATCTCCTTACAGAAATTTGTAATTAAATCATGGATGAATACATATAAGGCATATTATCAATAATTGCGAAAAAAAATATGCTTATCTTTATGTTGAGTCAGCCATAAGCCAAAAATTTATCTTAAACATTTATATATCGTAAAGTAATATAATACTCTCTTAATGATAATCAAAATTAATTTATTAATATTCTTGAAAATATGAAACATCTGACTCCAATCACTGGATATATACATTTAGTTAGTTTATGTATTATAAAAGTGATTTCTCTGTAGAATATTTCTTCCACTGTTCCATTCTGATAAGAAGTAATTCCCCATTTCTTAAAAAGCAGTTATTTATTTGTTGAAGAATAGAGATTATCTTGATATATTAAAATATAAATAAGAAAAGGAAAAATTAAATATTTCTCTTATCGGTTAGTTACATATGATTAACTTTTTCCGTAACTATACAAATACATTTAACGAAATGAATATTGCTTATAGCACCATTCCTATAAAAATAATTAAAAGAAAATTTTCATCATATGATAAAATGGAATCATTAAAGTCTTGCCTTAATTAGTATTGATACTAAAAAATAATAAAATCACACAAATTAAATTTCATGAAAATAATTTTAAATTTTAATGTGTAATGGTAAAAAGCAAGAGGTATTTTGTATGCTTAGTTGAAAAAATATTTGTTTGTAATGTATATTAGATTAATTTAGCTTACTTAAAAAGTTAATTTTATGCACACTATGTTTTTTATGCATATATTGATATTGTGTGATAAATTGCGAATATTCTGCTCCTTTTTCGATAAAGGTAGAAAGCGAATGGCAACAGTGATAAATATCAGTCCCAGCCTATATTGCATACTTCAAATTTAGGGAGGAATTACGCATTTTTATCATGATATCAAGGAAAATCATATTCATAAAAAATTTACATTTTATGTTTAAAAAATCATTAATAGAATCATTATATGAATAATCTATTTTAAGATAAAAATTCAGCAAGAAAATTGTATTTAATGTTTGCTTTACTATTTTTTTTTATGTTGGTTTTAAAATTTGTTATTCAGACGGAATAATAAAGTAAATAATGATAAATATACAATTTAATTTGAAGAACGAAATCTGAAAAACAAACTACTAGCTTTTATTTATTGTTGACTAGCAGGCTACGCCCGCTTCGCTGGTCACTATATTTAAATGAATTTTCGAAGGAATCGAATTAATATTTATTTTTTCACACCGCATTATAGACAAAAATTAAAAAAATAAAATAAAAATAAAATAAAATAAAATAAACTGAAATTGCTCCAAACCTCGCTTTGGGTACCCGCTGTCTAAGGCATCTCTTTTCCTGCCCGCATTGCATCAGGTCTAGGTTTCCCATGCCTGCAGGAAGATCTTTCCCGGACACTTCAATCTGGATATTTATCGACGACAGGTGGGATCTGCTATTATTTAAGAACTACGATTTTAAAGATGACTGTATCTCAGCATCTATTAAATATTTTAGTTTTGAACCATGTATTTTATAGACCATGCTATTTACACTATATTACGATTTGATTCCGACCAATGTAATAAAATAAAGTAAAATAAAAAGTAGATTAAATATATATATAAACAAATAAATTTTAATCAATTTAATCCTTTTTACTATGTATATACTACCATTTTTCCCGATAAATACAGTAAATAAAAAATCTGGTGTGAAACAACCACACGACTTCCATTACCCACTATTACACGTATTATAGGCATTTTTGAGAGATAATGTGATCAGAAAACATAAAAGTGACTTAAAGAGAAAATCGTTAGAGCCGTTTTTGAGATACCAATTTTTACAAAAAATCAATTATTGACCAGAAAACAATAATTACATACAAAAGTATATTTAAAAGTGAGTTAATAGGGCGAGTTAAAAAAAAAAAAAAAATCCGTACAGCCGTTTTTAAAGGAACGCGCTTAAAAGACCTGAAATTTAACTACTTATACAGGAAGCCTATCAATTTTCCAGAACTAACCAACTATATCATTCGAAAGGACATCTAATAGAGTGTTTATATAGCAAATTTGAAGAAAATCGTTAGAGCCGTTAGTAAATAAAAAAAATGGATAAATAAAAGTTTTTTTCTTTTAAAGGAATTTACTAAAAAATGAAAAATAAGAAGTTGTTCTACTATAAAATATTAAACATAACTGTTATAAATACGTTTTTAAATTTAAAACTAATTATACTTAATTTTTTCTTCTGCATTACGATTTTATTTTCAATAAATATAACAAAAAAAAAAAAAAAAAAAAAAAAAAATCGCCTTCAAATGAATGAATTAAATAAAAATAAGTTGCGTAATAGCCGTTGCTAAGATACGCAGACGATTGAAGCAAAATAATTAAATTTATGAAAAATTAAGCATTAAAGGCAATATTTAAAATCGAAAAAACATTAATTTAAAAAATTCAAATTCGAAATTCGAAAAAATCTCGATGAGGTGCACACATGCAGGGTCCCAGGTTTATGGATATGCCAAATTTGGAAGCTCTGCGATCAATAGTGTGAGCACCACAGCGCAGATACACACACAGACACATAGATACACAGACTCACACACACACAGACACTTCTCTTTATTTATATAGATGAAGAAAATGAAATAACTATGTGCCGGAATAATAACTTTTATCTCATAAATGTTTTAAATATTACATTTTCATAGTTTTTAGATGCAGTTTACTGCAAACTGCTTTAATATATCCGTAAACATGAGTTTTATAATGTTTTTTGAAACTTTGAAAAAATAAATTTTTTATATACTTTTTAAAAATTTCTTTCTATGTTGATTATATATATATATATATATATGTACAAAATCCCAATATATGTATTGGGATATATTAATGGGATTTTCATAATCATGATTTCTTTCGGCGTTGATAAGGTTATCACTCATGAATTTTAACGGAGAAAAAAAAAAAACACAAAAAATCCAATCAGCATGATATATTTCAATAACAAATTATATCATTAAAAAAAAATTATAAATAAGAAAAAAAAAAAAAAAAAAAATTATAATTTTCCAGAATTGTCAGCTCGTTAAGCAATTAGTTAATTCCATACAAATATGTTTTTAATAATACCAATTAGTTATTTTTTAGAGTATCTGAAAGTGCAATCTCGACCAATAAAAATTAGTTTAAAGTTCATTTGAAATTATTACGAATTTTCGTAGAATAATATAATTGTATGTCATACATCAACAAGAAATTGTTAGAAAATAAAACTGAATTGAGTAAGAAATTTATATACATTGAATTCATTTATTGAACTCATATATTTAATTTAGAAGTAATTTAGTAAAAAAGTAGTAAGCAATATATGGATATTTTGTTGCATACAAAAAAATATTTCTAAAAAATCTTACATTGGCACGTCGTTGTTATACATATCGTTATGAAAATATTTACTTTGTCGTATGTGGAAAGTGATTCATAAAAAAACAGAGACGTTCTACAATCAACAGCAAAATTATTGAAGCACACATCCACACATTCCATACTTTTTCTTTAGATTGATCGTTAATTTTTATCATCAGCTTACTTGTTTATGCACAGTATAAGTCTAAGATCATGACTCGACAAACATTTACTTAACAAAACAGTATTAGAGGTCCATTTTTTTAGTAGGAATTACTGCTAATACTTCATTAATTTTGCTGCCGACTGTAGTTGATAAAAGTGCTTTTCTTTGTACTTTTTATTTACTTTTTTATATAAACAATATAAGAGTAAGGTCATAACTTGAAAAACTATTTAATTGACAAAACAGTATTAGGTGCCCATCTCTTAAGTAGGAATTATTGCTAGTGCTTTAATAATTTTGCTGCCGACTGTAGTCGATAAAAGCGCTCTTCTTTTTACAAACGTTCTTCTAGGAATTAGGGGCCGCTGTAGCCCAGTCGGCAGAGCGCCAGGCTCGTAACTAGAAGATTATGGGTTCGGTATTCGACCCGTCATGTACACTAATGGTGGCTGATGCACGTAAAATCTTTCGTGGCCGCCATGTCCTCCATGTTCCTATCAAAATTATACGTCTGGGGGTCACCGAAGCAGGAGGACCAAAATTGTGATGGCATGTCTCCGGACCACCTCTAGGTATGCGTCCCAGACCGTCGCCAATTGTGCAACAGTAGTGGGACGTAAAAAAAGCCAACCAACTCTGATGTATTAGATAAGAATTTTCACTCCTACCACAAAATTTACGGAAAGAGTGTTTTGCATTGTAGAATATAAATTGAAACAGTAAGGACACCATTGAAACAGTATCGCCAGCTCGTCGCACAGTTTCACACTGCACAACAAACGTGTTTTACGCCTAATTTCAATTGAATTCATTAAAATACAGGTAGCTACTTTTACGCTAACATTGTGAAGAAATTTGTAAAATCTACGATACCTCTAAAATGAAACGTCTGTACACTGTAGAATTTATGTTAAAAATCAGGTAATTCATATAACTTTCCTACATTTTTTTTTTTTTTTTAACTATAGAAATAGATACATTTTTTTTTTTTTTTTTTTTTTTTTTTTTTAATAAAATCACACAATCAACTGTGGAAGGAAATCATAGCCTTGACCTTGTAAGTCAAAGATCCGGGGTTCGAGTCCCGGTCCAGGCATTATTTTCACTCAGTCGGAAAAATTAATTTTCAATAAATATAGAAATAGACTTTAAAATTGCATCTAAAGCTATCAAAAGACACATTTTTACTTTCTCTTACACATATATATAGTAGAGAAAGTATTATTTTTGAGTCAATTTTTCGAAAGTGAGTTTTTCTTATATTTTGTTATATATCTGATGTCCTCTGAATATGAAAATCATCTTTTTAGCGAATGGTCTGTGGGTGTGTGTCTGTCTGTCTGTTATCAGCATATCTCAAGAATAAATAGTAGCAGAAATTCCAAACGCGGTATTCTAAATTCGTATCATATAGGGATGCTACACTAAGCTTTTCGTTAAGATGAAGTAAATGGTTCGTGTACAGGGACACTCAAAAGTATTTAAATACATTACTTATAAGGGGGAAATTGCAGGTAAGTAGAGTTTAAAACTTATAGACTGCACTAAACTAAATGAAACGAATATATATTTTTTGTAATAGAGATAGTCAACCGAGAAAAAAAATTGTGTATGTAGGAGCCTCGCCTCTCCCCCTGGGGTGAAGTCCCCCCTCGAGGGGAGTAAATTTTCATGATGGGTATCTTTCAAAACAGCTCGCCAATACCTTTAAAACGAATAGTTGAACCATTGATCTGCGATAATTTAAAATAAAGTTATCGATTTTTTTCTTTTTTAACATTTTTTTTTTTTTTTAATGTAATATCGAGAAAAAATTCAACTTTTCTTTGGATATTTAGTGTTATGCTACTTCTCTAATTTTTAAGGAATGTTGCGTGTGAAAATTGTCTGTATAATTTTAAGTAAACTTTTAATTTTAATAACAGAATTAAATTTTATGTAAATGTAGGTGCATTAATGAAACGGGGGGAGCCCCCCTCACACAGAACTAATTATCATATAAAACACTTCCTAAGCCTAATTTAAATTGTTTAACATAGGTTTACATGACAGTACTCGTTATATTATCTCTTAATCTCCAACCTGTATTTATAATATTAAGTTTCAATGTAAGAGAAAGTCGTGTGAGGAACACACCAGATTATTTACTTTCCTTACACATACATATGGTAGAAAAAATATTGTTTTTGGATCAAATTTTTGAAACTAAGCTATTGTTGTATTTATACGTTTTGAGGTTTACTGATTCAAAAAAAAAAAAAAAAAATGTTTATAGCGGCTGATTTTTGTTTGTGTGTCTGTCTGTTATCAGCATATCTCAAGAATAAATGGTAGCAGGAAGTCGAGTCTCGGTATTCTAAATTTTTATCATATAGGGATGCTACACTAAACTTTTCCTTGAGATCAAACAAATGGTTCGTGTACAGATACATCCAAGAAAATTCAAATATGTCTATGGGGAAAATTTCTGGCAAGTACAGTGTAACGTCTACAGGCTGCCCTGAACGATATGAAACGAATATATACTTTTTGGGTGCATAAAAGCAAGATTTTTGTTGATTGTGGTATGGAAATAATTCATTATTTGTTTACAGGGCTGCCCAAAGTATTTGGATATATTGGAACAATACATTAAGTTTGACTCGACTCTACAACATGTACAGAAATACTATTCTATAGTTACAAATTTGTAAACTACGTTATTTTTATGTAATTTCATTTAAAGATGCTTGGACAAGATATAAAATATTAATTTTCCGTGATTCTGCTTTAATTTTGCATTAAAATAGCTTATTTTTCTTTCAAAACCCGTTAAAAACCTTTTACTGGGTTGAAATGGCCTTGGCAAAGAACTTGGGGTGCTTCCTTTGGCAATTTTGTGTAGATATTGGACAGATAATCCTTATTATCGATCATCTAAGTTCTAAATCGAATATCTCGAGAAATTCTGGAAGTATATTAGGCTATAAAACGATCGCATTCCGGGCGGTGATTTCAGCACAAGTCAAGTCATTGCGGTGTTAAGAGCTCTGCTTGACCGAGTCTCTGCTAATAAATACAGCCTATGCTGCGTGTGTTATAATTTTTGACAGATTATGCTGTGGTTTTTATGTTGTCAGCTGTTATTTAAGCAATCTTTTCTTATGTAACTTAAGTTGATAATTGGTTGATGAACTTGTAATATTCTCAAGTTAAATTTAAACCTCTGAAACACCTGTCATTCATAAACGGACAATACGCAAACCCCGAATACGCAACGTTGTAGTATTATGCTATATTAAATTCCTTCACATATAATCTTTAAATTCACACTAACTGTCCCTAGAGATTTGAGAATTATATCCGCTGTCTGTCAGGTAGTTAACGTTGTCTATTTTCCGTTGTTGTTAGTTTTTCAGTATCTAACTTTTTAAATGACTCTTTATTATTTAATATGTCAGATGAACGAACAGTGTATATCACTCACCTGTCTATATTTATACATATGGTTAGAAGAACTATATTATTAATCTTTATAATTCCATAATCTTTATAACGTTTGGTGAATTATTTTCTATACATTGTTTACATATTTCAAATAGTAGCTTAAAAATATTTTTGTTTCCGCAGTAGTTGAATCTTTTGAAATCATTTGGCATATTTTAATTTTTGTTTTTCAAATACCTGCATTAATTTTCGTTGTCATTTTTCATAATCTTAATGTGAGTAGAATTCCGTTTTCTAATATTTTCAACTTTTTTTTAAATGTAATTTTGAAAGTTTTAGTAGCTAACTTATTTTATTTAAATTTTTCTTTCTTTATTGATTTCTTTCCATTTATTTAGTAGAGATGAACTTAGAATTAACTTTAACATCGGGACGAGCTTCTAAAGACATTATAAATCTATCAAAATTTCCTGGCAACGGACTAAGCAACAAATATGAAATGTGTGAGTCGTTAATTTATTCACTGGTATATTTTATATGCTTATCAATTCAATTCCAGTAGTTTGGATAAGTGAGTTTAAACCTTCATATTTTTCTTATTACAAGCTAAATGATTTACGTAGCTGAAACATATTTTTGAGAAAATTGGTGAGTTTATGAATGCATTAGTTATCGCTTCATATTTTTTGGCGATTATTTTACTTTTAACATTAATGCCTGACATTTAATAAATGGTTTATGAGCGTACGAGTATTCATTTTCTTCTTATATTTCTACTTTTCTTTCTCCAGATAGCAATTCTTTAAAAAATTGTGTGAAATCTTATTAAAAATATTTCCAACTTAAATTTTTAGGTTGTATAAAGCACCTACTTCAATTTTTAAATTTATAAACCAAACTTTGTAGAGACTACTTTTTAAATTATTTGGGTTTTATTATAATATATAATTTAAATTTTTTTTACATAAACACACTTATCTAAACAATTATTTATTCATCTTAAAAGCGACCTAAGAATATTTTACTTTATGTTTTTCATATATATATACACAAAAGAGCCAAAAAAAAACAAAAAAAACTGGTACATGTGACGGAACAAGATTATGCTCTCGGCTCTGAAAGTTTATATCAGTGATGATTCGTTGAACAGATCGTACGCTGACACTTGTTGATGCCCCAGCATTCAAATCTGCAACAATTTGAGGAAGGATTGCATATTTGTCGTGTTTAATGATTCTCGTCAGTCGTCACTGGTCCTGTTCTTTCACGACCTTTTTCCGACCACAGCAATGTCGGAGATTAGATGTTTTACTGTATTCCTGATATTGACGGTACAATCGTAAAATGATCGTACTCAAAAATCCAAATTTCATAGTTACCTTGGAACTGATATAGCCCCTCTTTCGTACAAAAATTGTAACGCCATGTTCAAAGTCGCTTAAGTCTTGATAATCTGCCATTGTAGAAGTAGTAATCGATCTAACAGCTTTGATAGACACCTGTTATTGTATAAAAGCACTGCCAGTTGCATCGCGTTACTTTGATTCCATACCACTGTTATTTGCATATGGACGTTTGCACCAGTTTTTTTTTTTTTTTTTGGTTCTTCAGTGTATATTTATTTACAATCTCAGTCTGTTAATTTTTTATGATTTAGGCTCGGAGTACAATTTATTTCTTTTTAAGAGAGGAAAAGTTTGCTTATATTTAAATAAAGAACACTGTGGTCCAGCTTTTTCCATGTATTTTTCTTCTTAATTTCCGAACACTATATGAGGAAAGTATTGTAATATGTCAAAAATTCGAATTTGAGATTTTGATGTTTCTTTCGTTTCGAGGTCCCCTGAGTCAGTTTTCACTATTTTGTGTATGTTTTCACTATTTTGTGTTTTCACTATTATTGATGTATGTATGTATGTATGTATGTTTGTATGTCTGTGAGTGAACACGCTAGCGTCTAAACGCTTTGTTCGAATAAGCTGAAAGTTGGTACGTATATTGCAAGTCACCATGTGAGGTTGAGACTACAGAACGTCTCCACAGTTGTTTGAATTTAAACTAGATCCAGCAAAGTAGAAAGTGGGGACGGTTAAAATCGCTTCGACGCCAGTGACTCGGCGAAAGTTATGTCGGCAAGGTGCTGCAACGAAGGAATTAGGCAGTGAGAGACAGATGAATTAGAAGTGATTTTAAAAGTATTGATTGAAATGAAGAGAAAGGAGGTTGGTAGGAAGAAGTATAAGGTGTGGATGTTGGAGTATATTATAGTGTATGTTGGAGTATATTATAGTGGATGGTGGTGTATATTATAGGAGATTGTGGTGTAGATTGCGGATATTCTTATTTTAGCGAGTATTGAGAAGTGGAGTAGTGGAGATTTAGTTGCGTGAAGATTAAGTAGTGATGAGTGTTGGTGTGCATATCTACTAGCATTCGTAAAGGTAAAGTTGAATCAGTAGGGAATCCTCTGATCCACAGTGAAGTCGCAGTAGCGGTGTATACATGTGCAACCGTCTTTACGCCTTCGACTCTTTGCTGGGTTGAGACATTTAAGATTATCTAATCTAATTTCTGATACATATATTTTGATAAAGTAATTAAAATACGCTGACTGAGCTAGCTTTATTCCTAGACCTCCCTCCCATTAATCTGCTCAAATAAAACATTCATTTATTGTTTAACTCAAGTTTTGTGCTCTCTTTACTTACCTATTTACTTATCTAAGAAAGTAGTTAAGATGGAGTTTGCATCAACGCAAACTTCACAACCATAGTACGAACCCTATTGATTTTGGTGAATCTAGCACTTACAGTTTTTTTTACAGGAGCACAAAGAAAAATTCTTTATCATTATGGACTATGGGGCCAAATTTTTAAAAGTGTGATAGCGTCTAAACGCCTTATAATTCTGAGCAAAAAATTTGTACACATATTATAGGTCACAGTTGCACCAACAGTATAGATTTTGGTGAATTGAGTATTTACAGTTTTTTTACAGGGACACAAAGAACAATTCTTTATCATTATGGCCTATGGGACCAAATTTTTAAAAGTGCGATAGCATCTAAAAACCTTATTCAATTGAGCTGAAAATTTATATGAATATTATAAATCACTGTTGCACTGACTATAAGCAATTGGGTGAATCTAGCATTTGTAGGTTTTTGCAGGGACATAAAGAAAAATGCTTTATCCTTATGATCTATGTGCTCAAAATTCAGTAGCGTTAAATAAAACCTCATTCAATATATGGAGAAAAATACTCAAACACTCTATTATGGTTTTCTCTCTTTTTGTTTGTTTAACAACTCCTCTTTCTTTACTTTATCTACAAAACTGTTAATTACTCAATGTTCGGAAAGTCGAGTGAAGTCACTTCAGATTTTTTTATCAGGAGATTGAAGAAAGTCAGTTATCTGAAAAACACTCTTATATATTACGTATATGTTGATATTGTCGTTTCTGACAAATTGTGAATTCTCTAATTGATTTTAAGATTCATCAAGAATAAAAAAAATTATTTAGTTGTTATGTCACTGAGAAATCACATTTAAGAGAGCGTATTTATATTTATATATGCTCATTTATTATTCATATGCACCAAATATTAATGTATAAATATAATGTAAATACAGTGTGATTAGTATTAAGGCTTATAGGGCCACACAAAAATATTCACCTGCATTACAGGCTATAACTAAAAATTGGTGGAATTGCATTTTTGATTTTATTAAGCGTTTTTAACACTACTGACAATGTATAAGAATGATAACCAATTCAGTTAATTTACCTATCTGCCCATTGTGTGGTTACGTAGACAAAGAACAATGAAGGCAAAACGTACGTACAGTTATGTGAATGTGTTAATAGTCTATGGAACCGCATGATTTTTTGATTTTGGTCATTTTAGTTTTGATACTTTGAGAACATCTTCTAATTTATTTATATAGCAAATTTGATTCTAATAAGCTAAAAAGTTTTAGCTGTATAATGCTGCTTGTTGAAAAAAAAATACAACTATTCTTTATAGCGTAGAATGATGTTGTGGTGTAGTTTTTTTAACAATAAAACACACACATTTATTTGATACCAATATATTACATAAAGTACAATTGTTTCACAATATACAATATACACATTTAAGGACAAAAATGCATAAAAATGTATAATATATACATATATTTATAAATTATTAAAAAAAATTAAAGTTATTTCAGGCATAAAACTCTTCAAATGTAATTAACCATACATAATATAATTCTCAAAATGTATTTCATTAAGCCTAAAACATCATTAATACTATTTCAATAACAAACAAATTGCATTTTCTGCTTTTTAGAAATTATGTAAATCGTTAAACACAACGGAATAATTCAAAGAAAGGTGTTGTTGAAAATTATTATTACTGCTGTTGGAATTATTGTTTGCTATGAACAGTTTTCTGCTGATAAAACTGATGAAGGCTGTCGCGATATTTGGTGTTTGGGTAATTATCGAGGAGCGTTTAAGTGTTTTTTAAAGAATCAGAACTATCAAATTTTTGTTATAAACAGTTTCCTGCTGGTAAACCGGACGTAGGCTGTCCCCAGTGTTTGGTGTTTGGGTAATTATCGAGGAGTGCTTAAATAATTTTAAAAGAATCAGAACTAATTATCAAATTATTATCATTATTTGCTATAAACAGATTCTTGTTGGTAAAATTCAGGAAGGCTGTCGTCGCTACATTTGGTATTTGAGTAATTATTCAGGGTCTCTTAAGTAATTTTAAAAGAATTAGAACTATCAAATTATAATTCTTTGCTATAAACAGTTTCCTGTTGATAAAACAGGCGAAAAATGTCGCAATATTTGGTGTTTAGGTAATTATCGAGACGCGTTTAAATAATTTCAAACGAATGAGAACTATCAACAAGATGGCGCTTTGCACTAGAAAATAGTAATATAATAAATAAAAGCATTCATTTAAAATACATAAGCAATACTATATCTATTACTGATTTTTTTGCATTCATGTGGCTTATTCGATTATTGATTTCTGTTCAAGGCATATTAAGTGTACATTTTCAAATTAAAATATGTTAATTAAAATCCTTGAGAGCATCTCTTGAATCGTCTCTATAATACATTTAATGACAGTACGCACACCTATTTAACTTCATCATGCCATTTATAGCATTTATAGAACTGTATAGCCGTTTATAGAAGGGTTGTTGTTTCGTTGAAATACAGGGTGATCCAGAAATCACAGAATAAAATAAATAAAAAAATATTTTTAAAAAATATTGACCGTAGCACTATGCGATTTTCAATGAAACGCACAAAAAGACATGGATTTTTTTTTCTTTTTTTTTTTTAACAAAAGGTTTATTAGAAAATAAGATTAAATTTTCTTTATCAGGTGGCGCTGTAATCGTAAAATTAGATTTTACAGTGCTGCAGAATATTCAACAACGTAATTTTAACTATAAAGAATCAATGCCACAGCCGTTATTCATTAGAATTAGAGCTCCTCCAATACAGGCTGGCTCATAAGGCATTTTGTTTCCCACTCAGCGATTGTTGCCCACGCCGTTAGAATTTCAAGTATTATGAAATCGCATAAAATGGAGGTTTTGCAGCCAAAAATTGCTCACATCATGCCAGAACTGCTTTTAGAACGTTTAGATTTCCAACAGATGAAGAAAGGCGAATGAAATGGGCTATTAATTGTCCAAAAGAAAATTGTACGCTTAGCTTTCAATCAGAAATATGAAGTGTAATTATGATATGTTTTCTTGCATTTTTTGTATGAATTATTTGTTTTTATTGCAATTTGCTTATCTAAATGTTGTATTTAACAACCTACACTATTTTTCAACGTGTATAAATATTTAAAATTATCTAATTTAACATCAACAGTGATGGCTAATTTTTACAAGGGTTATAAGAAAATTTCGCCAAATATTATTGCCAAGCTTATCAAGTTAAAACAATAATTCGCTCTTCTTTTTAGGCAAACTCGCCATTTTAGGCGATAAAGATACCGAGTAATTCCTCTGCAACTAAACGTCGCCAAGCTATATTTCCACTGGGCAACAATGATCCGCTGTGAGTCAGCTCATATTATAGGAGCCTTAATTAGAACGAACGTCAGGCGTTTTGCATTGGAAATTCTCGTAAAAAAATCTTCAGTATTCGAAATATGGCGTTATTTGATCAGGCGAATCTCTTTAAAATGTGAGGAGAAACTGCAAATACAGCGAGATGTGTCGGTGAAAAATCCAGCTACTATATTTTTCTTATGTATGTAAAAAATCCCATGCTTTTCTGTACATTTCAGTGAAAACTGCATACAAAACTGCTACTTTTTGAAAAATATTTTTAATTTTTTCCTGTGACTCTTGCATCACCCAGTATAGTATATTTTCTATTTTGGTATCTGACATTATACAAACGCAATTTCCCTAATATTTATTTGTAGAAAAAAGAAATCAACTTCGTAAATTATAAAGAAAAAAAAATAATAATAAAGAAAAATGTAGACGAAGTAAAATTAAGTTTAATAAAATACAATTGCTAACAATGGGAAAATATTATAGTACCTGTAATATTTTTATTTAAACAGATATATAGATATGTATATTTAATATTGTTTAAATATATTCATTTTTGTTTTTACAAATAATCAATAATAAAAATAAATCAAATCAAATCAAAACGTCTCACTACAAACAAATCTATCTTTTAGAAACAGAGTATTGAACTATAGAGTTGAAACAGAAAAATATGTTCCTGCAAGTAGCATAAGCTATACAGCGACAATTTTTGTCTTTAAAATTATTCTTGCATACTTCCTCTTTTCAAATTGAACCTTGTCAAAAAGTCATCTCGATTTCTCAGAAAGAATAAGCTTGTCCAAAAATATTTGATTTGTTTTACGATTCACTTAGTTTTTCTCTATGTATAAAGGAAATAAACTTGCTATTTCTTTTACAAGCTTTACTTTAAAATTTTTATTTTGGAAAAGAAGTGTTACCAATAAAAAATATTTTGGCACATAGAATGAAGTCACGTTAGTGAAGTATTTTTTGGAATGTTAAAGAAAACTGAGAAAATAATAATAATAATAATAATAATAATAATAATAATAATAATAATAAAAACTTTAAATACAAATAAATCGAATATAAAATTATTCAAAACCATTTAATGGAGTTTTAATACAGGTTTGTTACTAAATTATATAAAATACATTGATGCATTGAGATTTCTTTAATTATTAATAAACATTAAAATTTTAAAATATTAAAATTTATTTTAATCAACATTAAAATATAATACTCCAGTTTAGTGTTTTATTGTAATGTTTAACAGCTTGTAGATATTACAAATTATCGCAAAATGTGACGAATTAAAATATTCTAAATATTATTAAAATTCATCAATTCTCTAAAAAGTAGATTAAATTAATATCTTATTAGGTTAAAGTCCTTGTATTTAAAAAATAATAATAATAAATTAATAAAGTTATATAGATTCTGTATTTTCAATTCATCGACATCATATAACAAGTGAGTTTTATGAGATATAACATAGTTTCAAATATTTGCTCGCCTTTCTTGTTAACATTACTAAGAAAATTAATTTCAAGAATAAAGTATTTTAAAATAATTGTTTGTTATACCGTTTATTGTAATTTTTTTTTTTAATTAAATGTTACAATAATTTATATTTAGCTTTAACTGCTTTCTATCCGAAATTTTAGTGATTTAAAATACTGCAAATTTTACACTACTGAAAACAATCACATCTATATTTTTTGTTAATCATCGAATCATTTTGTTTTCCATCTCAGCAGTAGTTCTTATATATACATAAAAAAAAAGAGAAGAAACTACTGAAATCAGGATGATAAACCGAGCTAGAGTCCTTCGGGTCGCGGAAATTTAATTAGTCTAAGTAACATAAGACTAATAATTAATATTTACTCAACTTTAAAGCATAATAAGAGTTATACAATTGTGTAAATATTAATACTTAACATTTTAAACTTTATATGAAAAACATATTTAGGTTCTAATGTATATTTGCTTACTTAAATTACTATTTTTATGCGCTGTCAAAATATTTAGGAAAGTGGGTTCTTTAAGTTTTAATACATAAAAAAATTTGTTATATTATACGCTGAAATTTATAATTAGATAAGTAATTTTTAATATAAGGTAATTCAGGAGAAGATGCGAGTTGAAGAAGATGCAAGTTTGTTCGTAGTACTTTTATATGCCAACAGATGGTAATACTGACTAGCATGCGTGAGAAGTCTTTTCCCAGTGAGCGCATGCATTGTGAACTTATCTTAATATATCGCCTTTAATCACCGTTATTTTCGATTTCATGAGCATTTAACCTTGTTCGCACTGCACTTATAATAATCAGTTGTTCATATTTAAAGTTCCTAAACAGGTGTTTTATTTTAAATACAATATTAGCAATATAAATGAGTTCCTTAATCTATTACACACACAAGGTAATCAGAAGCGGCCTTAACCTTGCAGTAATACAAAAATAAGCGTATGTGGCATCTTTCACCCATACTTAAGGGAAGTCGTAACATAGTTTAGAAATAAATTAAATGACCTTTAAATTTTATGCTTTATTTTATATACTGTATTATACAGTGTAAAATATAAATTTAATAAATAATTATAATTATAATATTACAATAATTATCATTTTAATAATTTTATTTTAATAAACTTTCAAGACTTTAGTAAGTATTTCTCATGAATATAGATTGGAGTAAGGCAGCCACAATAGGAAATGGAACTTCTAGGTTTTCAGTTACTAGGATTTATAACTCACAAGAAATCCCAGATCACGCGTATGCTATTTATGTTGGTTTCAGCAATGATATAGCTGTAGCTTTCAGGAACGGCGCATGTGACAATAGGCCTACACCAGCAGTTGCTTCTACCAACAGAGCTAGAGGCAGTAGACTGTCACCAGCAGTTGCCTCCACCAGTATAGTAAAGCCATTGCTTCCTGCAGTCTGGCACGTCACATGCAAGAAATGGTAGCGCGAAGATTACAATGGTGATAATTTGCACTAATTAAATGTTGTGCAAGCTAACATTCGAACTTGCACCTTTATTAGTTTTAACAAAGTAAAAAAAAAAAAAAAAAAAAAAAAATATCAGTTTACAAATTTGTTTATTTCTTCATAATTATTCTTAATACAAGGGTAATTTTCCAATATTTGTATACTTTTTCTGTGGCGTTCAATCTTACCTCATAACGAGTGGCATCTTCCCTGAATCTAAGGGGCTAGATGTTACAAGTGCACAAGTTTTTTTAACATTAAATTTTTCAGTTGTGTACACACACACACTCACACACACGCACAGACTGGGAAAGGAATTAATAATCATATATAATTAATTAAACATTGAAGAGTATGGTGCATTTTTTTTTTATTATCATATCATTTCGATTTTTGGCTGTCTCAAGCAAAATATCTTTATATATTGCGTCTTCCCCCAATTTACCTTAATTATAACTTTATAATTATAAAAAGAAAGCTACTAGTCTAATTATGAACAAAGCTTTAGTGATATTAAATTAGTAATATTTTATCTAATATTTAATTATTTGAAACATTTGTTCTGTTATAAACTGTACTTTGCGTACTAGAATATTAATTCAATTTCTTAAATAACGTAAATTTAAAAATACATTATTACGGGTCGCGAATCGGCATGAGTGTTTGGTGCAGGTTTGTCCGACTTACGCAGTACTCAAAACCGAACTACATATAGCTTTGAGTACAGCCAGTTTTAAATAAATCATCTTGAATTTACGGTTAACTGTTCAGTAATTGACCTTTTTGTAGTTTTATCTTATTTTCTAACATAATCATTGAGAACATTTTCGGATTTTTATCTAAGTACTAATCAATAATATTTTGCAAATATTTGACTACTTACATCTAGCAAATGACTATACTCATCTAAGATATCATCTCTCAAAAAGATGAAAGCATTCGTTACGTTAAAGAAGAAAAAAGTTCCAGCTTTAGTTATATTCAATTATGATAACCCTACCTCAATACCCACATAGGAGGTGAAATATATATATATATATAGCTCCACAAAATCTTTAAGAACTAGTTATTTCCGAAGCTGTTATATTATAAAATGTAGAAATGTAAGTAATTATTAAGCTTTAGCAATTTTACCAAAAATATGGTATTATCTTATAGAACCAGATATTTATTTTTTACTTGTTTCTCGGTATATATATTTAGAAGCCAAGGATATGTTTTTTACGATAATAAACTTTTTTACTGCATACCTGGTACATTATCAGCTGCCTACAACAGTTTTCTACAATACTCATGTAATTTAAAGTGTACTGTCTCTGCGGACTCTACCTCTACGAGATCTTCTCCAAATGTTATCGTCTTACCAATCTATTCCACTTTCCATCTAAAAGCTTTTCCGATTTCTTCTTATCCG
The DNA here is from genome assembly GCA_963930645.1 of Salticus scenicus. Taxonomy (NCBI): domain Eukaryota; kingdom Metazoa; phylum Arthropoda; class Arachnida; order Araneae; family Salticidae; genus Salticus; species Salticus scenicus. The sequence continues at coordinate 117,245,922 of OZ005650.1, forward strand.
AACAATCTCCTCACTGGATCCACATCTCAAGTACTGCTCTTCGATATGACCGTTACTTCTTTGTCATCCAACAAAGTCCCTACCAATCTTATCCTGCGATTCGTCGAAAAGAGGACTTTTTTGTGAATGCCGTTTCAATCTTTTCCGTCTACATCAAGCTTAACTTCATCTACAACTGTAAGGTAGTGATATATATTGTGATGCATTTCAATAAGAAGTTTGTAAAAATGTTTCGCTGATGATGTTTTGTTAATGAAAGCGAAAAGCTTCGAAACAAATGTATTTTTATCGTAAATAAGTTTTTAATTATATATAATGCTTTAAAATCTCCATGTTTTTAAAGTGTTTTTTACACATTATATAAGACTATACTCATATCAGTAATTAACTATTTAGTCTCCCAGTTTTAAATTGAATAATTTAAGATATTGTTAAAAGTATATATTTAAATTTCATGTCAATAAAAATATATAAATATATTAATTTACTACCAATCAACACCAATCGACTTAATGATCAACATAATCTGTGCAGAAAATTTAAAACCCTTTTCACGATTTCGTTTAAAAATTACTTTATCCCTTATTTAAACCCCTTAAACTATATCGAATCCAAGTAGAACGCTGTAAACCTTCGTAATCTTAGAAATTAACAACAAAAACTTAAATGATATGTTCGCACATTTAGTAATGAACTATATTGGTTAATTACTGAAAATAACAACAGAAATTCAGAATTTGACATCTTTTATTTTGTCCTTTACCAGCACTTATATTTAAGATATCTAGTATTTGATCCCGCTTTAATGAAAAAAAAAGTTTGATAAATATTTATATGTTTAAAAATATATATTAAAAAAAACTACATACCTCAATAAACAAACTATTAGAGTCAAATTCAGATTTATTCTTAAGATTAAATTAGATATCTCATGATACCTGGCTACTAATAGCTAGTTTCTTTAAACTTTGTGGATAAATTTGCAATTGTTCCATGATAATATCAAATGAAAATGTCATTGCTACAGGAAATATTAACAGATAATTTTATTAAATGTGAATTGTGTAAGTTCTATCGATCATATTAAAAATTCTCTTGTTATTATTATTATTATTATTATTATTATTATTATTATTATTATTATTATTTAGATTTTTGTCATTTACTGTCTTGAAGTAAATTATTGACAAATGAACCTATATTAAAAAAAAAAAAAAAAAAAAAAAAAAAAAAAAAACTGAAAAGTATATATTTGTTAATTATAAAGTGAATAAGATTATTTATTTTTATTTTTTAATAAGGAAACAATATGCAAATAAACTCTTACCTGAATAATGAAAAATATTTTATATTCATTAAAATCACATTACACTACATATAATTATATTCTATGATACAGAGAAAGTTTTGTACTATTTCTGTGCTACAAGTATTTCAAATATGCTAAACTACTACATTTTTTAATAAATACTGTTTTAAAATTAAGCACCACTACTTTATAAATGTATTTTATCTAAGCTAAAAGTTTGAAAATACAATAATTTCCAAGCTCGTGAAATTGTCGTAATATCATAAATTTTTCTAATGATATAACTGAAACAAAAATGGCACATGGAAGTTAACTCATCGATTCAAATATATATATATATATATAACTGGATTTCTTTTTAATACTTTGTCATTACGTAGTTGTTATAGTAGTAGAAAATAATATTGATTTTAAAAACAATTGTTTATTACGCAAAATAATTATAATCCTGAAAAATATTTGATATGCTTAGAATAGCTCATAAAAATTCACATAGATTAGATAAATATTAAAAACACATTACGTCACGCATAACATGTACATGTACATACATACATATTATATATACATTATGTACAAAAGAAAAAAAAAAGAAAAAAAGAAAAGAAAGAAAGAAAGAAAAAGAAAATAGAGTTTTGCATGTCGCAACGCATTATAGAAATCAAATTTAAATTCGCAATTTTTCAACAGATTAAAAAAGAGAAATATTATACAATGATTAAAAAATATCCTTATTTTATTATTATTTTTTTTTTAATTGTAATTTTTAAATTTTTTTTCTCCTTCAAGAATTAAACAAATCAAAAATCAGTATTTTTAATTAAAGATTAGTATTTTTAAGTGAGAAAATGTATTACAACCAAAACATATTTTCGTCTTTTTAACAAGAAATTCCTTATTCTTTTAAAGGTATGAATAAAACATCCGGTATTTAACTTGACAAATGTAATGTTAAAAATTGTATCAACAATATTCATAATTAAAGAAAGTATAAAACAATATAAAACATTATTAAAATGTCACTTTCTTACGCAGAAAAAGATACTATAATAAAAACACAGATAAACTGAGAGAAAAATAACAGCAGACATACTTATACTGCCTCAGTGATAGAAATGGAATTCGTTCATAATGATAGCACAGGGTTCTTTCTTTGTTTCACCCTCAAGTTTCTCTGAAGTTTCACTAAAAAGTGTTTTCACTATCAAGCTGCAGATCACTGTAATTTACATTTTCCTTCTTTAATATTGAGCGTTTCTTAAAAATGTTTTATCGAGCTCGCATGTTAAAAAACAAATATATTAACATAAAACGCGTCGTTATGTAGAAACAGAAATATCTTAAGTGTTATGTGAAAAATTCTGAGTCTTTGGCATCAGTCACTGAAACACAGGTTTCTTTTGGCGATGTATCTCCATCAGAGACTGGATAGACCAATTTCATCTCCATGCTTGTTTTCGGTAGCTTGTTAGCACCATTTAATGTTTTGGATGCATTTCGTGAAGGACTTGATGTTACACCAGTAGTGAAAGTCATTCTGGATCGAGCTGAAAGTCATGAAAATTATTCCTTTACTAAAAAATTAAAATTTATTACAGTATTACAGTACAATTTTATTATATAAATCTACGAAGGAGCAACTAACCAGCTAATTGAGCAACAAGCATATCAGAGTAAGCTGCACATGAGAAAATACAATTACAGAATTAAATGTGAAAAAATGTTTTAGAATAAAATAAAATAACCTAAAAATTTTAAAATTTAATTGTCAATCAATAATCTCATGAACATATTGAAATTTGGTGAGTAGATCTATAAATAATTTTTAAAATTAAAATAAATCATTAAACTATTTTTTATTATTTGCTTGTTTTGAATTGATCACAGGATAAAGGAACAAATTTAATAAATCTACAAAGCTAATTACGCAACTAGCGTATTGGAATGAGCAATAAAAATAAAGTATTCATTTTTTAATATTCGCTTGTTTGAAATTTTGAAGAAATCAATAGGCGATAAAATTTCTCTCTTAAAAATCTAAAAGTACCAAATTATGTGACAATATTTATTAGCAAATCTGGTTTAAAAGCTTTTTTCTACTTTAATTGACACAATAAACTTAATGATATTTTTAACTGCGTAAATGTAAACTATTCACTTTATCATGATAAACTACTTTTAAATGAGTTGTGATTATTTATAGGTTAATAAAAAACATTAATATATATTTATACACAGTAAAACAAATTCTGTACACTAATTACATGAGGAAATCCTTCAAAATATTTTACAATTCCTTTAAGTAATTTTATTTATTAAATATACTATTGTATAATTTGTTGCAAATACTATTAGACTTCAGATATGCATTTAAGCAAACGAAGATATGCGTAAAAAGTAAAAGTAAAGAATTAGCGTCAAGAATTTAGGAAAAGAAGGATTTACCCAACACCTTTATGAAAAGAAAATAATGCTGAATGGTGTAAAAAATAAAAATAAATATTTTTAATCAGGGTGTTTTATAATATATATATATATATATATATATATATATATATATATATACGAATTGAAAGGTTGAAAGGAAATAAAACAATATGCTGCATTCAGAAATCATTTTTTGCCTCTCTTCCGTCTCATGCTCACTTTAATTACTCTTCTAAACAGAAGATGGCTGCTTTCTAAACTTACATATTTCGTTGCTGATACATTTGCTCTGATTCTGAAAGACATTCGAAGAATTTAATTATTTAAAATATCTTGATCTGTTCCGTGGCTATAAATTCTCTATTTTCGCGATTTTTCTCTATATAAATTCGAAAAATCTAAACGTGCTTAATTAACTCAAATAACCAATGCTTGAATCGTAATATTTTGTCCTTTTTATTCTTTATTTATTTTAAAATATCTAAAATTATTTCTCATTATGGATTTAATATAATATTCAAACACGTCAATAAAGTCACATTATCTTCTCTTAAAGATTCTATTTCTGCTTTTAATCGATCTGTTGATATGTCATCCATTGTTCATCGTGTAATCTGAGCTATATTGGCAAATCTAAGAGACGTTTAAAACATAGATTAAATGGACACCGATTTAACATTAGTAATGACGACATCTCAAAACATCTATTTGGCTTCCCGTTGCTGATTTTATGATCATTATTCTGACTTTTCTAAAGCTAAAATTATCCTTTCTCCTATTTCTTCTTACTATTTGGTTAACACTTTTTATATCTCATACTTGCAAATTACAAAACATCCGCATGCTTGTTGAGTTTTCTTTCTTTTTTTTTTTTTTTTTTTTTTCCTTTTTTAAAATTTTTTTATTAACTATAATTCTTATCGATCAGTATTTTTTTTATTTTTCTATTTTATTTATTTTAGCTCTTCATCTACCTCCGTTCAGTTTGTTGCCGCTTTATTTGCTGCACTCAAGCGTACGTTTTTTTCGCTGGAGAGCAAACGTAGTTTTATTTCGACCCGAAGCAATTGTTGAGATTTTTATTTTTATAATTTATAGTGTTTACACAGAGCTTTTTACTTATTACGTATTATCTATATTGCTGTTAAAATTATAAAAATAATCTTAAAATAGTTTATTAAAATCACCTTTTATTATTATTTTTATTTTTTAGAATGAAAGGATTGTGACTGTAAATTATCATTCATTAAGATTTTGTATAAAGTGTTTTGCCACATCTTGCTGTTATACGTATTATTTTACAAACACCCTGAACACAGAGGGATCTATAAGCAAAGCAATTAGTTTTGCTGGAACAAGAGAAACATTGATAGCTTTCAACTTCTACTAGAGCTTCTACAAAAGCGTTTTACTATTTTTTCTAGGGATCAAAATTAAATTTACTACCATATATTCAGAAGAATTATATACATAGTCTATGCCTCCTGTTTCTTTACAAGCTGAGCTTGGTACATAGGAACTTTTGACGTTTTACGTTTAGAAAAGAATGTTTGAGTTCGAATTCTTATGGTCGTAAAAGTTGTACTGATTCTTTGAAAAGATATATAAGTGTTCGATAAATTAAAAGTATTCGTTCGTTTACTGCTGTCACCTAAAAAAATAAGGGAAAAAAAGTGATGGAAACTTTTGCTAAAATAGCAAATGTAACATTAGAAAAGTTGCAAGTTTTCCTAACATATTTTTTAATTTAAAATACAATTTATAATAAAAGTAATAAGAATTATACATAGTAAAATTAGCATGATTTTTTTAAGACACTTTTTTATCGAATAAGAAAAATTTAAATATTTGTACCACATTACATTTAATTCAATTATTCAGTTCATGACCTTATGTGTCTAATAACTTGTCAGACAGTCCCTTTTATAAATAAAGATAAAGCTTGGTTTGAATCAAATTTGAGAAAAAGAAACAAGTAAAATAAATGACTCCATAGTTTTAAACTGAATGTCTAACTCAAAGAATTGTTCGCTAAAAATGCGAAAAATAAATAAATAAATAAATAAATAAAATAAAATAAAATAAATAAATAAATAAATAAAATAAAATAAAATAAATAAATAAATAAATAAAATAAAATAAAATAAATAAATAAATAAATAAATAAAAATCATATATGTACATATGGTAACTGTTCTTAGTTTGGAGAAATTTTGACTTAAATAAAGTACATGCTGTTTAAGTAAAAATTAAGAATTTGAAACAAATAAAATAGCTGATGTTATAAAATTAAATTCAAGGTCCAAAAGGAAGAATTATATGTTAAATACATAAAAAATTAAAATTCGAAAAATAACAATAATGACACTAAAAAAATAAATAAATAAATAAAATAAAGCTGTTTATGCATTTAAATTTAAAGAGAGTGGCGTGAAAATATTTTGAGCACAAATAAAATATCATCAAATAAGTAAAGTAATTTTCGTAATGGCTTCCAAAAATAACGCAAAAATTAAATAAATAAGTACTCTATTTCTTTTTATGATTAAAACCTCTCAGTTTGAAATCTTGAAAAATCAGCGAAAAAAATCTGAAAAGGTTATTAAAAAATTTAAATTTAAGTATCGTAAAAATCTTGATTAGCTACACCAAGTCCGTTAGCTCGGATCTGAATGCCCTTAGGTCCGGTCCGTGTTAGGTCGGATTTTACATCCGTTGTAGCTCGGACCTAAATGATCTGAGCTACAACTCAATTAAGAATTACACTTCTGCGATCTGTTGCCTGGATTCTATAGTACAGACAGATATTTTTCGTTATTTAAATCAAAAACAAGTCTAAAATATCTTTTAGTTTATGTTTCAAACTTTTGCAAAAAATTATTAAAAATTAAGCAATAACCTGCTTACTTAAAAAAAAAAAAAAAAAAAAAAAAAAAAAGATTTTGTTAAAAGTTTTAATACCTTAGTCCATATAATATTTTAACAAATGATGGATAGAAAATTTACTAAGACTTCTCTTTGGATATTAAGCTACTATCCTGCCATCTAAAAATAAAATGTTTTTCTTTTAATGTACAATTTTACAATTTTTTCTGCTATGAATAAAAAATTCACGCTCAAAAGATAACACTATCTTTATTTTCGATAAATGTAAAGGCGATAAGGTATTTTTTTTTTTTATTATTCGCCTAAATTCATAAATCACTGTCAATACTTACTATCGATAAAGTACAAGGCAATATATTTGCATAATGCATCCGTATTAGATTTTTTTAATGCTAAACCAAGTAGGCATATTTATTATATTTTAGCACTTGCCTCGTGTTGAAAAATTCGGATAAAAGTCGCAGCATAATTTTTTATATACATAAAAAAGGAAAGGGTTTTAGCTTCTCTATCAATTATAAAAATCATATTTGATGCAAACACTAAATTTAAATAAGCTTTTTAAATATAAACCATATAATATCGTTATTTTGCTTAAATTACATTTAACACGGATTTTAGAAATATAATTCTGCATATTTTTAAATTATTAATTTTTAGAAAATAGATAGTTCACTTTTTTTTCTGTATAATATACATATTTAAACTCATATTTAAAGCAAAAAGTATTCATGTCCTTAATACAATTTTAAAAAAAATTAAATTATGAAATAGAGTATAATGGGGCAAATGCTAGTTCTATAGTAAACACGCATAACAGAAAAAGAAAAAATATGCGCAAGTTTAAAACGATGAAACGAAATGATGAAATTAAAACAGGTAACCGGCTTGATAAAATTTTTGAAAAGTAATTATTTATAATACATTGCATTAAAACATCAATGGTTACTAAACACATAAATTTCTAAAACAATCAATGAAAAAATTATATGCTTGTTCATAAAAATAATAATTAATAATAATAAATAAATAAAATAAAACGAACCATGGAAAGTACGTTTAATTTCTTTTCAGAATGTATAACAAAAAGGGTAATATCTTCAAATAAAATGTATAATGAGCAGTAATTGAATTAAAACTTCCACATTTTCCAAAAGATTTGCAAAAACGACTCCAATTATTATTACTTCCATTACCCGACTACCGTAGGTGATGGAAGTATTGTATTCGATCGAAAAATTCGATATCGAGATTTCACCTGATTTACATGTTAAAGGCCTCCTGAGTCCAAAAAAAGTGTTTTTTGGCACGTGGTCAGTCTGAATGTGTGTGTGTATGTATGTGGGGAATCTTCTAGCTATTATATCTCAGAAACTAAGAAAGATAGAACTACGAAACTGTGACAGGGTCTGGTGTACAGATGAATTTTCTAAATTTTGGTGAAAATTAAAAAAAAAAAAAAAAAAAAAAAAAAAAAAACGGAAGTGTAACATCCGAAACCGGAAGTGTGACCGTAAGTCCATATCTCAAAAATGGCTCGTACGATTTTCTTCAAACGTATTATATAAACACTCTATTAGATGTATTTTCGAATGTTATAGTTGGTTAGTTCAGGAAAATTGATAGGCGTCTTGTACAAATAGCTCAATTTCAGGCCTCGCAAGTGTGTTCCTTTCAAAACGGTTGTATGGATTTCTTTCAAACTTACAATTGTTAACCCTCTTTTTCGGAAAACAATTAAATATGCCTAGTTTTGGTAAAAGCCGGTATCTCAAAAAGGCTCTAACGATTTCTTTTTAAATTGTTATACAAAAACACATTTTAGATATTCTTTCTCATGCTTTATGCGGTTATTACAGGTAAATTAATAGTCATCCTGATCAGATAGATCAGTTTTAGATCTTAGAAATTGGTGTTCAAAAAAAAAAAAAAAAAAAAAAACTACTTGTTTTTTCTATGTAAACTCGGTTTTATAAGTCTTTACGCGTGTATTAAATTTCTCTTACAGGAAAAATTTTAGTTGTCTATTTCATTAGGTCAATTCTATGTCTTCTGATCACATTATCTCCAAAAAATGCATATAATACGTGTAATAGTGAGTAATGGAAGCCGTGTAGTTGCTTCACACCAGATTTTTTTTTATTCTAGTAACACTTGTTAGTCTTGTAGCTTCTTTTACATAACAGTCTTTTTCCCGCTATGAGTTCCACTTAGTAAGAAAGAAGTCAGACTTTGTTATATCCTCTGAAAGGGCTATTGAACATCAAATTTTCATTGAAGTTCAAATAAATAAAATTCATATTATTCCTTTATATACAAAATCATTACTGTTAATTATTTTTCGTTAAATTTTCCTTTTTCATTATTTTTTCATTTAAAATCTAAGTATGGAAACCTGAGATAAAATTTTACTTTCATTATTCCAATACATATTGTTTTAGCTAATACATAATTTTCAACTTTATTTTCGAGAAACTTGGGAAATTATTATGAAGAAGATATGTTAAGCAGATATAAATAGGCATGCACATACAATTTAATCATAAGATTGGAAAAAATGTATATACTAACCAACCTATATTTAAATGCTTACCAATATTGGATGTTAATAGGAGTAACAATAAGTCGAAAAAAAAAAAAAAAAAAAGAACCTTCGTAAATACTGAAGGTAGTTATAACAAAATAATAAATAAAACGTGCATACTAAAAATAATATGGCGTGTCACTAACATGATTTTCTTTTACAGTCGGCAGCAAAATTATTGAAGCACACATCCATAATTTTCATATACTTCTTTTTAGTTTAATCGCTATTTTTTATTAACAATTTACGTTTTTATAAACAGTATAAGACTACGAGTAAGATCATGACTCAACAAATATTTACCTAACAAGACTCTATTAGGTGTCTACCATTTAAGTAGTAATTATTGCTAGTGCTTCAATAATTTTGATGCCTACTGTACCTTGCATTTAAATACAATCAAACCTTTTTGTAGATTTAAGATTAAAAAACAAATACTGTATATGAACCGACGTTAAAAGTAATTTAAAATACGTTTAGGAACTGTATTATTTGACGAATGGAAATAAGGTTAAACAAATGAAAGGTAAAGAAAAGACCGGAACCCCCCCCCCCCTCATCTGCCCGTTTAATTACAATACCTATATTTATAATAATAATAATAATAATAATAACAATAATAAAAGGCTGTTATTAAAGTTATAAGTTTATCCAAATTATTTAGAAACTAGCAAACCCATGCGAAATTTTCGCAGTTTCTTTCTTTCTTTTTCTTTTTTACTTTCTTCTATATGTAATATAGAGAAAGTATTGGATTCGCGAAAATTTTCGACCTCCGTTTTTTGACGGATCTACACATTTTGGGATGTCCTGAACACGAATTGATAGTTTTTTAAAAATGTCTGTCTGTGTGTCTGTCTGTCTGTCTGTATCATTTTTTTGTGGACGCTGTATCTCACGAACCAATGAATGAAATTTAACCAAACTTGGTATTTAGTTGCACCCTGACATCAACTGGTGCTGACTATATTTGGGGATCAATAGCTCAACAGGAGGCGCTGTGATAGCATTTTATCTAAATTTTTAACATGGCAGAATAGGACAAAAATTCGTATAAATGTGCATAATGAGAGTTATTTTACACTTGTGATTGTAAAATTAATATGAATTATTGATAATAGTAATACGTAACTAGGAAAAAATATTGTGCATGGGGGGCATCGCTTTCCCCCCTGGGGGAAGTACCCCCCCGCGGGGGGCAAATTTTGAAGATGGGTATCATTCGAACGATCTCGTCAATACCTTTAAAACGAATGGTTGAACTATAAATCTGTGATAATTTAAAACAAAGTTATCGATTTTTTTTTACTTTTAACAAAAAAAAAAAAAATTTTTTTTTAAATATTGTTAGTGATTGAATATGTATTAATTTTTACCAAAAAAAAAAAAACTTAGAGAAAAAAAATCGTATTTTTTTTTTTTTTTTTTAATATTGTTACTGATTGAATATGTATAGGAAAATATAGAAGAAAGTCTTGTGGTGGCCACAACATACTAGTTTTGATTTACTTTTAAAATTTAAAACTTAAAAGTCGTATTCCAATTTCACCATCCAATTAAAATTTTAATTCACCAGAAGTCAAATTATTATTAGTTTTTGTGGGATGAAATGCTAATGATAGTTATACCAAATCATTCAAAGAAAAGTTTCAAAATAAAATTCATGTTTGACGATCCAATTTTCATATTTCCCTAGGCAAAGCAGCTTTAATAAAGAATCCCTACGGTGACTTTTAAATTTTTGCCGCCATGGTGGCGAGATCCCTTTTATTTTATTTTTTTATTATTATTTATTCATTTTTGGCATAATTTTTCATTAAAACACTTAGTACCAATTTTGATTATGCTTTTTATCATTGAGATTCTCAGTCAATTTATGAAAATGTTCATATTTTGTTTATATCTTTTAAGTATTGCTAGGTTTGAAATAACGCTTGCAAGTAAGATGCATCTAAGATTGTAAAGATGCAACTTTTAAACATAAATTTTTCTATAAAATGATCTAATCAGACAAATGTCGTCATTTTTTTTTTTTTATCACTTTACTGAACTGAGTCCGTGTGCTTAAACATTACTTTTATATTATATTTTATCCTCGTGTATTTTATTGTCACTATCGTATCGTTTCTACAAAATGTAATCGTAATTGGTCCACGTTAGAGAAATATTATATAGATATTTCATCCCCAATACTCCTTGAAAATTTAATATTTATCAAACATTTCAAGTGCCAAGCTCATATGAATTTCAAAATACCAAATTTGAATTTTCAGCAATTATTTGTTTTTAATTTATTCTGATAACAGACAGACATAAAAAAATAAACTTTCGTTTTCAGGGGACTTCAAAATCCGATATTATGCAAAACAACTTAGCTGAAAATTAAAATTCAAAAAATACTTTGTTTACAATATGAGTATGAGAAATTAATTTTCATTCCCCAGCAGTTTTTTCGACATAGGAAAATATAGTAAAATACTTCTATGAATAATAATAATAATAATAATAATAATAATAATAATAATAAAATTTACTCCTTAATTATTGGTAGCCTTATAAGATTTTTATAAATTATGTACATGCCACATTGTGTATTTAAATATAATCCTATATATATATGTAAAAGCCCGACCTGAAATGCATATTTACCAATTTCAGTATATAGTCGTTCTATATTCAAATTTTTTTGGGTAGCTCTGTCAGCGAATGGTGAAATTTTATGTATATAAAAAAAAATATATGTTCATTTCATTTTGTTTGTGGCAGCCTACAGATGTTCAACTGTACCTACTAGAAATATCGACCATTGATATATTTAATTTTTCTTGGATGCCCCTGTACAAGAACCATTTGTTTGATCTCAGTGTAAAGTTTAGTGTAACATCCCTATGTGACACAAATTTAAACACCGATTTTGGACTTCTTGCAACTATTTATTTTTAAGATATACTGGTAACAGACTCATAAACACACACAGACCCACCACTAAAAACATGTTTTTAAGGTTAAGGGGACCTGAAAACGTGTAAATACAACAAAAAACCTACTTCTAAAATTTGACCACTATTACACTGAACACTACACTTTTATTCCTAAAATAAACAAAAAAAATGTTGTTTATTTCTGTTTATTTAATTTTTATTACATGTAATTTTCTTTTGCGTGTGTGTAATTTTTGTATTTCTTATTGTAGCATTCAGTAAATTACATGGCAAAATTGAATTATAAAACAATTAATTAGAATTTTGGTAATTACATACAGAAATTTTCTAAATGAGCTTCGAATAAAAAATAATGATAAAACCAAAATAGCAGAAACTACACTTTTCTTTGTTCGTATAGTATGTAATGCATTCATACTATTTACTGCATTTCAAATGTAAAATTTAATAATTGTAGTCACAATTGACATTTTATGAAATTAAAACTATTGTAATTTAGACAAACCTAAATTATACATACCAGGTCTTCCATATCTGTTTCTTTGGAAGCCACACCGAAGTACGATGAAAAATCCTTCTCTAAACGTTTTATTGAATCCTCCATAAATAATTGGATTCATGAAACTGTTAGCATATGCAAGATAATAAGAATACCACTTGAAATCAAAAAACCAGTCAGGCAACTGTAAATTAAAAAAATACACTATTTTAATATTACATTCTTTAAATTTAAGTTTTCAAGGAATAATTAATAATTAAGCACTTAAAAACTATTATTGTCCAAATTCAAAGCAGATATAAAAATAATACCGATATAGTATTAGTTAGATGAAAAATTATATTTTAAATGGTTTTTGTAATAATAATATTTACAATAAAATGGTTGACTATGATTTATATTACAATAGATCTGAAACTAGATCTGAAACTGAAAAGAAGGAAGAATCAGTCATTACATAAATAATACAACACACCAAACAACAATATTACAAGTAAAAACATACACAGTGTGGACATCACAAAATTTTTTCTATATCATTCTACATAATACGTAGCTCCATCTACATGATAACATGAAAAGAGAAAAAAAAAAAAAAAAAAAAAAAAAAAAAAGATGAACATTAAAGCTTATTGAGTTTGATGCAACTTTAACCAATAGATGCTTGATATAGCCATATGAATTATCAATTTCAGTAACTGCATGCCACCTGTCGATTAGATGTACAAGTTTTCGATAGATGTACATTTATATGCCTTAGAAGCTGGAAGGTGGCCTTTTCGTAAAATTTCAACATCGTGGCGCACTTCTCGTTCGATATGCATCCAAACTGAATCGATAAAGTTTTTTAAAAATACCCGCTTTTATTTTACGATTTGTGATTATCTATTATCACAAAACATAACGTATTAAGTCTTATCTATAGCTTTTAAGTAGAGACATTGGAAGATTGAAGTGCCGCATCTTGTCCGAAATGCTTCGAAAATTTATAGATACAGAATTATATCAAACCAGAGCAAAATATAATTTTATATAAAGTTATGTGCATTTCCTCTTGTACTAGTGCACAGGCAAGTCTTTTTCACACCGACAGACACAATTCCAAAAATTGTCAAAACGCATTCAAGTCCTCTAAAACGTATGAAACCGCCAAAGATCGGGTGTCGATTTTTCTACATATTCAATACATTCTTCTATTGTATAGATAAGACAGTGATAAAATAATAATAGTAATAATGATATATACTTTTCAAATGGCAAAATAGTTAAAAATATGGCGCATGTACAAAGTGTCGAAGAGGATTTTTCCATATATATCTGTACAAATCGCAAAACAAAAATATCATGCTGGTAATAAAAATTTTAAAAACACGCATATATAAAAATCTTTCTCATCTAAAATGAAAACTAAAAATACGTATTTTTATTTCCGAGATAATTTAAAATTGATTGACGACCACCTTGTTCATTTTTACAGTAATTCAAGCATTCTGACGAGAAATGGCACCTTGTGACATTGCAGGTAAGTTAATAAACTGGTAATTCCACTTCAATGGAATAATCTAGTAAATATAAGACCACTCATTATTGCTGATAAATGTAAATTAAAATAAAAAAAAATGAAAATAAAAATATCTCCTTATAAAATGGTGAGGTTTTTATGGCTTTCATCTCTCGATACCAACATGTGGTCACACATATTAAACAGAAATCAGAAATGCGACCGTTTTTGAAGGTAAACCTGTTTATTTGTACACAAATTCTATTCAGTAATAATCACCGTTGTTATTCCGCATGAAATAATTGACGAATCTGCATCAAAAAGTATCTTGCTACAAGGACTTACAAAATATCGAAAATTAACAATTTTGACGCTTTCGATTCTTTAGTAAATTTGACATTATGTTGTATAGCAAACATTTCATCAAGTCTTCTATAAAGGTATTGTGATTACGAAGGGTAGGGAAATGAGGTCGTTTTCTGTAAATTCGAATGAGGTGTTTTTCGGTCGTATGAATTAATAACGCCAACTCCCGGTTCAACGTAAAAAACTAGAAAAGCGTCTAAAGTCAGGGTACATCTTTCCAATAAAATTTAGCAGGCTGCTTCTACCATCTAGCTTCGAAGATTTCATGCAATGTTTGATTGGTTATTTTCAGATAAAAAATCTGAAATTAGCAATACCGCTAGATGGCAGAAGCAACACGTGAAATTTTGCTGAGAAGTTGCACCCTGACCTTATAAGCTTTTCAAGTTTTTATATTTAACCGGAAATTGAAGTTATTTGTGAATACAGACATAAGAAAATAAATTTGTTATGTTTTTCATAATGCCACTCAAAAACTCCGAGTACAGTAATGAAGCTACCTGAATTTAGGGCGAGAAGGAAGCACCTTCCGTTTTAGAAAAGCAACACAAGGGTGGAAGCATAACTGGCAACAGATGGCAGTACCAGCAAACAAGAGCTCGTAATTTTAATCCAGATCAGAGTGGAGTAATCCCTAATCCAGCACTCTTAAATTATGATGGCAACTTGGCGGACTTTGCGACCATGATAGTTTTAACGTGTAGCTGCCGTTAGCGTATACGACAATCTTCTAATTACGAACCCGATGCTCTTCCGACCAGGCTATTTCGACCTAAGAATAAGGGCGGTATATAACGCTGATATAAGGCTTGATACATGCTGATATAAAACTGTCGATATATAAGGCCTGAGAATAATGTAACACAGTACCCTAATATATATATATATATATATATATATATATATATATATATATATATATATATGTATATATATATATATATATATATATATATATATATATATATATATATATATATATATATATATATATATATATATCCCAGTAAATGTGCATGATTTTACCCGTCATCAAAAGTTTAAGCTATATACCCGTTAAATAACGTTTTTCCTGTAATCAATAAAATTAACTTACATCGGAAAGTATCAGAAAATAAGCTTGATCAGTCCTATTCGAAAAAAACGGTTTTGTCACGAGAAAATCGGTACGTAAATTTGCTATTTTTATTTATTTATTTATTTTTACTATTTTGCAGTGTCGTAATATAACATATATAACAACTTCTGCATGATGTTCATCAAGTACCTGCTTTTCTTCGTAAAAACCAAGTTCTAAAAACAGTAGATTTTAATCAGAATAAGTATATTTAGCTTGCTCTGGAAAAGAGTTTGCACGACAAAAACCAATTGACATGACTTATTGAAATTACTATATTAATATTTTAAATGCATATTTAATGTGTTGCGAAAAACATTACTTTAAATATGTGAGCCTTATCCAAAAGTTCTCACTAACGGCTTTATAATTAGCATGAGTGTTCGTGCGGTAACTTCCATAATTGTTCAGTATTATTGATACACATATTACGTGAAATACTAGAAATATCGGAAATATTACTCGGCATTATTTAACCGCATTTGACTACTTGAATATATCGTAAAAGCTTTGTTTCATTTTTATCGTTTGTATTTTCTATATCAGTAGTTTTTTTTAGCTTTGCTGATCACGATATTTAAATCAATTTTCAAACAATATATAAATATATATTGGATCACTATTTTTTTTTTAATAATTAAAATCTATAAATATAGGAAATTTTTAAAATGATTATTTATGTGCATGATATAAAATTAAAATTAAATTTTAAAGATTAGAAAAAACAACAGGGGAATTACAAACCAATGCGCAAAACTGCTGCAAAAGGAAATGCAAAACTTGAATATAGGAATAATATAATAAATGAAATGAAAGATAACCCCAAAAAACACAGAGTAGGGAGGCCCCTCCCTTCAGTAGGGAGGCCCTCCGTGTCGAGGTAAAACAGAAGTTTCTGAAAGGATAGTAGCAATTAGCAAATAACAATCCTTTGCCCCAAACTTCTCACCAAACAGAAAACCACCTTTAACTGAAAAGAAATCTGTAATAGAACAAACCATAAGAGGAATACAGTGAAACATTCGGTTAAAAGTTACGACGTTTAACAGTTAATTTGCAAGGTTTTTACGAGGTATTTTAAACCATTATCACAACTGCATATAATGATTTAAAATATCTCGTAAAAACCTTGCAAATTAACTGTTACACGTTGTAACATTTAACCGAATGTTTCAGTGTTTTCTCTTACGGTTTGATAGATTCAGATTTTTCAGATTTCTTTTCAGTTAAAGGTGGCTTTCTGTTCGGTGAGAAGTTAGGGGTTAAGGATAGTTATTTGCTAATTGCTACTATCCTTTCAGAAATTTCTCTTTTACCCCGACACGGAGGGGCATCCCTGATGAAGAGCTCTGTGTTTTTTTGAGGTTATATTTCATTTCACTTATTAAATTATTCATATATATATAGATATATATATATAGATAGATAGATAGATAGATATATTCGTCTAAAACTTCATTTTGATTTTCCATTGTCTTCGTTCACGTTTTCTCGTCTGTACTATATCGCCTGCCGATTAAATGCCTGTGAATGTAACTTGACCTAATCGACTGTAAGGTAAAAGTAAATCAGTAATCCCATTTGAGTTACTTTAAATCTATGCAAGGAGGAAAATTTACATAATAAAGGAAATCATTAGGTATGACAAAAATATATATGTTGTCTTTTTTTCTGAATAAACTGCTAGATTGCTAATTTCTAAACGCTAATGGAATGCTAATTTATATATATATATATTTTTTTTTTGCGTCAATGATTGAGTGTTAATGAAATTTCTCTATGAATGTTTTTGCATGTGGCGTTTGGAATATAAAACATAACAATGTTTTGCAAATTTTCTGCTGGAATTAACCAGCTAAATTTTTTACCAGTGAAAACCACGATATAAACTAATCTCTGCTATTTTTTTCCCCAAGAAAATCGGTGATTAACACTGGAGAATGTTTTCATTTTACAACTATGACAATAATTTTTCAAATAAATTATATCATTAAAGAAAAAAGAGATCTTTGCGTGCATTTAAGTAAACTTATTATTGAAATAATATCATATTTTGAAATGCGCAAAAGCAAATTGTAAAATAAAGAAAATTATTTCTTTCCTCAGAAGGAGGTTTTTAATTAACACTTTCGCTAATAACGATCATATAAACTCAAAAATATTTATATGACCCACTTCGAAATTTTTTGTGTCCGCGGTTATAAGCACTACCAAGAGAGAGACGCGTCACACATGGTATCGCATTTTAATACCATGGATGAAATTTTATAAAATATTTATTAACCAAATTTCGTCCTAATGAACTGCATGCAATTTTCTCAATACTCATTGGTTTTAAACAACTTGATATGTTCTTATTTATTTACAAACGTGTTTTAAATAAGAATAACCAGTTTTCATTAAAGTAAATTAACACTATATTCAGGAAAGAATTTTTGATTCAAATTATTAAAAATATTGATATCAAGCAAATCATTATTATTCTTTTTTACTATATAATGTAACAACCTTGAATCACATATATAATTAATGCAAAAAGGGCGTGCATGTTATTGTACGAATGTATGCATAACATGTATGAATAATACATGTTGGTGTAGACGTGTATATAAGATTAAAATTTCTGCTTAATATTTTTGTGTGCGCCTAATATATAAGCGTGAGTGTGTGCATGATTAGAGTAGCAATTTATTAAGATAAATGTACCTATCCACGTAATTGAAATCATGAATTTTTATAATACATTAAAATGTCAGTATGTGCATTTGAATGGATGTCCTAAATTTCTGTTTTATAAATTAAACCAACCTAGAGCGACCGTCGGAATTGTTTCGAACGACTAACACAAGTCTTTGGTGGAAGCCTCGAGTCACAATTACTGATTTTTATAATGCAGAGTTTGGATAGTAACCCAGATCTAAAGCTTATTCACGTTAAATAGTATCGTCGTTCGTAATTTAAGAAACCATTTCGTTGTAAGATTAAGTTATTTTATTTAATTTGCAATTTTTTTTTTCTTCGTTAAACAGTTTTTGAAAACGCTACTCTCGTGTAAAGATATAACATCTATATAATATTTCTCTAACGTGGTCCAGTTACGATTAATTTTGTCGAAACGATATGACAGTGATGTAATTGATAAAATACGCGAGGGTAAAAAAAAAAAAAAAAAAAAAAAAAAATCTGGAGTGACTCCACTCGACTTTCCGAACATTGAGTAATTAACAGTTTTGTAGATAAAGTAAAGAAAGAGGAGTTGTTAAACAAACAAAAGAGAGAAAACCATAATAGAGTGTTTGAGCATTTTTCTCCATATATTACACGATATTTTATTTAACGCTACTGAACTTTGAGCCCTATCATAATGACAAATAATTTTTCGTTGTGTCCCTGTAAAAACCTATAAATGCTATATTCACCAAAATGCTTATAGTTAGTGCAACAGTGATTTATATAATGCGTATAAATTTTCAGCTCAATTGAATAAGGCGTTTAGATGCTATCGCACTTTTAAAAATTTGGCCCCATAGGCTCTAATGATAAAAAATCTTTCTTTGTGTCCCTGTAAAAAAAAAAAAATATATATATATATATATATATATATAAGTGCTTGATTCTCCAAAATCTATACAGGTTGAGTATCTGTACCCTATAATATGTGTATAAATTTTTTGCTCAATTGAATAAGGCGTTTAGATGCTATCGCACTTTTAAGATGTTGGTCCCATAGGCCATAATGATAAAGAATTTTTCTTTGTGTCCCTGTAAAAAAATTATAAGTGCTAGTTTCACCAAAATCAATAATGTTCGTGCTACCGTGACTTGTAACATGCATACCAACTTACAGCTCATTCGAGCTAATCGTTTAGACGCAAGCGTGTTCACTCACACATATATACACACACACACATACATACAAACATACATACACACACATACATACATCATCGTAAAAATAGGGAAAATGGACTCAGGGGACCTCGAAACGTATAGAAACATCAAAATCTCAAATCTGGATTTTTGACATAATTACAATACTTTCTTTCCTCACTATAGTGTTCGAAAAGTAAAAGTATTTATAAATGGACAATAATTACGCACGCGGACACAGCTTAATGATCTAATTACGAAAAATGACGACATTTGTCTGATAAGAGTATTTTATAAAAAAAAAAAAAAAAAAAAAAAAAACATTTTTAAAAGTTGAGTCGTAAGAATCTTTGCAATTTTAATCCAGGGATACTTTAAAGATAGGAATATTATAGGAATATACAATAGGAATATTTTTGCTTTTTGCTTTCTTTCTTTTTTTTTTTTTTTATTATTATGCCAAAATAAATAAATAAAAAGTCATTGTCAACATAGCGGCAAAAATTTAAAATTCATTCATAAGGGTCCTATACTAAAACGATAATGCGTTGCGGAAGTATAAAAACTGGGCCCCTCAATTATGAATTTTATTTCGAAAACTCTCTTTGTATGATTTTAGTTTCACTATTATACAATATTAATTTGGTTCTAATAATAATTTGACGACTCGTGAATTAAAATTTCAATTACGTGGTAAAATTCACATAATATTTATGAGTTTCAAATTTTAAAGGTGAATAAGAAATAAATAAAATGCGATAATTTCGCATGGGTTTACTAGTTAGGACGAATGCAAAAGTAACAATAATTGAAATTTTATATTAAACAATTAAAAATATATAGATAAACTTGAAAATATTAGGGTAAGGAAAACAAGAAAAAAAAAATATATAAATTAATATAGGGTACGTACACTGGTGATTGACAATTTTAGGCCATCACTGATGTTTTTAATGTTCGAATCATCAGAAAATATTTTTAGAAATCTTAAGTTAATACATATGGCATGAAAGACATTCAGAACCACATATATGTTAAAAAATATATATTTGATAATTTTTTTTTTATAAATTTTTATTTGACACCACGAATTGTTCCAGTAATTGACACTGCCAGTTTTTCATTTTACCAGTGATTGGCACCCTGTGTTCCAGTGTTTGACATTGCTAGTTATTCATTTTACCAGTTATTAGCACCCTACGCTTCAGTGTTTGACATAAAATGTTAAAATTCTTATATGTAAAATATATGCTTTTATTATTTTTATTATCTGTTAATTATTTCGGGATATATGTCAATTTCTAGAGCATGTCAATCACTGGAGCACCTACCCTATTAAACTTATTTTTGTCTCAACATGTTGAAACGTAATCATGGACGTTTCTTTGAAAATAGGATACTTAATCAAAAAGTATAAAGAAAAATAAATAGTTTGAAAACTGAAATACAAGACATGTTTAAAAAATAAATAAATAAAATGAAATAAAATAAATTACTGTTACTTACAGCACCATGTAAAAAAGAATTGTGTCCAAATGCTGAGAACAAAACTAAAACTTGAAGTGGAGTCCAGCAAATAATAAATGCCACTAGTACAACGAAGACCATTTTATTAACCTGAAATGAAATTTAAAATTTTAATGATTCCATTTATAAAATTATTTGAAAGAAGGAAACTGTTTCAAGTTATAATTGTTTGAAATATTTTCTTTTGCTTGAAAAGGGTACTATCAGAAGATTTTATTAATAATAGAATTTTTCAGTAAACATTAGGTGTTGAGTCGCAACAGAAAACTGTAAAAAAAAAAAAAAAAAAAAACGATAATTTCATTAGACTAATGTCGTCATTTTTTCTTTTTATGTCATTGAACTGAATCCACGAGTTTAAATATTGTCCATTTATAGACATTATTTTATTTCTTATTTAATTTTGCATGCGCGCTTTTTATTTCCCAATTCAAAATAATTAAAAAAAATTTTTTTTTTGATACTGTCCTTTTCTAAACAGACTGTTAATTTTCTTTTCTTTTTCTTAAAAAAATACTATATATACATATGAAATTCTGACAAAAGCAGAATTTAGTTTCGTACAGAGGACTATTAGTTTTTTTTTTTTTTTTAATTATAACATCGCTTTCAAATTACTCAATTATATTTTCGATAAATTTTTGATTTCGATAAATGTCCAACTATCGTAAAAATCCGTAGAGACTAATAGTAGTCAGTCCTTAAAAAAAAAAAAAAAAATAAAAAAAAAAAAAATAAAAACATACCATATTTTCTGGGTTATAATTTGCGTTGATGCTCTCAATATCATCGCTGCCATGTCGAATTAACGAATGGCCAAAAATTATTTTTTCATATTCCATAATTTGTGCTTGCTTTTAAAATGAGGCATACAATGCACAAGAATAGTGCCTGTACTTAACAGTAGAGGGTGTTATAGAAAATTGGGAGTTTTTTTATTTTATTTTTATTTTTATTTATTTATTATTTTTTTTTTTGCTTGATGTTGAGTTTGAGTGTTTGCAGTCGGTTTCAAAAGTTTATATTTCCCCAATTTGACATGGTAACTACTATATCTCCAAATGAGCACTCTACATGGCGATTCCAGAATTGCAGATTTAATCTGAGTCTTTTATGGAATTTAAATATTCATTTATTTTTTTATATTTATTTCAGTTTTAATACCAATTAATAAAACGTTCTAATATGATTTCTTTCTTTCTTTTTTATCATCTACAAATTGAGGTAAATGTACATGCTGTGTACATTCATTATAATAATAGTGTATTGTAATGCATAAAATAAATCTGAAAACTTATTCGTATTATTTTAAATTGAAGCGACATTGAAGTTGCTTAAAATAAAAGAAAATATGGGATGTAATATAAAAAACTTGATGTCACATTTTAAGAATTGATGAAGTTGAATATACTAGCAGTATTTACTTACAATTACTATTACTATTAAAAATTAAAAATTACTGTTAAAAACAATTTTTTTTTTAATGGACGGGGGTTAAAATATTTTGATTACGTCGTTTTCGTATTTGTAATTCAAAATGTAATCTTCCTTCTCTGGTTTTCTGTTGCGACTCAGCATCTAAATTTTTATCAGTGAATTAGTACAATGTAAACCAATATCTTAAAAAGTTTCAAGACAATCTAAAATTAGCATTTGAAAGATTTTCCTAATAAGAACATGAGAGCATGTGTTGGCTAATACAAAATTTTTGACAATGCTTAGTGTATTATATATATATATATATATATATATACTATATATATATACAGTTAAAAATACACATATATATGGATTTTTCAATGTCATATGTTTCTTCTTAGTTCTATAAGAGGCAGGAATTTGTTCAGATGTCTATTTAAAGGTTTTTTATTGTAAACGCACAAATCAGGGACTGAAAGATGACAAAATGACAGAATTTTTCTACTTCTTCAGTTTACATTTTAGGAAACGCAGCAACGAAGGAAGAGAGGAAATACCAATTGTGTATTTTTGTCTCCCTATTTTAGTCAAGTAATTAAAGATGCTTTGGATAAACACCAAATATTGACAGCTGTGTTCGTTGATTTTAAATCTACATACAATTTGGTTTGGAGGGAAAAACTAGTACTGAAATTATCCGAGCTTGGAATTAGCCACAACATGCCTAACTTTTTTAAGGGCTTCCATGGCCAAAAGATGTGAAGAGTAAGATATGGCTTTTCTCTTTCCAAATGGAAGCTTTTTAAGACCGGCCTTCCTCAGGGAGCCATTTCGAGCTGTAACCTTTTAAACACTTCCATCAATGACCTTGTTCTTTTACTTAAATCTATTCCTGACATAAGATATTTATTATATGCAGATGATCTGGTTATTTTTACGAATTCTCCAAAGAGAGTTGCCAAACAATATAACAAAGAGAAACTCGGTCAGACATTGAGTGTTCTTGAGAATTTGTGCAAATAAAAAAATATGGTGGTTAATTCTGACAAAACAGTCACAGTGTCCTTTTCTCTCACTCACCAACCTTTTCAAGTAGATCTAATCGATAAGGATCAACAAGTGCTTCAAGCAGAATGCTGCACCTATTTGGGAGTGTCTTTTGACAGAAAATTATCCTAGCGTCTATTTATTGAGAATATCATTAGTCGTGTCGGAAATAGGCTGGCATTATTACAACGCCTTGCAGGGTGTAAATGGGGTTTCTCTTTGCACACTTTGAAGTTGATATTTAGATCCTTTATTCTTCCATTGATGACTTATTGTTGTGAGCCCCTCATTACTTCATCTAAACATAATTTGATTTCCTTGGAATTGGTTCTTAACCAGGCTCTCAGCCTCATCACCGGGGCTGTTAAACCCCCCGTCCCCTGTAGATGCAATGTATCTGTAGGTCACATTTTCATCAAATCAACCATTCAGAAAAAGTCCCTTTTGTTATGGGAAAAAATTTTAGATGGTTTTGTTATGGCAAATTCCAGGATCATTAAAGCTTTGATGTGATCATGATATTGTTCTTAATCTCGACAGGAACCTTAAAACGCAGCGAGGATTTCTTCAAGGGGCTCTTCAACTGGAAAGGGACCTTGGGTTGCAGTGTGAACCGGATTTTTTGCCTCTGACACCTTGCCCTATTGAAACTTTTAATTTCAGCGTGTGCCTTAACCTCTCCGAAAAAGCTTTCAAGAAAATCAATGATTCGGAGATCCAAAGGGTTCTCACCTATGAGACCTTAAACACTCTTTATTCTGAACCAGATTGGCTAAGAATTTATACTGACAGCTCCCAGTTGCAGGAGGGGCTCACGTTGGAGCAGGAGTCTACTGTCCCTTCTTTTCATTTGATAATCCAGTTGGTGCTTTTGCCTCCGCATTCGATAGGGAATTGCTGGCAATCAGGATTGCTCTTTCCCAATTGACTTCTCATTTCAATAGGTTTTCCAGGGCTGTTATATTTAGTGACTTTCGGGCCGCATTGCAGTCCTTGATGCCAACATCGAATTATTTATCCTCTATTGTTCTTGAATGTTGGAGACTGTTACAGGATTTGTCTTCCAAAGAAAAAAACATTGTTTTACAGTGGATCCCTGGACACTGTAGTGTCCTTAGCAATGAAATTTCCGATTCTTTGGCCAAAAGGAGTGCCTTGACTTTACAAATATCTCCTTCTAGTGTATCTTTGGGCACCGTAAAACGATTAATCAAAAATTTTATGTCTGAGAGGTTTAAAAAGAGCCTCGAATCTTGCGCAATACAAAAGTCTTGTCTTGGAGAGACAAACTTTCTGTTATCTCAAAGTAGGCCAGACATAAAATGGTGGCTTAGTTTAGGCTGGCCACAGGCCATGATTGCCTTTTGAAACATTTGTACCCTTTTATTAGTTCCAAGCCCTATCTGCAATCTCTGTAACCTGGGACGGGACATGGATGGTGAACATCTCCTTCAGTGCAAGGTATTATCCAAGCGTTCTTTAGTCGACTGCGACTGGGAAAGCAGGGGCCTTTTAGATACATAGACTATTGTTGCAGCTGTTCTATTATTTTTCTTCTTTATTATTTTTTGCTCTTTGTATTTTCTACTGTAATTATCTTTTTATCTTACCATTGGAAATAATATATATATATATATATATATATATATATATATATAATAAAGATGATCTATTAAGCATAGTAGAAGCCAAGCAACAGATACAAGATCACTGAAACACCAATGACCAATAAGATAAAAAAAAAAAAAAAAAAAAAAAAAAAAAAAAATCACCAGTGGATGAAATACACAATGTAAAGAAACCAGATCTATTAATTAACAGTCTGCAAAACAAACGAATCAATAAAGTAAAACAACAAATCTTAACTTAAAACCATAAACTTATCAAAATTAATGAAAAAAACAACCCAAGAAACACAAGATAGGAAGATATATATATATATATATTTAAGTTTGAGTAAAAATTTAGTGACCAGAAAGGAAAGGAGTGGGAGAAGTACCATGAAAACCTCCCAGAACAATGACTTTTATCAAGTTTTAGATTCTATTTTAGCCAGTTTTTTAGAGGCTATATCTCAATGGAATATATCGCAAAACTGAAATGGGCAACTGATTATTCTATCAAAGAACATATTTGACAATGCTCATTTGATTTCTGCTTGTTTTGGATTTCATTCATTATTTCAGTAAGGCGTGGTGTTATCGATTCATGCGTAGTTCCACTGATTATTGGTGACCTTTAAAAATTTATAACTCGAAAACGAGTTGACGAGGACTATTGCTTTATGCGTTAAAAAACATATTTATGTATGCTCTTTCGATTAATGCTTGTTTTTTTTTTTTTTTTTTTTTTTTATGATTACGGTATGGGATGGTTTCCTGGTGATAATTTTTGTTTGCATCGTTTCGTTAAAAAGCCAGTTTATGATTTCAATAAAAACATTGAGAAAAAATTATTCGGTGTATGCTGTTTTATTTTATTTGAATATACTAAATACTGATACATATACTTTTTCTTCAGAACCTATTTTAGGTGTTACGCGAACATTATGCAATAAAATAAATCTCATTTTGACAAATCTGAGAAGAATATATGACAAATAAGTAAGTAACTTAATAACTGTTAATATCTTCAGCAATACAAATTACTTTATTTTTATAAGTAAGACTAATGTTTCTTCTTTATCTATGAAATTGTTTGATACTATTTACAGTTTAATGTTTACATAATTCTTTAATATAATTACCTTCTTTTTTGCCCTGGAATGTACGTTAACATTAGCTGCATGATGCTCTCCAGGTACCTCTGCCTTCGATAACCTCCATAAAATTAAAGAATAGGCCGTAATCATAATGAAGACAGGGAGAAAGAACAAAGTTACACAAACAACTACATAATAGACACTACGAAGAGGTTCATGAGTGACGCATCGACCAATTGATTCTTCATAATAGACCTCCAAAGGCCACGCCTCTGTACATTTTGGCTCCAGGAAGTTCTGCCACTGAAATTAAAACAACAGGTAAAAACAGAAATACCTTTAAGAAAAAAAAAAAGGTAAAAATAAATATAAAGAACATATTGTTGAAAAATATAAATTCAGTTTAAAACCTTTTAAACGATAAAAAAGAAATATAAATGTGTTTCGAAAAAACTCATTTTCTAAAAGTAGGCTATACATTTCTAGAAAAAATTGCTACTAATAATGTATTTTTTTTTTTTTTTTATGTGTATATATATATATATAATATATATATTTCATTAATTGAAAAAATAATTTTTGTAAGTTGTTATTATTTTACTTTTACTTTTTTTTTTTTTTTTTGAATAAGTAAATTAAAATACTTATAAATAGTACAATTACAGTGTTAGGTTCAATACAATATTCCTCAGTAATACACTACAAAGAGTATACTGATTAATGAATTGTTTAATCAATCATTTGTGCCAGAATCAGTTACGAATATATATTGACACACCATATATCCATGCATAGAACAACAGTATTTAGGATTAATTAATAGCTTCAAATGTTAATTCGAACAGCTATCGCATTTTGATCTCAAAATTAACACATCTTTAATGAACAAATCGATAACTATGTTAGGATTTTTTAAACCAAATTGTGTGAAATTAAAAATTGATCAATTCTCTACTTTATTATTATTATTATTACTACTTTAAAGGTATAGGTCTAAAAATTTCTAGTATATATAAAATAAAATTATACAGTGCGAGCGCAGTTCATACTTCTTTGCATAAGGTTAAATGTTCTTACAATTTGTACATAAAAATTAATTTATTTATTTATTTATTATCTGAAAAATATCTTTTTTTCAATTTTAAAATTTAAAAGCTAAATTTTATGAAACTAACAGACATTTTCATTCCAAATTCTAAATCTCTACTTCTTTGTAGCCTTTCTTTGTTTGTGATTCAATGATTTAAATAGGGCTTGATTTCATGAGTAACTTCATATTCCTGATTTCTTAAGCCTATTATAAATGCTATTATTGAAACCTCATTACCGAACCAGCTAATTTGAACATTACTTATTAGATAATACTATAATAATTTTATTTACATTAAAAAATAAAAAATAAACACACAAACACACATATATATCTAAATAGTGGTTGATTTCACGAGCAACTTCATATTCCAGATTTCTTAAGCTATTATAAATGCACACCTCATTACCGAACCAGCTAATTTGAACAATACTATAACTAATTTGAATAATACTATAACAATTTTATTTACATTAAAAAAATAATTATTATACACACACACTGATATATCTATATACATATATAATCGGAATTTTCTATAGGTAAAAAAAAGAAAATGTTTTATAAGCTAATTTGAGTTAAAACCATATTTTTATAAAATTTGATCAGTATACATAAATATAAAATATTTTGCGGTCATATGCATGCATTATCAAAATCGTTTGACTGAATCTTGATATAGGAGAAAGACTAGTAATTCGCCATTTAATGGAAATTTCTTAAAGGAAAGTAATTGTTCGGAAAGTAATTTCGTTTTTCTCAGCAGAGGACTTAATTGTATTTTTTGCACACCATCTTCACAATTAAGCTGCATTACCATTATATATTGCGACAGCTGATATGGCAAGGTTTGCTTGTGAAAAAGTTCGTTTTACTCTGCTCAATAGATTTTAATTGGTGCCCTGTCAAATAAAGAAAATATCGGAAGGGACATTTTCGGCATATTTTGTTTTTGCTATCAAAAAGGCGAAAGTACTGTTCAAACCACAGACTAAGGAATCACTTAGATCCGGTCAGACGACTATCTGGAATGGGGAAAAGTGAAGTAACTGTAAGGCGCTTAGAGCGACCGGCGGCCATATTGGTACAGGCAAGAAACCAGTAACAGCGTAATCTATACATGTAAAAACGAATGCACGTCTGTGTGTTTGTCCTTTATGCATTACAACACCATTCATCTGATCGCCATGAAACTTTGGGAAGTTGTTCAGTACATTCCCTCGAAGGTTTCTGGCATAATTGTTTTTTAAATATCGGCCCCCCTAAGGAGCAGGGAGGGGGTCAAGAACGGGATTACAACATTTTTTACATTTGCTTTATTTCTCAAGGAAAAACATAAATATTTAAAAGGTTCCAACTTCAAGATTTTAAAAACAGATATTACAGAATATCTAAAAAAAAATAGCCAACAAGGTGGGGAGGGGGCAAAAAAAAAGATATATATATATATATATATATATATATATATATATATATATATGAGTAAACTCACAGATTCAACACAGCCGCGGGGATTCTATGGGAGATGTAGTCACAAATTTTAGGAAGCAGGTTGGTTTTAGGACCCTGACCCCCACTAAAACGGGATTTTGTGATATACCTCCCCCCCGTCCCCCCTCCTGGGGGGCAGAAGGCAAAACACCTTTATTAGCATAACTCGTCTTCAAATTACTTCACGGTGAAGAAATTGCAAATCGGGATACTAGAATCAATCAATTCCAATATCATTATCTGCGATTTTGGAATTTTAGACTTTTAAGGGGAGGGGGATGATTTTCGGAGGCAAATTTAGAAAAATACGGATTTTGGAGAACTCTACCAATATAATAGCACAAAGATATAAAAAACCGCCAAGTGTCTTCTTGATGATAGTTCCAAAAACACATTTTTGTTTTTTTGCGATTTTCGATTTTTTTTTTTTTTTTTTTTTTTTTTTGGGGGGGGGGGGGAGTTACGGGGGGCAAATTCGAGCTTCCTTTTAGCGCTAAATTTGTCAGGGGGAATCTATAGGAGTTGAGGTCAGAAATTTTTGTGTGTGGCTTGTTTACATGTTAAATATGTTCAGATATCTTTTTATTTTATACCTTTATTAATTCTATACACATAAGACGAAAGTATTGTTCTGGAGTTCGAAAATTTTGACCACCAGTTTTCGATTGATTTACACGTTTTGAGATGTCCCGATCATGGTTTGACCAGTTTTAGAAGATTAATGTCTGTCTGTATGCGACGAATTTTGTGAATGCTGCATCTCACAAACCAGTGAACATAATTAGATATTTAGTTAGATTTTGACTTAAACTGCCCTCAGCATGGTGGCATTGTCATCTCATTTTTCTCATAATTTTTAATATTTCACAATAGAACAATTAAATATATTTTCAAATTTAAATTATTTATAATATTAATATATATCTTGTCATTATGTCTTCTTAAAACTTAACACTTAATAATTTGACTTCAAAATAAAAATCTTAAAAATTATCTAAATCTTGCTGTTAATACTTCTAAATTATCTTAATCTTTCAGTCAATACATCTTATTTAACTGACTTAATGTTTTTATCGCTAACCGAAAGATGGCGCTTGTACTCAGTAGTCTTATACCTTCATTCTTCAGTCCTTATCTTAAACGATTTAATTATTAATATTTTTGGTACGATTTAATTTAACTCTACTAGTATTAATTTTAACATTATCATTTAATATTTACTCTGTATATTTTATCTTTAATGTAATTGTTCTGAAGTATTTTCGATTAATCGATATCTGTCGAGCTATTATTTTAACTTCAATTTAGGTTTTGGCATCAACCATTTTTCCAGTTTGTGTTAACTGTTTTCCATGTGGTTACTCTGATTATTTCATGTTATTACTTTGGTTTCCTTTAAGATTTTAATTAATATTTATTTATTCTTTGTTTTAATTTAATTTTTCACTTTTTTCTCATTCTTTATGTTTTTTTTGCTGCATTGATCGGGGCGTGAGATGATATAAATTGCTATGATTAGCAATATCGTTTTACGAAATCGGTGCAGCTTTCTCTGCTTTATGAAGTATGCTCCCCTTGAAAGTATGCTTCTAATTTTAAGCATTTATATCTAATTGATTATGTGGTTTACTATCTTTTTTCTCTTTCACAAGTTTAATGGTCCTTTTTTATTATCCTTCAGGTCGGCGTAAGTATTTTAAGTTAATATGGTAACTCATTAGTTCCTTATCTATATCGCAACTTTTTGTGTCATTCTTTCCTCTATGTTAAATTCAGTTCTATATTTTAGTGTGCTGTTATTGTTTTAGTTCTATTAATTGCTAAATTTTAAGATTAAATTTTATTACGTTATCTATTATTTATATATATATATATATATATATTCAAATTATTAATTTATATAATAAAATTGCAAATTTAATTTAATTTTTACTTTCTCTAACTCATACAGTGAGAGAGGAAATATTTTGGGGTCAAATTTTTTATTTTCAGTTTTTGCTATATTTACACATTTTGAGCTTCCAGGTGTTTTTGTTAGCATTAT
This sequence comes from Salticus scenicus, assembly GCA_963930645.1. Lineage (NCBI taxonomy): Eukaryota > Metazoa > Arthropoda > Arachnida > Araneae > Salticidae > Salticus > Salticus scenicus. Next base: position 117,276,742 of record OZ005650.1, read on the forward strand.
AAGGCCAACTGACTGTACTATAGTTTAGGGTTTAGAGAGAGTCCCTTTGAGAGAGAGTCTATCTAAGGGTTTCTAGCCTGAGCTTATGCATATTTAGGTGAAAACCATGGAAAACCATTTTTCTCACCAAAGTGCTGTAATTACATTAATTTAAAATAATAATAATAATAATAATGAAGTCAACTTTAACTCATTCAAAATTACATGCATAAATAACAGTAAATAACAAACTATAGAAGTTTGCTCTTCTTGTTCAAATTCATATATATATATATATATATATATATATATTAATTGAACCTTAGAAGCATCAATATTAAAATATTCAGCTCCTTTAGCATTTTTTATAAAATTTTAATTTTTTTTAAGTTCTACATGTTACAGTGAAATTTTGATTAAATAAATTACACGAAACACAATAAAATCAGCAAGCTATTCGTTTAATTTGACATTCCAGAATAATTCGATAAATTTTGAATCTTCATGAAAATTCTTCATTCTTCATCATTTAGTATCAGCATTTAAAAACCTTACTGATTATTGACTTGAATTTGACTAGCCAATCTCTAGCTTTTATAAATAGACAAAGTTGTCATGAAATTTCAAAGTGTTATTGTAATGCACAATTGAAAATGCAATATGTAGCATTCAAAGTTTTTTTACAGTACAGTGTAAAAGAACTTATTACCAATGCAAGTATCTGAAAAAATTGTTTTATATGCATCATGATTATGTTATTCAGTAGCAAACTCAATAAAGCTTATACAAAATAAATCTCATAGTCACTGGTCAGGTATTTAAACAAGTAGATTAATATAAATACTTTAATTTAGTACATTATTTACTGTATATTTAAAAAAATTTCGAAAAATTTGCAAATCCCCCCCCCCTTTTAAATACAACCTAGATAAGACCTATGAAACACACAAAAACTAAAGGCTCATTACACCCTCATTGTTCCTTTTAATGCGTAATCATTCAATATATACACCTTGTAGCAGAATTTGTGTGACATAGTAACATTGTCGCAGAAAAAGAAATTGTCATTTGCAGAAAGGTTTGCCCGTAAAAATAAGATATTTCTAAATTTCAGCAGAAAATGGAAATTCCTGTCTTATATTTAAGATTTCGCCAACAGTTTACTAATAATATCGATTTCTGTATAATTACATTCACATATTATGTGTGAATAAGAAAATATGTCAATATTGTCTTATTGAAAAGTATTACCCGAACAAGGTTTGACGCAGAAAACTTAAAAATATTCTGTCGCAGTGATTCCTAGTCTGTGGTTTTGCTTGTACTAATATGGCGGCTCGGTTACAATTGAGGCTTCACTTTTCGAACCGCCTTGCCGGGTCTAGTGATTCCTTAGTCTGTGGTTCAAACAAGAAAAAAAGTATACGATGTGTATACAGAAAATTTATTTAACGAACGTCCGTGTCAAAACTGGTTTACCAAATTTTGTTACGGCAATTTTGGCGTTGATGATCATTACGTTCTGGAAAACCAGTTTATGCTAATGAAGACAAAATAAAGTATTGATTTATGAAAAATGCCAAATAACAACTCGTGAGATCGCCAAGAAACCGATCAAAGTGGAGAATGTATAATTCAATAAAATATTCACACAATGTAAAAAAATCGTCGTTCATTTTCAAAGGAAAAAACGAAATTCTTTTCCGAATAACCCAATAATTTTGAAAACTTTTCAAAGTACCAGCCAATATATAAGGATTAATTACTGTGAATCATTTCTTTCTTCTTGTTTCTACAATTTATATAAATTTCTCTTTAAAATAATAATTTCAAAGCGAGATTTTGTTAGGGATTGCCTATTTACATCCAGAAAATGACCATGATTATATTAAAAATTGACCGATTCAATTTTCCAGTTAACAAAGGAAATAAATTAAAAGTCATTAGTAAAAATATATAGGTGCACATCTTTTAAATACGAATTATTGCTAGCGCTTCAAATATTTGGCTGCCGACTGAAGCTTGTTTAGAATGTTGACTAAAGCAATCTTCTCATAGAAGAAGATGATCTATGTCTGCTTGGCCTTGTCGATTTTGAAACATTTGGTATCTTAGTTCGTTTATGTTTTCTTTTTTGGTGTTCCTTGAGTTTATCTCACTAGTGAACTTTTGAATTAAATTGTAGTAAGAATTCTAAATTGTAAATACACTCCCAAGCCTATAGCAAACTAAATTTCTTCTAGCTGTTTCAAATCCTGTATCTTCCCTTGCCTAGAAAACACATTTATTTTTCCACAACCTATCCACACATGTATTCCTGGAAATGCTTATGTCATACTGCAGCCAACAACACATGATAGATTATCTTTTATGTCTATTAATCTGATTCGTCTACTAGATTCATGTTTTATATACAGCTTGCTCTCTATGTTGATGTTGGATGATATAAAAATAGCCAGAACCAACACGCCTGTGTCCTCCGATCATAGTATCCAACTAAGTGAAAATTTGCTCAAAGAGGTGTTCAATAATTGTAACGTAAAGAAAACATTTACACAAATTTTACTTGCAGTTTTGGATAGCGTGACGCAAAAGATAAATCAATTTATTGAAATAAATAATTTTACTTTATAATGCAAACTCGGTGAAAGTATAATTATTTGACAGTATATTTGAAAATTAAAAGCACTGTTTCAATGTGTAAATATACTTTATTAGACAAAACAAAAGTAGTTTTAATGGAATCTAAAAACATATCTTTTAAAATAACACCGAGGCGCATCTGGAATTTTTATATAATTCCTTTTAAAACTGTTATTTTGAATTTTAAATACGAATGAAAAAGCATCTAGTGAGTGTATTTTATATATCTGTCTGATCTTGAAGTTAAAAATATTACGTTTGCATTATAAATATAAATAGTACAGTCAAATTAGACCAAAAAACACCCAATAAGGGAAAAAATTTATAAAGTTTTGAAACTTTGGAATAACATTCCTGGGGGCTCTAGTAATGCAAAACAAAAAAGTTCCCCCTTCCTGGGGGGGAGCTTCCCCCCATCCCCCCCCCTTTTCCTATCTAGACCATATAGCTCTTTCATATTAGGAAAAACAGATATAATAATTTATAAACGTTTGAAATTTTAGGATAACATTCATGAAAAGTCTAGTAATGGACAAGATTTTTTTTCCTCCCTGTTGGTATGCTACCCCCCCCCCCAAAAAAAAAAAAAAAATTGTTTAGCTCCTTCATTTTTTTTTTTTTTTTTTTTTTTTTTTTTAATGAGGGACTATAAAAGGATTATATTATAGGAATAAATATTTATAAAGTTATAAAATTTCGAATTAATATTCCTGAGGGTTCTCCCCTCCCCCTCCCCCAAAAAAACAGTGTAAGCTGCATAAGATAAAAAAAAAAAAAAAAAAAGGGAAATAATTTATAAACATTTGAAACTTTGAAACATTGAGATAACACTCATGAATAGACTATTATTAAAAAAGAAGACATCCCCCTTCCCTGAATAAGCACTTCCCCCCCCCTTTTCTCCCCAAAACATACAGTTCCTTTAAATTATGAAAAATAAGAGACTCTAAAGGATTAAAGGAATTTATTACAGAGGTATATATTTATAATGTTCTGATATTTTGAAATAGTGCCCTCGAGAGCTCTAGCAATGGAAAAAAAACGAAAATTCCACACCCCTCTTCATCTGTGGGCGGATGATAACTCTTTTCCTCCTGAATTTGTACAACTTTTTCAGACTAAGAAAAACCGATAAAATAATTTACAATGTTTTAAAATTTTAGGATAGCCCTTATGAATTGACTAGCAATGGAAAATAGAATAGGTTTCCCTACTTGTGTGTGTGGGGGGGGGGGGAGAACTCCCCCTCCTTTTTCTCAAAATCCCGTTTTCCTCTTTTCGATCTAAGGAAATCCAACCGTGACTTTTCAGTTTTTACACAAAATCGTAAGTTTGCTATTACAAAAAAAAAAAAAAAAAAAATCTTTTTTAAGACCTCATGTATGATATATATATATATATATATATATATATATATATATATCATATATATAAATACGATCAATCTTTTCAGAGTAATTGGCAACAAAAAAATTGAGTTCCTTATTTTGGTATGTTTTATATTAGTTATTACCTGAATTTCATTATTATCATTTCAATTTATTTTATATTTTAGAATTTAGTAGTTTTTAAAAACTTAAAGGAAAAATAATTTTTCGTTTATGCATAATGGAGAGGACAGAATTTTTTGTGCAGAATTTTTCAAGGCATATATATATATATTTTTAATTTTTATAATAGTAGCTGTCTTTGAAAACCAAATAATTCTGTGTTAATTAAAAAAAAAAAAAAAAAAAAAAGGAAAAAGGAAAACTCACGGAAAATTTTGAAGTAGTTTTTATGGGGGGAAAGGGGAGTTGGAAGCACCTCCCTAAGAGGGGACTTTATTGTTTCCCATTGAGGTACCCCATATGATTAATTCCCCAAAGTTCTAACTATTATTTTTTTTAATTGAAAGAACTGCAATATTTTTGAGGGGGGGGGGGGTCATCCTTCCAAGGGAAGGCTTTTTGTTTTCATTGAAACCTTTTCAAGCATACTATCTAAAAAATTTCAAAATTATATAAATAATTTTTATTGTCTTACTTTCAATGGATTATACAATTATGGGGCAAAGGGACAGGGTGAGAAGCTCTTGCTCCAGAAGAGGGTGAATTATTATTATTATTATTAGACCACTTAACAATTTTGTCCACAAATTATAAAATTCTACAAATTATTTAAAAAAATTATACGTTTTTTTTTTTTTTTTTTCTTCGGGGGGGGGGGGGAGGGGGAAACCCAGAGAAGGGAACTTTTCTGTTTTCTATTATTAGTCCCTTCAAGAGAACTTTCCCTAAAACTAAAAACTCTTATATAACTTGCTTTCGTATTTTTCTTAAATTCAGCAAAATTGAATTATTTTTTTATTTCGGAGGGGGGGGGGGGTGAAGGAGGAGAGTTCCCACTGCATGGTGGAATTTTTTAAAATTTTGTATCCCATTATTAAGCACCTCAAGGATATGTTATACCAAAATTTCAAAATTCTATTTAACCATTTTTCTTATTTTTAATAAGTTAAATAATTTTTTTTGAGGGGGCGGGGAGGGGGAGAAGGAAGCTCTTACCCCAGGATGGGAAATTGTTTTGTTTTCAGTTATTAAATTACTCAGGAATGTTGTACCAAAATTTCAATACTCTATAAATTAATTTTATATATATTTTTTTCTTTATTTAAACGAATTATACAGTTTTTTTTTTTTTTTTTTTTTTTTTTGGGGGGGGGGGGAGGGGTACGCTCCCACCCCACGGTAGGGAACTTTTTTAATTTGCATTATCAGACCCCTCAGGAATGTTATGCCACAATTCTAATACTCGATAAATAAATTCTCTATTATTTCAACGAATTATACGTTTTTTTTTGTTTTTTTTTTGGGGGGGGGTGGTTGTAGGGGGCCCTCAGAATGGGGAACTTTTTTGTTTTGAATTATTAGACCCTTCATAAGTATAATCCCAAAGTTTCAAAACTTTATAAATTTTTTCCCTTATTTTTCCTAATTTGACTGTACTAAAATAAAAGATAAAAGTAAATTATCGAATATGAAAATCTATGTATACTTTAACTAATTGCAAAGCGTCACTTAAAATTTGATATCATTATTTTTAAGACTCATATTTCAAATTCTTATAGCCATAAAGTAGCCGCGTCACAAACTTTTAAGCCGTTAAGGGTTTTTTGAACTGATATCATTACTTTTTAGTGGTTTTTGATCAAGAAATTAAAATAAGTCCTTCTGGTTCCTAGGAAGGGTAAACTAATTTATCTTTTCTTATGAAGTTGCCACCATTTTTTTTCCAAAATGGCAGCTACAATTTATTAATGGACTTAGAGGATTTATTAATGAAAGTTTGTATATATGGTGTTTTAAGCAAATCGGTTCATAAAACTTTTTTAATGTAAATTTGAAATTTTCAGTGTGCTAGCACAGGGAAACAAGAGGGTAGATTAAGTTGGCAAATGAACATATCAAATACATTTCTAAGATAAATCTACACTACAAATTTAGTGTGAATTAATTCAGTATTTCAAACGTTATCATACTGACAAATTTTCAAGTAGCCTGCCACTTGGAAACAAAATAGAGAAGCTTCGCACTAGAAAAATTTATTGACTGGGATTCTCAAACTTAAAAAAATAAATAAAGAAATAAAAAAAAAAAAAAAAAATAAGAAAGAAAGAAAGAAAAATAAGTGGATAATTTAAAATTTCAGTTAGAATTACGTAATTTACAGTTTACAAGTTTCTTTTTAGAGAATTACAAATTAAACAATTACAGAAAAAAAAAAAAAAAGTAAATATTAAAAATGGAAATTTGTATATTTTGTTTCCCCTTTTGAGGCTAAGTATGCTCCAATATTCACAGTTTAAATTTTCATCAAAATTGCAGGTAAAAATTACTTTATATATATTTTCATATATATATAAAGTATATTATATATAAAGTATATATATATAAAGTATATTATTTCATATATATATAAAGTATATATATAAAGCATATTCATTATATATATTTTCATACGTTTGGAGGAAAAAATAGCCAAAATATAAATTAAGCTTTACATTTCTATAATTTTAAAAATAAGATAAAATCACCTGGAGAAAAATTTTATGGAAAATATAAGTTAAGCTTTAAAAAAAAAAAAAAAAAAAGAAATTTCTGCGTAAAAAATCTATTTCATAAATATATTTACAACTACAATATACAAAAAAACCTCCTTTAATTTTAAATAATTATTTCTACATGTTTCGAAGCAATTAAAAGTTTTTTCTTTCTTTCTTTTTTTTAAGAAAAATAAATAAATGTAGTGGCGCCATCTAGTAGTTTAAAGTCATATACATATATATTAAACTTTATTATTATTTTTTTTTTTCCCCTTAAAAAAAAAAAAAAAAAAAAAAAAAAAAACTTGTTTAGAAACAGGTAGAAATAGTTATTTAAAATTAAAGGAGGATTTTTTGTTTATTGTAATTGTAAATATATTTATGAAATAGAATTTTTCATGCAGAAATTAATTAATTAAAAAAATAAAAGAAAGAATAATATTTTTTAAATACATTAGGGTTTCAAAGTAAAGATGTTATTTATTTATTTTGACGTGTTTTTTAATAATTGCTATTTGACATATTTTTCATGAATTTAAATAAAATTCATGAAATAGTGTTATTTCTAATAAACACTATTTCATCCCCTAGTCATTATTGCTTTAAATAATAATAATGAAAAAAAATTGATTATGTTAATATTTAAAATATGTATCATTTTAAAGTCTGAAAAATAAATAAATGAATAAACTCTAACTGCATTTTCAAAAGAGATTTTTAATTTTTAAAAAGAAAATACATATATATATGTATTTACGGAAGTGTATATTTTAAATAAAAAACGATAGATGGCGCCAAAACTCTATTTGCTGTTTTTTTCCATTCCCGACGCGGAATGATACATGAATATGAATCGCAAATCATCGAGCTATTATAAAATCGATGTTCATGAATGATAAAAAAAAAATTTTCGCTTTAAAAAATTGTAAATTCATCATTATTATGATAAAATGGAATATCTAAAATTACAAAATACTTCCTTACTTAAAATATTATCTAAATATTTTTTTGACTAAATATGAAATTTTGAAATCAAAAATATTTTTTTCATAACAGAAGAGAAAATATATTTAAGTGAATTTCACTTTGTATATATACAATAAATATTTTAAACATGTAATAAAGTACTTTTGCGTTAAAAAAAAACTAAATAATTCATTGGCTGCATTGAAGTCGGACAATCAACCGGCCCACATACCTCACAAGAAAGAACCGCATAACAGTGTTTTCACCCGGAGAAACACATGTAATTGGCGGAGTAATAGTTCCATATTTAAAGCGATTTATATAAAAAACAAGAGTTTTCCTGAAAAAAACGAAAACGTTACTAGATTCAGAAAGATCCTATAAACAAAATATATTAATTATATGAAACTCCTTTGAGCCATTTTAGAGATATTTTTTCAGAATTTGAGTCCATTACAACCTTACACCTTACATTTTTCCTTTTTGGCTTTAAATTGAGATTCAGATCTCAAAACATATTACATGTAGAAATGTAAAATTTTCAGGATAGATTAAGACCGAAGATAAAAGATTATTTTGAAAAGATCAGAACAAAATATGGCATATTTGCTGAGATATTAAGTGTCGGCTTTTACAAATATCTTTGATGTCAAACTAGCCGTATATATGAGTTCGCAGCGTCCCGTTTGTCCCTCCGCTTGCGTCACTCAAAAACTGTCGTTTTTCATGATATTGCAGGTACATCCGCGGTTTAAACTGCAGGTCGAAAATTAATGCTAACTCTACCAGCAGCTGATCTGCAAAGCGAATAACCCGCGGGGACCCGACCACATGCAGGACTTTACCGAAATACCAGATGCAGAGAATCATAGATGGATGCCAGGAAAAGTCGGTATGCAAAACATAAAGTGGATCAATGGAGCACCTGCACCTGAAGTAGTTTTAGAACTCCTTATGTTGTTCTCGTTCAAAGTCGTATATAATTCCATCGTGTACTTGTATAGTTAAGAACTTAAAATACACAAGAGCGAGTAGGCTGCCAAATTGTGAAAACAGTATTGAACAAAAAGATACCGCAAATTTTAATTTTTGCAAATCTTCTAAAAGTGACGAAAAAGATTATTTTAAATTTTTGTTTAGATGTTACACTGTTTAAACTGATGCTTCTCTAAAGGTAATTTATATTTTTCGTTTATCTAAAACTTTTGCTTATGTAAATGCTCTATAGTCCTTTTGCAAACTTTTAATAAAAAGTTCACAAATCAAAAATTTTTCGATATTTCCTTAAATACTAAGTAACGGTTGGTTTTATTAAAGCAACGTATCTGTAGCTTTTTATTTTATATGCAGTTATTTTATAAAAGATCGTTTTCGGATGAAATGGATGTTTGTTTGTCCCAAATTTATAGTGCATAAAATTAAAGATAAATTATTGCAGTACATCATTTGTCTGAAGCTTTTTTTACTAATCTATATTTTGTTCTTTTTTATTTATTTATTTATTTTGTACTATACAAGATATATCTTTTAAACTTAATAATAATAAAAAAGTCACTAAGAAGCTGGGAACTTTTTAATATATTTTTTAAAAAAATTATTATCGCTTAACTTCACTTAAACAGTGCTATGATAAAATTTGTAGCATACGAATAGAGCTTTAGTTCACAAAAAAAAAAAAAAAAAAAAAAAAAAGTAACAAAATTGCATGAATAATTCTAGATATATAGTTGATATTTTGGAACTCAACATCGACCATCTAGAATTGGCGGCAATTTTTTTAGCTTCCATTTTGAAATAATGGTTTTTTTCGCATCCTAATAAACCTGTCTAACTTATGGTGAAAAGGAAAATTAGTACCCCCAAATTATACCGATATGTAGGTTGGCCCATGTACTATTATTTTACTCTCTGTTTAAATAACTTTGTAAGTGTTTCATGTTGAAATCGAATCGAAACATCCGTTGCCATTTGAAATTTCAACAAAGCATCTTTTTAGATGTTAGTTATGTATTCGACAAATCAAATTCGAATCTCTCATACATTAATTATTGATTATTACATTTTTGTGCTTAATTATACAATAATTAGTAATTGGTCAGCTACTGGCATATTACGTACAGTCGGTAACAAAAGTGTCCGAACACTAGCAAAAATTCCGATGTAAAAAAAATACACTTCATACGGATTTATGAAAAAAAAATCCTTATCGAATCATGTTCTTACACTGACTGAGAACAGGATTCGACAAGGATTTGCTTAACAAAATCGTATGAATTGTACTTTTTTTACATAGGAATTTTTGCTAGTGTTCGGACACTTTTGTTACCGACTGTACATAAAATGTATCTGGTTTAAAAAGTTATATGTATATATATATATATATATATATATATATATATATATATATATATATATATAAGTTGAGAGGTGTGTGTGTGCGAAAATTATTTATACGAACAAATATATATCAGGCAATAACTTATAATACAAGTAATAAAATTCACTGTTTTTAGGAAGAGATTCATAAGTAATTTTTTACTAATAAATATATGAATAAATATAAAGAAACTGTTGAAAACACAGATTGATATAGCATTATACCTCAAACACAACATGCTTCTTGACTAGAAGAAGTGGTATTGAAACCAATGTGGATACAATCCAGACGATTGTTATTACTACGGATGTGCGCTGTTTTGTGATTCTTACATGAAGAGGGAACATGATCGCCATGAAACGATCGCAAGAAATTGCAGAAAGCGTTAAAACGCTGCTTGTCAGACATGTCACTGAAATGAAATATTTGATTAAAAGTATAAAATAGACAAATTGTAAAATAGAAAAAAAAATCTAAAAAATTCATTTAATGGATAAATAAATAATTATGTATCAGTAACATCGAAATTCTTTTTGCATATACAGTCGATAACAAAAGTATCCAAACACTAGTAAAAATCCCTATGTAAAAAAAGTAGAGTTAATACTGTTTTGTTAAATAATCCTTGTCGAATCATGTTCTTAGACTGACTAAGATTAAACTTTAGTTTTTAAATAACATTTAGAAATTGCAGTTTATCATGCTGTTAAATATGAAGATTGAGTCAAAATTTTAAAATATTCTTTATAATTTCTAATTCATATTTAGTTGTATACATATATACATACTACATATATATATATATATATATATATATATATATATATATGCATATAAATGTGTGTGTGTGTATATATATATTGCTTTTAATTTACAATTACGTATTTGTGAGTACTGATTTTTATCCGAACTCCCCCTTCCATTTCTATTGCAACTTTCCGTGCGTAGAACGGGTACAACGTCTAGTATGCTATAATTATAAAATATTTAACTTAATTTATAATAACATTTTCCAAGACTTTCCAAGACCACTTGTGTATATACGTTGTATCGCAAATTCGCTTTGACTTATTTTAATGGGCCTTCAGCACAGGCCAAGAAATTCCGCTCTATTAACTGTAAGACGGTAAGTACCCGTCTCGAATCCAAGTCACACACATTGAACAAACCTTTCGGAATTTGTCATGTTTTCTTTAAAACTCGCGATATTTTGAGCTAGGAGTCAAGAAATAGACCCACATCCAAAGCATACTACAAGTGTCTGACCCTCCCTTAGACAATCGACCACGTCACACTTTATTTAATTTATTGAGATACTTAATTTAAAAAAGTTTTATTGCGTTGTTAAAAATGCACTAAGCAGTTCTAACTTTTACTCTTATTTGTCTGACTCTTGCTATATTTCTAAAATAAAATGATTTTATTATTTTTACGCTTTTAGAAATTTTTCGTTAAAAGGTATACAGAAATGGCCTGCTGTATTTCGTATTTTTATTAAAACACTTCTTAAATATTTTTCCTTCAAATCTACCAAAACTCTTTCCTAAGTTTTTTAAAAGTTTCGGAATCACCAACTGATCGGAAACAAGTTGAAAATTAAGTGTGAGGAAAGAATATAAACTTCCGGATAACGAAGGAGACAGGAAGAAACAATATTTACATAGGAAATTGCTCGGCGAACTGCTGATTAAATTTCAGTGCTAACTCAATTTTATCTTTTTTCTGTACAATTTTTAATTTCCATGTAAAAGAAATGCAAACATCTTAAAAAACTGCTCTAATAAGTTGGAAACTATTTATAAGTTTTTAGGATAAAATAAGTTCCGAATATTGAAATGAAAAAATAAAGGAAAAAAAAAAACTTTTTTAGATATTTTATACTATACAAATAAATACATATAAATTATATACTCGTATATGTATATAAATTATTTTCTTATACAAAAATATTTCTTATGATTACTTAAAGTGTTTACTTATTTAATAGGTTTATGCGCTTATCAAATAAATTTTGCAATTTATCAAATATTTTCTTTCTTTATTTTTAAATGTTTGCATTAAAACTTGAGGACTTATTAAGTCATTTTTCAGCTTTTTACTCTTTATATTAATCTAAATGAAAGGATTTACTGAATTAAACGTATATATATTTGTACATTAAAAATAATAAGGTTACATAAAATTACAGATTATTAAAAAAATAAAAATTCTCATAGATATTTTTATTGCATCCTTCAATTGTAATTGAAATACTTTTCTAACACAATTTTTAGAAAGTGTATTTACAATTATAATTATAGTTTATTAATACAGTATTATATTTACACAGTAATAAGTTTTTTTTTTTTTTTTTGTATTTTTTTACTTATAAATTATTATTAATTTTTGGAAAGTCACATAAAGGGGTTTTTCGAGGGATGTTTAATATTTTTTTCTTCAAAGATTATCCCTGATCAGATTTTATTACATTTTTTTTCTTCGTCCCCACCCTCATATTCATTTTACTAATTTAAAAAGCTTGCAATAATTTTCGTCTAAGGTATTTCGAGTACAACTATATCATTGTTCATTTTCATCTTTTCATTTTTTTCGTAGAACATTTCAAATTTACCCTTCTAAGGTAGACATTTTATTATATAGCTTTTGTTTTATCAATGGATTTCCCAGATGCTTCTCGTATAATGTATCTGTTTAGAAGGCTGCATCGTAAATTTAATTGTCCTTAAAACAAACAAACAAAAATAGTTTTTTTTTTTTTTTTTTTTCTTGTGGGTGGCGTGAATTAAATTCTTGATCATAGGAACGCTGATTAAAGGCAATTGCGGATTTATGATATTCGACGGGAGGGGAACAGCTTGGATTTTAGAAAATAGTGGGTTAACGATATTCGACTGTAAAAAAAAAAAAAAAAAAAAAAAAAAAAAACTACATTTCTTTTACAAATTATCTTTTAAATTGGTCACTCAAAATTATTGAACGCCTGAAAAAGTTTTCCACTTCTAAAAAACTCACATTCAGTTCACACTGCACCATTTAATTTCCATTGGAAAGTTTAAAAAGAGAAGGTAAAATTAAGTATTTTGAAATATTAATTGTAATAATTTAATACTAAAAAAAATAAATAAAACTCAAGTTAAAAATATAGTATAAACTTTAAAGTGAATAAATACAATTTTTACAATACATTTTGAAAGAAAAAAAAATGCTTAATGTTAAAAATTTGTACAAAAATATATCACTCTTACAATATTAATCTATATGCATTTATATGTCCACGTGTTTGAAATTATGTAAAATGTTAAAATAAAGCCTAATTTCAAAGTAATTTGGATTTCAAATCACAAAATATACTCATATAATATAGTTTAAACAAAATCATAATAATAATGCACAAAACTGTCATAAGATTTCAAAAACGTTTTCGAAAAAAAAAAAAAATGAAAGAAAGCAAGAAAAAGAAAATCGATGTTTTATTCTGTGTTCTATTCTATTGTCAACTACATTTCTTTTACTCTGAAAGAAATTATCCCTAGGGTTTGTCTCTGGGAAATTACTTTTATAGAGTATACCATCTTTCAACGAAACTTTAAGACATAAAGTAAAGTAACCCGATTTATTTGTTTATTTACTTGAGTTGTGGCGTAAATTTTCTGTAAAGATGTGCTGTAAAACTTATCATTGATTTTTAAAGACCAATAAATTTAGTTTATGCACTATTTTACATCCTTTGAAAGCACTTAATATGTACGTAAACGATCTGTAAATTTGTAAAAAAAAAATACAATACCAGTGTTTTCAAATTTTATTTTTTAAAAGATTTGCTTGTTTATTTAAAAGAAGCGAATGTTATAAATAATATTCATTTATAGCTTTTACAATGCATATATATTTCTTCTTTCAGTTTTCTAGCTTAAAGAATTTATAAACCACACTTTAAAAAATTATTTTTTAAAAAAGTAAAATTATTTTCTCGAAATATTAATAAAATTGCCTTAAATATTTCGCTGCTGTATTATAATAAAACTTAAAGCTATAATAAATTTAACGTTCTGGTATTAGTTTTAAAGTGTTCTTGAAGTAGAAAATTTTACATTTTTTTACTTTCCGAACACTATAGTGAGGAAAGAATTGTAATCATGTCAAAAATCCGAATTCGAGATTTTGATGTTTCTATACGTTTCGAGGTCCAACGAGTCCGTTTTCACTATTTTTACGATGATGTATGTATGTGTGTGTGTATGTGTGTGTGTATGTATGTGTGTATGTATGTGTGTATGTCTGTGAGTGAACACGCTAGCGTCTAAACGCTTTGTTCGAATAAGCTGAAAGTTGGTACGTATATTGTAAGTCACCATAGTACGAACCCTATAGATTTTGGTGAATCTAGCACTTATAGTTATTTTACAGGGACACAAAGAAAAATTCTTTATCATTATAGCCAAGGGACCAAAATCTTAAAAGTGCGATAGCATCTAAACGCCTTATTCAATTGAGCAAAAACTTTATACACATATTATAGGTCACAGATACTCAATCTGTATAGATTTTGGAGAATCTAGCACTTATAGTTTTTTTACAGGGCTACAAAGAAAAATTCTTTGCCAAATTTTTAAAAGTGCGATAGCATCTAAACGCCTTATTCAATTGAGCAAAAACTTTATACACATATTATAGGTCACAGATACTCAATCTGTATAGATTTTGGTGAATCTAGCACTTACAGTTTTTTTTACAGGGAGACAAAGAAAAATTATTTATCTTTATGGCCTATGAGACCAGCGATAGCATCTAAACGCCTTATTCAATTGAGCTGAAAATTTGTATGAATATTATAAATCACTGTTGCACTAACTATAAGCATTTTGGTGAATCTAGCATTTATAGATTTTTACAGGGACACAACGAAAAATTCTTTATCCTTATGATCTAAGGGCTCAAAGTTCAGTAGCGTTAAATAAAACCTCGTGTGATATATGGAGAAAAATACTCAAACACTCTGTTATGGTTTTCTCTTTTTTGTTTGTTTAGCAACTCCTCTTTCTTTATTTTATCTACAAAACTGTTAGTTACTCAATGTTCGGAAAGTCGAGTGGAGTCACTCCAGATTTTTTTTTTTTTATTATTATTGTATTATGAAAATTTTCTGCCAATATGTCCGGTAAGAAAATAGAAATATAACTACACATTTCAATTCAAAAATTCTTAGTTATTTTCTTCAAAAATTCATTTTATTATACTTCCGCTGAAGAAAGCATTTAATGAAACAAATTTAGAATTAAAAAACTACTTTATGTGAATTTTAAAAAAATCAGAATTTGTACAAATTATTGTATTATATTATTTCTTTCAAATTTTTTAGAATCGTTGTATTTTCCTTTACACGCACCTATTAAACGATCTTAATAAAACGTTTTAAAAATGTCCCCACATGATATAAATCTAGAATCTTCAATCGTGACTTTCTGGTAATATCGGTTTTTAATTATGCTTATAAAGAACAGGCAGATAAATAACTGAAATCTTAATTTTTGGATTCAAATAGTCACAAAAATGTAGTTATAGCGAAAACTCAGTTTCAAAAATTTGACGTTAAAATTTAACATTAGTTGTTTTCAAGATTTCAACGTTTTTCTATTGTATATTGGAAAGAAGAGGTAATACTTTTGCTTGCACGTTTTCATATCTTATGCACTTTTTCTCTGAGAGAACATATTTCAAAATAATTCTCTAATTTTCTTAATTACTTTGTAATAATCGCCATTTATTATGTTATTTCTGTTTTATATCATTAATTATTTGCTCTTGTTGTACATAGTTTTCAATTTTTATCTCATATATATTTACATTTTTTTTTTTTTTTTACTGAGATTCAAGCAAATTAGTATCAATATTCCTGATTTTTTAATCCATTGATATTATTAGAAACATCCTAGTATTTTTTACTTTTTTTTTTCAATAATTTGCCATTGAGACCAATGTAGTTAGAAGGGAAGTTTTTTTATTTTTTATTTGATATATAAGAGATCTACAATTTTATTATTTTTTTGGATTAATCTTCATTTGCGTATGTTATTTTTGTTTTATTTCCTTTATTTTTGCCATTATTACAATAGTTAAGAGTTCTTATATATATTCAATAGTAGGGATTCTTTATGCAGAATTATATCAATAAATTTATGTCAAAAATGGAAAATAATAATAATAATAATTATAAAAATAACAAAACATTTTACTAATATTTACTAGTCTATTAAAAGATAAAGTAAAATGAGTGAATTTCCAATTTTTAATTATTTTACTGTAGACCAAAATATGATTTTTGCGACAATAATGATAAACAACAGAAGTATTTAGTAATTATAAACCTAAAATATTATAAATATTTTTAGAATGTATATAGTATTTTAAACAGTTTCGGAATTTCGATCGAATAGTTAAATAGCTAATGTTGTAGTTAATTTGTTAGTATAAATTTTGTACAGATTATTCGAAGCGTATAACTGCGTACAGTGTAAACATTTTCCGTAAAATAATGATTTAACAACCTCTCATTCTACTTTAACTTTACCATTTATTTATAAAATAGTAGAAATACCGTTAATTTGCAAAGATCTCTTTAGACTATGCTAAAAAAAACTGTCGTACAGCCATTTAAATGGAATGAGTTCAGTTAACCGTAATTTTATTTCTAGTTTGACTGTTAAGCAAAGCCGACATTTTAAATTTCTTTCATGGTGAATAGAATTCAGTATTTCTGTAAAAGGAAAAAGTAATTCAGTATAATCCTTGTATCCTAAATGAAAAGATACAGGGAGTGTATTGGAAAGATAAGTAGAAAAGTTCTTATATTTTGTGTTATGTTTAGTGTACAATCTTGATTTGTTTGATTTATTTTACGGTCTCTTAACTATATAACGAAAATGTGGTTAAATAACCGTTATATAAAAATATGGTGAAACGTATGGACAAAAAACTGCCGTTCAAATAATCGTCTTCTTACGGCAAAAATTCTTTCAGTGTATAACGTATGTAATATCATTCTAATAATGAATTATTTATATATCAATAAAAGAAAAAAAATGATTTATTACCGTACAATCCACGTATAAATAACTAATATGAACGAAGCAAATATCTGTAATGATAAGTATAAATGATTTAAGTCCAAAAATGTCGATTTTGAGTTAAGTACCTAGTCAGACTCAGAAAAAAATTCTCTATCGATTGGTATAAAAGATTTAAATCCATGTCATTTAGTCTTTGAGAAAATCCATTGGTAGAAAAAGAATCAAGTCAGAAATTTAGCATTAATCTTTGGTATAAAATATTTAATTCAATTTTTTTCCCTTTATTAAATGAAGATTGACAATCACTGAATGGTATAAAGCGTATAAACCGACATAATCCCTTTTTCCTAATCGATTCTGCTGATTAGTGTTTAGTTAGTTTAACTTTATTTTCGTCTCCTGAAAGATCAAGAATATGGACTTAAATCCTTTATACTTATCAGTACAGATATTATTCATGCAAAAATTGTTATACTTAAAAAAAAAAAAAAAAAACTAGTTTTTTATTTGAAAAAAAAAAAAAAAAAAAAAAATCATCTCAGATTGTTTTCTTTTCTGGACAATTATATGATTTGTCAGTTCTAATATATGATTTTAATTGTACTAAAATTTAATATTTGCAAATCTTCACGAATGCTGTACTAAATACAAAATAAATTGTTTGCTTAAAAAAAACTTTCTGTATGTGTATATTTATATTTACTGTTATTGCTGGTATTTTTGAACATTATTCTAGATATATATAATAGTTTGAAATCGTAAATATTAATTTTAATACATAGGAATTATAATCATATACGATCACATTTATACATTCTAAATATTTATATGAATAAATACTAAATTAAAAAAAAAATATTTTAAAGAATTTTCTATAAAATGTTCAGAAAATTACTTCTAATGACAGCAGATTCTTTGTAACAGAACAGCTACACGTATACACACAAAAAGAAACAATCTTAAATAATTATAAGATAAAAAAAAAACTTTTTATATACCATGTTTTAAATTTTCTGATGAATCATAGAGCACAACTGTGAAGGTGTTCACATATATTTGGTTAAATTTTAATTGAATTTTTAAATAAAATAAAATCTAATGATAAATTAATGCATTATCGCAATATAAAAATAATTAAATTTCATGTGTGATATTTTATTCACATAATTTGTTTTCAGACATTTGAAGAAAGAATTGTTTTTTTTTAAGTGTCATTAAAAATTGCACAATTTTAATTATACATACGACCTACACTATTTATTAACATAAAACATTAACACACATCATTCAGAAATCTAATTTGTATATGTTTTATATCTAAATTATAAATAACATGTTTATCTTTTAAATAGAAAAGTACTTTATTTTATGCGATAAAAAAAAAAGAAAATAAAATAATAATAATATCTAACGGAAATTCTGACATTAAACGTAATTATAAAATAAAAAGTGTTCTCAAATAGTCATAAAACAAGGAAACTCATTGTCAGAATTTATATTATTTCAACACAGGATGTAATTTATTTTAGATTGCGCAATATTGATGACTGCATTTCTTAACCGTCTCTAAACATTTCAAAATACTTCAATTTTACATTATGATTTTAGGCATCTTTTCTTTACATGTACATTTTATAACTTTATCAAAAAAAAAAAAAAAGTTAAAATAATTTAAGTAAGAATTTTTTTCTGCAATCGTTCGGGACTAGGTGTTTATAAGCGGCAGGTGAGCATTTCCCACTATTTACACACTTACAAACACATTTTTTTTTATAAATATTTTGCATTTACACATTTCACATTTTCATAAAATTGATCTTTCAATTCTTGTGGGGAATATTAGTAATCAATCATCGATAAATTGATTGGTTTGGCTCATCCTGAAACTTTAGAAATATTTGTTTTCGGACGTTTGTAATAAAATTTTTCTCTTACACTAACACATTTTCAATCATGTTTTTATACATACACTATTTCTAGGTTCTATTAAATAATAGCGAGTTGTAAAGTTTTTTTTTATGATAATTTATACACATTATAATTTTTATTTTCTACATCTCAAAAGTTTTATACGTTTCCCATTTTAAGATTTAAATTTTATGATTTTGTGCACCACTGTTGCATTTAATGACGTCTTGAGTGCAGTAGTGTTTGTTTGGTACTCGGGGTATATTTATCTCTTTGGAAATCCTGGCCAGATTTCTTTATGGGGAGAGATCTGCCTTGATTACCTTGCATTGCACAATTTTACTTTTGCTAGAATTTTATTTTCATTTATACAAAATATTTACTTTACTAAATTTACAGTTCTGCATTTGTTTTCCATATACATATGTAAATAAAAAAATAATAATTAAATGAAGGCAATAAGGTAATTAAATTGATAAACATTGTTTCTTTATTTATTAAATTTTTTTTTCTCATTTTTTTTACATTTGTTCACTGCATGTAGATGTGACGGGATTACGTCATTACAGTAAAACAGCTGTTGTTCATAAAAGACTTTCCCGCCCATAATATTTTACATGCATGATGTTCTTATTTTCACACATTGCTATAAATTTACACATTTCATCTTTCACGTACATTCAAAAATTCACTTTCGTATTAATTTGCTATGCCTATATATATATTTTTAACACTGTGCAATAACATATTTTTATATTTTTGTTTACACTTTTTACACACATCAAGTTTGTTTATTTTTCTTTCATATATTACAAGAACTTGATTATACTGATTAAACAAAATTTATAAACAAAGAAACTGAGAAGCTAACAAATGGATAAATAAATAAAAAGAAATGAAATGGATACACTCTTTTTATTCATACAATGGTGAAAATATTTTGTTGAAGCATGTTTATTTTTATATTTTTTTTATTCTTTCTGAAAGACTGAGATGTATATCTGTCACTCACCATGCATAAAATAATATTAAAGGAAATAGTAATCAGAAGAATAGTAATATTTTTATGTTTTTTTTTTAATGTAAATATAATTTAACTGTGTTAAAGCATCATATATACTTATTTACTCACATTTTATCATAAATATTTATTTGTTGGTTTATATTCTTATTCGTATGTGTATCTTTTTATTTTTATTAATATGTATACATTAATATTAAGATTTACATCTAATTGCTAGCAAATTTTATAACATCAAATATCAGGCCTTGTGTATTAGATGCATCATTTTTAGAAAACAGCGTTGCGCAACTTTTGAGCAAATATTTTTTTGCTTTTTTATACATGTCAGCTGATTATGATTATGATTATGTTTTTTTTTTTTAGTCGACTTGATGAACAATTTAAATTCATCTTTTATTGAGAAGTTATTTATACTTCCTTTACTCGAGTTTTTATTGAATTTGATATGAGCATTTATGATAGCCCTTGTAGCTAGTCTTTATATTGATTTTAAGCTCATTTTAAGAGGCCTCGTTGAACTCATTAGAAGTTTATATTGTCATGACCTTTTTTAAACAATTTCATGTGCACATTTTTTTTTTATTTCATTATTAATTAAAGAGCTGTCATCAGAGATCATAAATAATAATATTGTGGCTATTTTTTTTTTTCATCAGTAATACCAATTTAGAATGTTTACGGACATGATTGAAAGTTATCGAGAATTTTAATCTCGCATTTGTATTTTTTAAAAAAAATCAAATTAATTTAACTATGTTGTCACAGCTACTTGTTAAAATAAATAAATAAATAAATATACATAAACACACACTCCCTGTTAACACAATTGTGTTGCTTTGGTCTATCTATTATGCAGGTTGTTTTTATATAATGTGCTGACATTTGACTATAAATTTAAATTTTCAACACCGAAAATTGTGTTGGGGAAACCACATTTCACATTAATATTATGCAAACGTTTTTTTTTTCAAACATTCACTAATTATTTTTAATAAATATATACAATAAATAAATAAGTAATCATATATTGTATTGGTTATTTCACTGTATATACTTAAATGTAAAGTATGTATATTTTCACCTTTTTCAACACACACACACATGCAATCTTCATCCAAAAAAAAAAAAAAAAAAAAAAAATCAAATATTGTTATAATCATGAGCATATAAAGGGATATACATTATATATAATATTTATAATTCTGCTCAATTTTAAATGACATTTCATAACACAATAATACACTAATTATACTATTGTTTACATTTTATTCTCTCCATTTTGAAGTATTTTATGATTAATATACGAATACAATTAAACATACACTTCGTTTTTTTGTTTGTCAAAATTTAATATACAAATTTTTTTTTGTTATTGTCAAGTTATGTAATGTTTCCGAAGGAAAGCTTGTACACTGTCTCCGAGTGCTCTTCAGTGTATCGTTTTTTTTTAGTGTTTTGCTGTTCATTTTATAAACAATATTTCGGCAGGACCGATTTTTTTTTTTTTTAGTTAAGGATGATGAATAGCGGAATATTATTTTTTGTGAAGCATTATATTTTTCTGACAAATGTTTACAATCAATTACTTTTGGAATGTGGTTCAAAATTTCCTTTTGATACATAAATTCGTTTTCATGAAACTTCTTTAAATGTAATAATAACAGTAGATTAATTGGGATAACATTAAGACAGGGGTAAATAAATAATATTGAGAACCTTGTCACATTTTTCTATTGAAATTATGCAGAATATTGATAAAAAAAAAATTTTTTTTGAGTTTTGATTTTTATATAATTTTTTTGATTTCCCAATGCATAAAAAAAAAAAAAAAAAGATTTAAAACTCATTTTTACATCATTGTTGACAAAAACTCTTTTTCTTGAAATTATATAATTATAATACATTTACAACAAATGCATAAATTTGTGTTTTCACATTTAATTTCCTATTTATACACAACTTCGTAAAGATATACACACATATTCATTAAATGGTTTTGTTACATACAGTGCCAGTTTGAAAATTTACTGATGTTTGTTAAACAAAAAAAAAATGATTTAACACAATTTTTAATACACTATATTTTTTTTTTGAAGGTGATGGCATGTAAATCTGACAATCTCAGCCTTGCCATATGGTCACTTTCAGTTATGCACGTAGGTGTACTTCACACACACATTTTCAACAAATAATTTTTTAATTCAAATGCAGTATTATTTTAAAACTTGCAACATTGATAACCAATTGCGAAGAGATATTATTACATGACACTTAATTTTTTTCTTGATTACGTAATTGTATGGAGTATATAATTCCATAGTGACATAATTTTCTCACACATACATATTTCTTATTACACAATTTTTACGCTTACATACTATTGTTTTACATTTTATTTTATTGCCAATTCTCACTTCTACATGTTATACAATATTTATTTTTCTATATTTTTATTTTCAAAATATATGAGATGTACACAAACATAAAATAGGAATTTTATATTCTCTATTATAACCATATCATGGAATTGATTCATCTTTTCACAAAATACAATGTTTTCAATTATTTTTTTTCTATAAGTATCTACACATATTTACAATTTTATTTGTTTGTTTATTTTTTTTTTGGAAATATGTGCATGTAAATCTAGCTTATGTGCTAGCCGTGCGTTTGGAAATATTTCTTCTATTTACAAGAATTACACACCCAAAAGAAAAGGGATAGATAAATAAATGGATAAAGTTAAAGAGTCTATCATACAATTTTTCTCATTAATTATGCAGAATATTAATTATAAATTTTTAATGTTTCATGTTATGGGTATGGAAAAATTATTTTTGCACTTGAACATTTTTATTTCTTTCTGTGGTATTTTCCCAATTTCCAAACACTGTGAGTCAATTTTTAGTGATTCACATGAATGTGTAGTTTTTCGAGATACAGATGTTTTCTAACTGTACACATATACACTTATATTTTATTTATTTTATACATACATAATACCACATACACAATTACAAAGGGTTTCACAGATACTTCAATTTTTATTTAATATTATTGTCCATTTTGAAGGTAAATTCCTTATTTAAAAAAAAAAGGAACTATTCAATTTTTATACACTATATACATACACTTTTAAGGTAACCTGCATCTAAATCTAGTCATTCTAGTCTTGCAATAGGGTTACTTTTGTTAAATGCACATAATTTTATCCATCTTACACATTATTTCACATGGCTTACCTTGCAGTATTGTATAAAAATAAATAAATAAATATAAAATATATAGGTTCTAATATTTACACATCTTCGTCCAAGACGTAAGTGATCTAAACACACACACACACACACACACACAAAAAAAAAAAAAAAAAGTATCGTATCATGCATACTTAACAAGTTTAACATTTTGTATTTCTCAATTATTTAATCATTATTCAATACAAACATCACGAATAATACATATTATTAATAGAATAAAATATAAATATTATTAGAATTTGTTCATGTTGACAATTTACACTTTTCAGTTGTGATTCATGTTTTATAAATTATTATATTTGTTAAGGAAAAAGGAATTAGTAGTATATTGATATCTTTCTTCATTTTTTTTTTAAACCACATAATGTTTGAAAAATGAACTTACTTCATTTTTTTTAGAAATAATTAATTATAATTGAACAAAAAAACTAATTACATTTTCTATTAAAAATTTTCCAGACTTCATACTTGTGTCCTATTACTTTATTGATTGGGCTATTTTTTTTTTTTTTTTTTTTTTTTTTCTCATTTTCGCAATTCACTTTACACAAACAAAAGGCATTTAATTATGTCCTGTTGCAGAATGCTTGCTGTAATTTTATTTACACACAATATATGCCTCTTCTGCCTCACACCCTAACTCAGTAAGTTATTTTTGGCTGTGGCCTCACAACCCATAATGTCAATTATAATTTGTATACTGATTCACACACACTGGCTCAATTTGTATAAATTTTAGGTCTTCACATATTGGCGTTCTGGTACTTTCTTTATATTCTAAAAAAAAATTTTTCATACCAAAATATCTCATCAAAATATTCTTTTATTGAAATTAGTAAATAATAAATAATTTCAGGCAAATTAATAGATTGCATAAACTTGTGAATACTTAAAATATTTTAATTTTGTAATTATTGATTTCCTTTTTCCTTGCCTTCAATTTGTCATACATTTTCAAGAAAAATTTGTTGAGAATACATTGTCATACAGCTGTGAATTATTATAAATCCTGCATTGCATTGCTTATTTTATAATTATAATGTCATGATTTCAATATACATTGTTGCTTCTTATGAAAGATAACTATGTCCAGTACAAACAAGTTCTAATTAATTATTGGTATTATATATATTTGATGTTTAATTTTACATTATTAGCCACCTTGTAATATGAAAAATATTTTTGAAGTAATATTGATTTTATATAGAAGTTATTTTGAAATTTGTAGTATGTTTTTGTCTTGATGCGAGAGAGAGCGATATTTTTGATTACCTTTCGATTTTTTTTTCTTTTTAGGCGAAGGGGAGAAAAATGTGAAGGTGTTCACATATATTTGGTTAAATTTTAATTGAATTTTTAAATAAAATAAAATCTAATGATAAATTAATGCATTATCGCAATATAAAAATAATTAAATTTCATGTGTGATATTTTATTCACATAATTTGTTTTCAGACATTTGAAGAAAGAATTGTTTTTTTTTTTAAGTGTCATTAAAAATTGCACAATTTTAATTATACATACGACCTACACTATTTATTAACATAAAACATTAACACACATCATTCAGAAATCTAATTTGTATATGTTTTATATCTAAATTATAAATAACATGTTTATCTTTTAAATAGAAAAGTACTTTATTTTATGCGATAAAAAAAAAGAAAATAAAATAATAATAATATCTAACGGAAATTCTGACATTAAACGTAATTATAAAATAAAAAGTGTTCTCAAATAGTCATAAAACAAGGAAACTCATTGTCAGAATTTATATTATTTCAACACAGGATGTAATTTATTTTAGATTGCGCAATATTGATGACTGCATTTCTTAACCGTCTCTTTCTCTCGTCTAACGGTAATTTGGCAAAATGTTGGCGATTGAAGGGTTACTACAATTATAAACCGTCATTGCAAATTCAAAAAATTAACATTGTTTTATCCGATAAACAATGAAAATATTTAGCCCTATAATTTGGCTGTTTTTATAAAATTTGGCTCTTTTTCTTCAGACATCTCGGATCTGTTCTAGGGTAAGGATCTCAGAACTGCTCCAGATCATAGTATAATACCGATGTAATTACGTTCGCTCTCTCCCCCATCTTACGCGACAATCTCAACATTTAACCATGGGTTTATATACTTCATTAGTAAACTTTTTACAACGCTCTGTACAAAATTGTTTGAAATATTCCTTGATTTTATTTGGACGAATTATTCAATAAAAGGATCTTGATGACTGCAATTGGACTGATTATTGAAGTATTGCTAACCTGACTTTCTTTACAGAAATCTACATTAGTCAACGATCACGACTATGTGAAGAAATTCATCTTCACAACAACTTTTTATAATTTTTTAACGTTCACGTTTAATTAAATGTATTTATTATTATGTCGAAAGAAAATGAACTCGTAAAATTTTTTTTTTGGCAACAATTAAATTATGGCTAATATTTTAATGGCTATTTTAACGCTATTAGAATGTAATTATTTTCATGTTTTAATTAATTATAAGAAAACTAATCAAAAATTCGAAAATCGGACTTCGAAGTATTATGTTGTCACCGGATTCTGAGCTACTGTGAGAGTTTCAAATGTCTACCTCGTAGGGAAATTAGTTAAAATTCGATTGCAAGATTTGTACCGGAAAAACAAACAAACAAACACACAAACAAGGATAGAAGTTAATAAAAACATGGTAAAATGAATTTGAGAAAGGTACTTACTTTGTGTAAAAGGGTTAAACTTGCACATAAATTCTCCAAGAATATATGCATTCTCAATTGTTACAGACAAGGTATGAGGCAGCATGCAGATTATACATATCAGAGCATCAGCCACAGCTAAATTAGCAACATAAAAATTAATAGTGGTCCTCATAGATCTGTTTAATGCAACTGTTAATATGGCACTTATATTACCAAGCAGACCAAAAATTATAATTATTATACATGCAATAATCTTTATGTAGTCCACATAATTCAGAGTTTTCCATAGTGTTGGATCTTCAGGATAAGGTGTATCTATTAAAGTAAAATTATCTATAAAATCTGACAAATTGTCGCACGTTTCATTCATTTCAGATTTTTTTTTACAGACTTACGTTAGATTAAAAAAGTTCTAGAAAAAAATATTTTTCTCCAATGAAAGAACCAGATGTACATTTCTACGGAAACAAATAATTGTTCCAATGATTATTTTTCAGATTATGCGCATACAAGTTGTAACTTTATTTATTTATTATAATGTTCTTTTATGTCCAGCAGTTATTTTAGGTCTTTTAACTTAAAATTGATAAAATAAATGCGCATGTTTAAAGCATCATATTTTTATTATAATAAATAATTCGACTATTTTTTACACAACCTCAAATATTTTTTTATATCTTATTTATGAAACGTATACTTTTGATGGATATTTTCTACATATTATTTTCTAATAAAAACGTTCTTTTCTCATCTCATTAAATGCTGGAGTCAAAATTAATGAAAAGTTAAATTATTGATTAATTCTGATTTTAAAAATATACGCTAACCATTCAACACTCTTACTTTACAGCTGGAATTTTTTTTACATTTAATATTAACATGATATTTTTTTTTCAACTGAGCTGAGCATCGAAAGACATTCGTATGAATCTTCAGGGCTTAAGATAACTTTTTCTTCGTGATTCTTCTTTGAAGTAAGTGGCCCATAAATGAAGAAAATTGGTCTAATATAATTCTTCTGGCTTTCTTCCAACTCTATTTAACGAAGCAGACTTTTCATTTTTTATTTTATTAAAAGTGCCAAAACGTTACGTTGACGTCACTCATCATTGAAAATGACGTTGTGTTTCTTATTTTAAACATTTTTTTTTTTAAATTCTTGTTATATTTTCATAATATATAAACAGATGGTATCTTAATTTCCTTTAATAGTTTATTTAGCAGAATCATTCCTTGAAATGACACGAGTTTCTCTTGGTGACTTCACAGATCCAACTGAATCTAAAGAAAAATAAAAACACATTAGCAAAAATAGATGCAGAAAATATGTAAGAGAAAAAACATTTTTAATTTAACTTTAAATATCTTTACCATAAATTATGAGAGATCTAAGCTACTATTTTTGTTTTTAAAACAAACATAATATTCCCGAATAATACGTTTAGTCCTTTTTTTACAAAATATCAGTTATTACTTAGTAGTATTTCACTTAAATAAAATCACACTTTTTGTTAATAACATTAAAAAAGAAAAGCATATGCTTATAAAAAACACTTTTTAAATATATATATAAAGAGAGAAAGAGATACAGATTTATTAGTACACACACACACACACACACACACACACACACACACACACACACACACACACACATATATATATATATATATATATATATAGAGAGAGAGAGAGAGAGAGAGAGAGAGAGAGAGAGAGAAATACACTTATTTTAATACATGATATTTTTGACAGGAAATAAAATTTTCATGCTTCAAACAGGTTTTTTTTTTTTTTTTTTTTTTTTTCCCAAATAAAATGTTACTTTAGTATCAATGAAATTATTAAAATTCTTAGATCAAAAAAGATCTTTCCTACTAAAGTTCAAAGATAAATACATTCAATTTGCAAATTTTATTAAATAATAACGATTTTTCTTTCTTAATAATACCTTAATTAATTGTAAAAAGACCTTTTTCTAAATTTTTTGGAATCTGCATGAAACATATATGTAACAAGAATACAAATAATTCATTTTTTTTAACCAAATTTCAAATTGAAATCTTTAAAACATTTTATTGTATAATACTTTATATATGTACTACAAACTGGAATTTTTCGTACAGCAGGTGGTACTGTGTTGATCTTTCCATCATTTATGAAAAGGCAGTTTCTATTGTATATAAATGGACAAAACAAAATATGTTATGGACACTTTATGAAAATTTATGCTGCTTTAATTTGTGTGCATATCGGATGATAGGTGGCATTGCTATGTTATAATTTTCCCATTTTAAAATATTATATATCAACCTCTATAATGCATAAGTCTATAAAACTTTCTATATGAGTTGTTCCTTACGAAAAACTATGCTGGTGTATATCGAATGGTATATGAGTACATAATATGGTATATATCGATTGGCCTATGGCGCTTCTATGCTGTAGTTTCCCCGTTCATACATAGGCTATACATAAAATTATATAGCATATCAATACACCAAACTTCATATGTAAGCTAACCATTATAAAAATCAATGCTGATATATTTCGAGTGTATTTAGGACAAAAGTAGGTGTTGTTTATACTCACCAAGTTTTTTCGACTATATATTACCATCTGTTGCTTAAAATTTAAAGAAACTGCGTACTAATTTAATTGTGAAAACATATTATAATTATTTTTGGTGTATATTGAACAGTTGGCACGCTTTTTTATAGAATGACATAGATTAAAGTTTTGTGATGTTGATAGCTCACTAAATTTTTCTTCCTATGATAGTCCAATTTCAATATTAGTAAGTGCAAAAATATTTTGGATTAACTAACATTTGGAATATCTAACATTTACAAATAATATATGTATATATATTAACCACAATTTTATTGATTACATGGAGTGATATTTAAATATATCTGCGAAGTTAATTTCTACAAAAATAAATATTCAGAAATAAATATTACGATTTCAATTTCTTAAACTGTTATTTCAGACAATATAAAAAAGAAAAAAAACCTTTTTTGAAAATATAAATTGTAGTTTCTTATTTTTTAAGTAAAGTACTTTTGAAATACACTTTTTATTAGATAATAAAAATGGCAATCCATATATTATTCAAATGTTATTATTTTACACTGATTTTTAAATTCCTTTATAAATATATTTTTATAAAAATAAAAATGTATGCATTATTACAAAACAAACTATTCTAGAAAATATTTTAATTATTCTACTACAGATAATATTTATATAACCATAAAAAAATGCATATTAGACAGAATTTTTTTAAAAATTAATAATAAACTGATACACATATGTATATTCTAATTATTTAGTTTATATAGAGGGCATGAAATATAAACAATATGGTATTTCTCTTATATTCCTACGCATTAGAGTTTGATTTGTACGTAATGATTATTATTATTATATGTACGATATTCCATGTAATAAATTACAGTAGAATCTCGTACAACGCGCTTCCACAAAACGCGACGAAAAATCTGCGACTATTACTCATACAACGCGATAAAAAGTCTCGTATAACGCGTGAAATAAAGGAAATACGTGACGACATCTTTTCTACTTTCAACCTGTTCAAGGAAGGATTGCTCCGTTTCTATGCCAACACCCAACGCTTTTTGTCTCATTGCGGAATGAAATCGTCTGTTCAATATATGTCCCCTATAACGCGATTTTGTATTGCAAGGAAAGTATCCCACCGCGTTATACGAGAGTCTACTGTATGTACTTTTAGCGTATCTGGCCATAGTGATTTGAACGATTTTTTTTTTTTTTTTTTTTTTTTGGGGGGGGGGGGGGGCTTAGATTTCAATTTAAGGTGGAAAAAAAAATCTGCACTGTCAAAATGAAAAAAATGTGAGGTGTGCTTTATCCAGTGCAACTCTATATGAAAAATGTACGTTCAACCATGGCTTAAGTATACTGGTCTGGCTCTTAAAAATCTCATTTTGAAAATTTAATTTTTGAAACTTACGTTAAAGCATTATTTGGATATAAAAACATAATTTTGTTATAATATTTATAAAAATTTTTAAATAAGTATTTAAAATGTTTGTAATATTATACTAAATCTGTACATACGTTTTACCGTTTGGTCAATTGCCCTATGATTAGAATTTACTTTATAATGTGTGAATCCACAATTTTCATTTTCTTTTACTATAAACCAAAGAAGGACTTTTGTGACGATGATGATAGAGAATAGACGTATTTAATAATTATAAACATAAAATATCATACATTTCTTAAAAAGTCTTGAAATACTTTCCTTACGAGTAAATACAGAAGTTCAACAGAGCTTTCTTAGATTAGGAATAATATTCCTGTGCAAAAATAGGTTAGGTAAAGAACAGGAATCAATAACATCTTAAATTTTTTTTTCTTTTTCATCTGATATTTCCTCTTCATCTTTTCATTTCACGTTTTCATTAAGAAAGTTGTCGCAATAAAGGAGAGATGTGAGAAGGCTGATCACATAAATCGGTTGTTTTGTTATAATACACAATTTCAATAAAAAACTAGTATGATGTGACCACAACAAAACGTTGTTCGACATCATTCTTTAAATCAGCGCCACTTACTGTTTAACATGCACAAATGCTTAATCATAACTTCTCATAATAACGATTTTACAAATGATATTTGGTGCATTGTTAATTAGCGGATTCTGAGAGGCATTCACGTATAAAATAAAAAAAAAATAGAGTAATAACAGTGCCACCTGTCGACCGATATACACACAAATTAAGTTAGCATTCGTTTTCAAAATGGTTATCCCATATAGAAAATTATGTGCAATACAGTCTGAGAAATAGCCATCCCGTTCATGGAGAAAAATGTAGCATAGCAACTCATCGGCACATGTAGCTATCGTCAAATATGCACCAAATTGTACTAGTAGGATGTTTCTATACAGCGCTCTTACATACTTACATTACTTAGTTTTGTTCGATTATCATAATAGAACCTGAGATATAGTCTTCCTTTAAATGGAGAAAATCGTAGTACAGCAGCGTCACATGTTGAGCACTATTTAACAAAAGTTGATTGGTACTAACTTATGTCAATATGCAACTACATATGAATTCATATGAATTTCTGAGATGCAGTTGCCATACAATTTTGCCACACACACATAGGAAGACTGTTTTTTTTTTAAATAATCAAATCCTGTTCTTGACCTCTGAAAACTTCTGAATCCATCGAGAACTAGAAATTAAAAACTTTTACGAATCCAATATTTTCTTCGATTGAATACAGAAGAAAGTAATAATAAAACCTTGAGTTATTAAAAAAAAAAAAAAAAAAAAAAAAAAAACAGCATAAAGAAAATTATTTGAACACTTACAATTTTCGACTATTTGTTAAAAATCTTAATTATAAGTTCATGTCAAATTATTAAACTTAATGCATACTATTATTTACATAACTTTCATATTTTTTTTTTTTCAAGAATTATATAAATATAAAATATTACATTATTGAAAAAATTCCCTCTCTCGTTTTTAATGGATTTACACACTTTGAGATGTCTGAACACGATTTGACCGTTTTAAAAAATGTCTGTCTATCTGTGTGCATGTGTGTTCAAAAATGTTTATGGTCAATATAAAAAGAAACAATAAATATAATTTAGCTAAACTTGTTATTTAATTGAAACTTCAATTAGATTAGTATTAATTATATTTTGGGATATATCATTCAACAATTAAAGCCTTCATCTCAATTTTTTTAAATATAACTAATTTTATTTTCAACTAATTTTATTAATTGAAATAAAAATTAGTTGAAAAAATACAGAAGAAAGTAATAATAAAACCTTGAGTTATTAAAAAAAAAAAAAAACAGCATAAAGAAAATTATTTGAACACTTACAATTTTTGACTATTTGTTAAAAATCTTAATTATAAGTTCATGTCAAATTATTAAACTTAATGCATACTATTATTTACATAACTTTCATATTTATTTTTTTTTCAAGAATTATATAAATATAAAATATTAGATTATTGAAAAAATTCCCTCTCTCGTTTTTAATGGATTTACACACTTTGAGATGTCTGAACACGATTTGACCGTTTTAAAAAATGTCTGTCTATCTGTGTGCATGTGTGTTCAAAAATGTTTATGGTCAATATAAAAAGAAACAATAAATATAATTTAGCTAAACTTGTTATTTAATTGAAACTTCAATTAGATTAGTATTAATTATATTTTGGGATATATCATTCAACAATTAAAGCCTTCATCTCAATTTTTTTAAATATAACTAATTTTATTATCAACTAATTTTATTAATTGAAATAAAAATTAGTTGAAAAAATACAGAAGAAAGTAATAATAAAACCTTGAGTTATTAAAAAAAAAAAAAAAAAAAAAAAAAAAAAAAAAAAAACAGCATAAAGAAAATTATTTGAACACTTACAATTTTTGACTATTTGTTAAAAATCTTAATTATAAGTTCATGTCAAATTATTAAACTTAATGCATACTATTATTTACATAACTTTCATATTTATTTTTTTTTTCAAGAATTATATAAATATAAAATATTAGATTATTGAAAAAATTCCCTCTCTCGTTTTTAATGGATTTACACACTTTGAGATGTCTGAACACGATTTGACCGTTTTAAAAAATGTCTGTCTATCTGTGTGCATGTGTGTTCAAAAATGTTTATGGTCAATATAAAAAGAAACAATAAATATAATTTAGCTAAACTTGTTATTTAATTGAAACTTCAATTAGATTAGTATTAATTATATTTTGGGATATATCATTCAACAATTAAAGCCTTCATCTCAATTTTTTTAAATATAACTAATTTTATTTTCAACTAATTTTATTAATTGAAATAAAAATTAGTTGAAAAAAAAAATAGTTGAAAAAAAAATAGTTGAAAAAAAAATTCTTTTATTATACACAAATTTTATTTTCAACTAATTTTATTAATTGAAATAAAAATTAGTTGAAAAAAAAAATAGTTGAAAAAAAAAATTCTTTTATTTTACACAAATTTTATTTTCAACTAATTTTATTACTTGAGATAACAATTAGTTTTAAAAAAAAATTCTTTTTTTTTTTTTCAACTAGTTTTATTTTCAACTAATAAATGAGATAAAATGTTTATCATAGTAATAATTATCCAGGAAAATTAATGTATATGTAGACACGCAGCTGTGCTCCTTCAAGACAATTGTTACTCATAAGGAATATTTACAACTCCAGATTACTGCGGGGATACCTTAGAAAGTGAATTAATAATATGAATATTTTTCAAAAGAATTCATCAGTACCTTTAAAAAAATGTTTAAACATGGATCTGTAAAAATTTGAAACAAATTTAAAAGAATACAAAAGAGACAGAGGGAGAAAGAGAAGTCCTGAAAAAATACGTATTTTCAAATGGTGTTTGTAAAGGCACAAGTTTGACATTTGTTTCAATATTTAATATTATACTTTTTAGAAGTGAAATTCTTCTGCATTCATCATTGGAAAATTTTTAATAAATATTATTTTTCATAAATATTTTTCATTTGTATAGGAAAATATAGAAAAAGTTTTATGATGGTCATAACATAGTGATTTTATAAAGCATTATATATGTAATGGTAGAAGTAGTTAGAAACGATTAATTCAGTTTTATTTAATTTGTCTTTACAAGACTTAATTAATTAACAACTTTCGTTTTTAACAAATCATAAGTTATTTAAAAAAATATTTTTTTTTACATATTTAAGATGAAGTTAAAGTTTTTAAGAGCATTCTTATATATATTTAAAAAGTTAATAGTTGCATAGACGATTTCCTTTATACATTGTTGATCATTATAATGTATTAACTTTAAAACATATTTATTTAAAGTTGAAAAATTAAAGCAATATAATTCATGCTGTATGTAAAACAGTTGCTCTATAATGATAAAATCTGTGGGAAAAAAAAAAAAAAAAAAAAAAAAAAAAAAAAAAACCTTCCTTTTTTTTTTTTTTCTCTTTACTTAACCCGTTAACGCCCAAATTAATTTTGCAAAATATTATTAGCTGATTATTTCATTTCTGATTTAATATAGACAACTGACAGTAAAATGTACTAACTTAAACAATTCTTCTGATAGTTTTAAATTTAAAGCTTATCCTCATTTACTGACGTTTAGTGTTCTAGCGAGAAAACTTCGAGATAGAAAAACTTTTAGGTAACAGATTAATTTCCTATTATATGTTGACAAAGATCTCGAAAGTAAAGTATTATAATATATATTATTATTAAAATTGGTTTAAGTTAGTATACCTGTGCAAAAAGGAAATATATGTGCTACGAATGTAAAATCATAAAATGACTATTCAAATTATGAAGTAATAATTAATAGTAGGCACATAAAATTTTCAGGGATCATTTCGATTGACGCTATAAACTGTCGCTAAAACGCAGAAATCATTCCAAGAAACCACAAAAAATATATGTGCCATTTTATCAGCTGTCCTCAAATGAGGACACTGGGCACTAACGGGTTAACTCTAATAAAACATTTCAAACAAACAATATTTATAATTATTTGTTTCACGTTAATGCTTATACTTTCTGGTGATGGAATAGAAATAATCGATATGCATTATATTATAAATGTTTATTGTTAAGATATAAGTAAAGACTATTCAGGGTGGAGATAAATACTTACCTTGAAAAGATCCTATTCTTTAATGATTAAGTGATTTTGTTTTTCGTTCTCAGACACGTTGCATAAATCATAAAGTTTTTCTTGATGCCCAAAAATAATATACAATTGCATCCCAGCCGTCCGTCGGAAATTATTTCAGCAGCACATCTCCCCCCCCCATCCCCACCTCCACCCCCGTACTTCCTGCGTCGCATTAGGCGCCGATTAGGAGACCCTATATTATGAGAGATTAGATATTGGAGCGCCGACTTTCCAACGATATTCACCATGTAAGTGCCACTTGCCTCTTTGCTTGCCATTACACTGGGTAAGATTTCTTATTATCCTATGTCATAGATAAAACATAGTTTACTATGGATTACTTTACATTATCAGCAGTTAAACTGATTTTAATTTTGTTTTGAAGATTTTCTAAAACGTAATATTTTTTAATTATCTTGTAATACGCATTAAATATCTTTGCTATGTTGCATGCTATTTTTTAATGAATTTTTTATTTAAATTATCTGAGTTATTACTTTACAAGTAAAATAAAATTTTCTTGATACTAAACTTGAAAATTTGTCATGTATTTTTACCAATATATTTTTAAATATGTATTTTAAATAATTATATTGAAAAATATTTTTTTAATTAATTACTAGTGTGCAAAATGTATCCGTTTTCTTAAAATATATAGACATAATAATAATAATAATAATAATAAT
The DNA here is from genome assembly GCA_963930645.1 of Salticus scenicus. Classification (NCBI taxonomy): domain Eukaryota; kingdom Metazoa; phylum Arthropoda; class Arachnida; order Araneae; family Salticidae; genus Salticus; species Salticus scenicus. The sequence continues at coordinate 117,312,168 of OZ005650.1, forward strand.
AATGTGTACATTATTCACTAGCAGATGCTTTTAAATAATATTTCTGCTAATAACATTAATCTGCTTTTAAATAACATTTTCAAAAATAAATTTTATAAATAATGTTAAACAAAAATATCATAAAAAAAAAAAAAAAAAGAAATCACATAATATTTTTTCAAACTAATGAAGTCAATTAATTATTTAGACGTATATAAAGGTAAGATAAACAGGAACACAGGTCTTAATTTATGAACATATTAGTTAATATTTAAAAAAAAAATATTATAAATTAAATATTTATTTTTATTTATTGATTAATATTTTTACAAAAATAAATAAATAAACAAATAAAAATTGCGTAATTATTAATAATAACGCGTAATTGAAATAAATAAAATGTATATTTTTTATCTTATAAAAATGTTATAAAAATGTTTTTATAAAATAATACAAACTAATTTCGCCTCTACAGCCATAATTTTACATTTCATCATCAGTTAGTTGGCAAAAACTAAGATCATTATGTTATTGCTAAAAATTTCTATGGTTGTTCACTATAACATCTTTAAAATTTTAGGTTGTGACAGTAGCAGTTCCCCTAATGATACACCTGCATATTTATTTATACAGTTGAACCTCGTTAACATGAACACGGTTAACGTGAATTATTTTTAACATGAACTGTTTCCACAATCCCCGTCAAAATGAAGATTAGTTTAGTTATATGAAGATTAGTTACCGATAACATGAACTACTGATAAGATGAACAAATTTTTTATCCCTCTTCAGATTCAAGTTAACAAGGTTCGACTGCATTATTAACATTAACTTAATGATTTGTCCAACGTACCTCTCGCAAAAATCGAAAACAGTAAAATCACTAAACTGTAAAAATGTTTTGGAGTCAAGGTAACTTTGGTTCTCCCTTGTGGTTGCAAGAAAAAATGCAGTTTGTAAAAAAAAAAAAAAAAAAAAAAAAAATCTGTAGATGTTTACATATAGGAAGAAAATTTAAAAATTAAATATTTATTTAAACACAAAAGAAGTTTCCCATGTTTTTCTTTTTATTTGTTTATTGCGAAAAATTGAGTTCCTAAATAATGAATTGAGTGTAATTACAACAGTTGTTCGCAAAAGTCACTATGTTGTTCCGTAGAAATAGAAGTAAATGGGGCATCCAGATATGATAAATAAAATAATGTACAGTCGAAAAAAAAAATACAACACTCGATGTAACTTGGTTGCTACTCTACCCAGAAAAATGAAATCGTGTCATTCGACGGGAAAGTGCCAGTAATTTCAAAAAATGAAGCAAAATTTTGAATTGGGGGTCGTTTAGACATTAAAATGCACGCCAGCATTGATTTTTTTCAATGATAATGACCTATTTTGATTTAATATTTGAATTCCTGGGTTCGCGGCAATGCGAAAAGCATATTATTTATACATGCTACTTAATTTTTATAGAGTTATTAGCGTTCAAAATTTGAAGATGCTAATGTTAAATTTTTATATCACAATCTTTTATTAATATCGTCACAACTTAACTGACTTTTTTTTTTAATTAGATACAGTAACAGAGTTGCCAACCTAATCCGACAAATTGTTAGTACCGTCCCTTTTTCTACACCATTTAATTTTTAAAGTAATATTCTTCAAATATATTTACGATGAATTAAGAAGAAAAAAAACTCTAAAAAATGACTGGTGTAGAAAAAGGTGGCGGTACTAACAATTTGCCGGATTAGGTTGCAGCTCTGCAGTAAGCAAACCCAAACATAGTTTGTCTATGATCCCCTTTAATTCATAAAAATAGTTTAAGTTATGGAAAATATTAATGAATTCATATTTAAAGCAAGTATGATGTGGCCACCACAATATATTCTATATAATTTATTCTATATAATTTTACACAAAATTCATGGAATACAAATTATTTATCGATTATTTGACTATTTTTCATTATAAATGCAGATGCTTTTTATCTGACAGAATTATATCACTAAATGCCGAAAGAAAGTCAATTTTTTGCATAAAATACGATTTTCGTTTAAAAAAAAAAAAAATTCTATAACTTTATTTTAAATTATTACAGATCTATGGTTCGACCATTTATTTGAAAGGAATTTACAAGATCATTCGAAAGATACCCATATTGAAAATTTACACCTCCCGGTACTTCCCCCCACGGGGGGGGGGGGAGGAGAAGAAGCTATGCTTCCACATGCACGAATTTGTTTTCCTAGTTTACTACTACTATTATTAATAATCCATATTAATTTTAAAATCACACGTTAAAAATTACATTATGTATATTTATCTGAAATTTTGTCCTATACTGCCATGTTAAAAATTTAGAAAAAAATTGGATCACAGCGCCACCTGCTGAGCGAATGATACCCAAATCTAATCAGCACCAGTTTATGTCAGGGTCCAACTAAATACGTAGTTTCGCTAAATTTCTTTCATTGGCTCGTGAGATACAGCGTCCACAAAATTTGTGATATACACAGACAGACAGATAGACTGACAGACAGGCAGACAGACATTTTCTAAAAAGAGTCGAATCGTGTTCAGGACATGCCGAAACCTGTAAATCCATCGAAAACTGGAGTTCACGAATCCAAATTTTCGCGAATCTAATACTTTCTGTATATACAGAAGTAAGTAAAAATATGAATTATGACCAGTTTTAATTTTTACATAAAATGAAACCTAAATATGCTGAGTAATATGGATATGCAAATTTGTAGTTCTTTGCAGTTAGTACTTTTCAAGATATAGATAAATCATTCTTTTGGAGATGTTTAGGGGGCCACCTCATATAAAGTTTTGCATAAAATGACGAAAAAAAAATTGTAAAAAGTAACAGAGAAAATTAAGTAAAATATGTTTAATTTTTAATTACGGGTCAAACTATATATAACCTTAAACTCCGAAAGCGTTAAACAAAAAAAAAAAAAAAAAAAGATTTTAAAGCATTCGTGATAACAAAATAGAATTCATTTTTCAAAGAAAACAAACCCTCCTTTTATCGTTTTTCTAGTACATCACAATATAGAAAAAGAAAAGAAAAAGTAGCATTGCATGTTCGTGTTAAACCTCTTAATTTACATTTTTTTTTTTTTTTTAATATACGAAAAAGGCATTCGCCTCATCGATCACTGGTGATAAATTTTGAATCATTTAAACAAATAATCGAATGGAAAATTAACGAAGTTAGTAAAGCTTACTGTTTAAAATAGAAAAATGGGTCGACAAAAAAAGTGTCAAAAAAAAAAAAAAAAAAGAAAGAAAGAAAGGAAACGAATATTTTATTGTCAGCCATTGAAATGCAGGGCTGACTTGTTAAATCGCTTACTTAACTACTGTCATTAAAGAGTTAGTAATTTAATTCACATAATCACACAATGCTTTTTTTAAGTGGGGGGGGGGGGGGAGTTATTATTTAAAAGATAGATTAATCTTAAAAACTATTTTTATTTTTTAATTAACAATCTATATTTTCATAGAAATTGTAAAACAAATCGTAAAGTTTTAAAGAATTAAACTAACAAAAACTGGTAAGTACGATTAAAAATGTTTAATATGTACTTTATGAAAGTACGAAGTATTATTTCAATACTTTACAATAACTTATCTGAAAAGTTGTAGTTTGTGCGTTGCTACTGAATTATTTGGTTTATTCGCAAAGATTTAATTCATCATCATACAACATCATTAATTAATATTAATTTGTTAAATATTTGTATATATACATATATATTTACAGCTGTATTATTACAATACGTATTTTATGTCATGCCTATAACATAAAATAAATGACTTTTATTAAAGTGAAAGAATAATTGAGTTTTATTGCTAATAAGTGTTTCCATGACTCACTTTAAATGAAAAAATATCTATTTATTAAATATATATTAATGAAAAATATACATTTTGTAAACAGCATTGTTTGATCAAACTTAAGTGTAATATATTTAAATACGTCTAAAACATATTATATTCATATACGTATTAAAGTATATCTAAAAACCGAAATCAGGGACAGCCAAGGTTCTGTAAAGATGATTTTCACTTTTATTATCATTTATTTTTTTAACTTCTTTTTATATAACATTTCCTATGTGGAATAACATAATTTTGTTCAAATTCTTGCAGGATCTTAATTTTAGTTTTCTGATTTTACGGATTACCCCATAACATATTTTGGTTATAACTCTATGAATACGTAAGATAAAGTATGGAATTTCATATTTTTCCACAGTAACAGTCTCTCAGAAAATTTAAATTTGAAGTCAAAATTGGGTGTTTCTATTGAAAACAATCAAAGTTGACGCTCATTGTAATATGTAGATCACCCCTAATTCAAAATTTAACATAACTTTCAAAAAATACAATGAATTTATTGTATAACGATATCTATTCGATTTCTCCGCATCAATTAATAACGAAATAACAAAGGGTGTTGCGTTTTCCCCCCCAGCTCTACTTATTTTTTAATAAAAATATATTATGAAAAAGTAATATACAAAATAACTTTCAGCATATCAATCTTAAAAACTTTAATAAATTTTATTTTATTTCCAACGTTTTGATTAAATTTCTTCTTTAACCTTCTTCAGGGAAGAAATGATGTTTGAAAAACTTAAACATAGATAATTTAGGTTATTCCTTGATATCACAAATACAACTTCTAGGAAAATTAACAGATGATTACACAACTTATAAAAATATACTATATACATTTTAAAAATATGCTAAAACATTTAAATGAACTTGAAACATGACACTACAGGAAAAGGAACTACTAAAGCAAATGGAATCAAAAGTATCAATATTGCGGGGCTGCCAGAAATAAACTAAAAGCAGGGTAACCATAAATTAATTTAAGCCCAAGAAATGAAGCCAAATTGATGGGGGGGTTATGGATAAGGAATCGTTACAAATTTCTGTTTTTCTTTTAATAATTTCGAATGATTCATAAAGAAGAGTTTGGTTTCTATTGTCAGTATTGTAAATTATCCTGGCATTTTCTTCCCTGAAGAAGGTTAATGAAGGAATTTAACCGAAACGTTGGAAATAAAATAAAATTTATTAAAGTTTTTAAGATTGATATGCTGAAGTTATAGTTTAAGTTATTTTGTATATTACTTTTTCATAATTATTAAAACAGCATATATAAAAAATGGGAATAAATATTTCTGAAAAATATATTAATTCTCAATTACTAATGTTACAGTTTGTGTTGTTGCTCTTTCAACTGCTTGAAAGGCATTATATATGCTATAGTTTAGGACCATTGTGGAAATTTTTAATGTTTTTGAATGCTATTCATAATTTCACGAAGTGATTAAAACTACTTCATTTTGAATATATAAATGGAAAAAAAATTGAACATATCTTTCTTGTAGAAAAATATCTTTAAATCCAAAAGATTGTTTAGGATTTTACAATCAAGAAATAGCGTTTAAGATATTTTATTGTGAACACTTTATTTGTAAATAATATTCATTTCCTAGTTACAATAATATTTAAGGTTGCATTTCATTTTAATTAATATAATAAGATAAACGTACTTTTTTTTTCTTTGTGTAAAATGGTTTTACAAAGAAATAGAAAGGGGCGTTGTTAAATTGAATTACATATTATAAGGTAATACTAAAGTCACTACTATACTTTAGATAATATTGCGAGAACACGTCTTCTTGCTTTTAAATTTTAATTAAAGTGCAGTTTTTTCCTGAATAATAAAAAGATTTTTAATCAACTTAGAAAAAAGTGCTTAGCACGGTGATAAATTAAACTGCAGAGACTAAAAAAAAATTAAATAAATAATAAAATAAAGATTCTTCATGCATAATAATTTATGTCTCATATTGTGTTAAATAAAGCTAATTTCCCTCGTATTAAAAGTATGCAAATATCAGCTAAGAAAATGTTTTAAAAATTAATATTTAACACTCTTTTTTTTTTTTTTTTTTTTTTTTTTTTTTTTTTTGAGAAAGAATAAATTAAACAAAAATAAAGGTTATGTATATAATTATTAAGGAAAGGGTAATCACAAATTATTCTATGAGTTAAAATGAAGTAAAAGTTGTAAGTAAAGTATGTATCTTATGAAATCACTTTTAACAATACAAAATACCTAGATTGAAATAAAACAAAGTCTACAATATTAGATAAATCTGCTTCCTGCTTGGAAAAAAAAAGTGCTACTTATAATGCGGTTATCTAAACTTTTAAATACAGATCGCAGCAGTAAAAAATACGAAACATTTAAAATTAACATTTTTATAAAAGGGAACGTTATAAGCCAAAAGTTACATTCCGTATAATAATCGAGGATCAAAGTATTTACAGTAAACGTTCCTGTATTTTATAATCAAAGATTACCGTAAAAAAAATTATAAGAAACATTGCAAATAATAATCATTTCTTAATTATAATGATGTTTAGAATTGCATTTTATTTTATTTAATATCATGGGATAAAAGTGATTTATTTCCGTCCGTAAAAATGGTTCCCAATGAAATAAAAGTTTCTATAAATTTTTATTATAAACGTATTAGTAAGTAATGCAAAATTCTATAATACTTTAAAAACACGTGTTCTTGCTTTAAAAATTTAGTTAAAGTACATATCTTTCTTAAGTGATAAAAATATTTTTAATCAATTACGAAGAAAAAAACAAATGTCCTTCCGGGTCATTCGGAAGGGTAGGTTGGTTTCTTTTTTCTTGTCAAGTAGACACCCTTTTCAATCAAAATGGTCGCTACAAATTATAAATGAATTTGATAGAAATATTCATGTGGGCTATATATTTATGGAGTTTTAAGAAAATCAGTTTATAAATAACTTTTTATGTGAATTTAAAATTTTCAAGTGGCAGTAAATTTTCTAGAAACAAAATGTCAGGCGAAGTTCACAAACAAATATATCAAATGCACTTGTGATATAAATCTACTGTACAAATTTAGTTCGAAGAATCCCAAAAGTCATCATGTTGAAAAATTAAGTGGCCGCCAATTGGATCAAAATGGCGGAGCAAGTTGCTCAGTGAACTAATCCAAGAGTAAAATAAGTCCACTGTCCAACTTTGGTTCGAATAGATTCAGTATTCCAAACGTTATCGCGATAAAAAATTCTCAAGTGGTAGCGTTAAAGTGGCCACAACTTCAAAACAAAACTGCGGAGAAACTTGCCAATCGAAATCATAGCTATTTGAAAGATAAACCTATATTTCAACTTTTGTTCGAATTAATTAAATATTTAAGAAGTTATCGTGATGACAAATTTTCAAGTTGCCGCCACTTGGAAACAATTTGACGGAGCAAGTTGCCTAGCAAACTCATCCAAGATATTTGATACATAAGTTCACTGTACAACTTTGGTTCGAATAAGTGTTGTATTTCAAAAGTCATTGTTGTGAGAAATTTTCAAGTGGCAGTCTACAAGGTTGATCCTCGGAAACAAAATAGCAGAACAACTTGCCCTGCGAAATCATCCAAGATATTTGTATGGTAAGTTATCTGTCCAACTTTGGTTCAAAGTAATTCAGTATTTCAAAAGTTATCGTGACAAGAAATTTTCAAATGGCACCGTGATTTCAACTGGTCAACACTTGCAAACAAAAAAAGCAAAGTGAGATGCACATTGAACTTATCTGAGGTATTTGAAAGATAAATCCAGTACCCAAATTTTATGCGATTTGATTCAGTATTACAAAAGTTACCATCGTGACAAATATTGAAGTGATCGCTATATGGAAATAAGATGGCGGAACAAGTTACCATGTGAACTTAACCTAGATATTTGAACCGTAAGTTCACTATAGTAAATTCACCAACTTTGGTTTAAATCAATTTAGTATTTTAAAAGTTATCATGATGGCACATTTCCATGTGGCAGCCTGACTTCAAGTGGCTGCAACTAGGAAATATAATGCTGGAACAAGTGGTCCAGTGAACTCATCCAAGATATTTGTATAAGTTCACTGTCCAACTTTGGCTCGAATTGAATCAGAATTTAAAAAGTTATCATGATTACAAATTTTCAAATGATAGCCTGATTTCTAGTTGTCCCGCTTAGTATATAACATGACACTTTGTTAAAAATGGTGGATGAAGTTCATTAATGAACTTAGTTGAGACCCTTATATGGTCTATGTATACTTCTAAAATCAAATAAATTCGGAATACGCTTTTTACAATGTGAATTAGAAATTTTCAAATGGTCTCCACTTGAAAATAAAATTGCGGAACAACTTGGTTAATAAACTCATTCAAGATATTCATAAATTCATTGTCCAAATTTGGTTCGATTTGGAGTATTATTAAGTTATCGTGATATTAAATTTCAAAGTGATAGCCTGATTTCAAGTGGACCCGCTTAATTTAAGACATCCGCCACTTTGTTAAAAATAATGGATAAAGTTCATTAATAAATTTTGTTGAGGACGTTATGTAATCTATATTTACATCAAAATTCAAGCAAATCCGGCTTTAAATACGCTTTTTGCAATGTGGATTTCAAAATTTCAAGTAGCCACTACTTGAAAACGAAAAAGCGAAGCAATTTGGTTAACGAACTCATACAAGTTATTTATAAGATAAGTTCGCTGTCCAGTTATTGCGATAACAAAATTTTCATTAAAGATAGGTAGATAGATAGATAAACAAAGTCATTGCAATAGATCGATTTCTAAAGAAATCAACCTAAAAAAGATAGTTTAAGTAAAACGTATAGATATTAAAAAAAAAAATTATCCTGAAATATTAGATTATTTGTTAGTTTTAATGAAAATGAAATTAAGTTTATTACTTATACATATAAAACTGTTATCAACAATGCAAAAGGCATTGTTTTACGTAAAATGTAGTAAAATGTAAAGTTGTTTCCCGTTTTTAAAAAAGAACTTTTAGAAAATTTTCTGATTTAACATAAATAAATAATAATAATGTTAAATTATAGTAGTTATCTGTGAGTTATAGAATGTTGATATATATATATATATATATTATTTATGTTTATTATTATTATTATTGGTAAATTAAATATGTGTTTATGTGTATATATGTATTTCATAAAAAATATAATAAAGACACCTACTATTGTAAATTTAGAAAATGAAACCTATATAATATATAAAATAATTTTATTTACTGATTAAAAAAACGTATAGCACATACAAAAAATATATGTTGATACATTTGTAGTCTATCATATACTGTTAAAATTTCAATATAAAAACTACTGGTAATCTATTATCTTAAGACTTATATAAAATTACAGAGAAAAATTAATGGAGAATTCAAAAAATATTTTTTATATACAAATTTCAATGACTAAGATTCCTTTAATTAACTATTGGAATCAATGTATTTTTGACTTAGAAGGCTCTTTCTAAAGTAGAAACGTTCATTTTAAAATTTTATTAATAAATAAAGTAATAAAAATACATTATAATGTAATGCATACTTTATACTTTAAAATACTTTATAATAAAAATAAAGTAATAAAAATACAGAATAAAAATTAAGAACCTCGATTATTTACTTTTAACAAGAATTGTTGTAAATTTACAAATACTCTTGATAAACACTTCTGTAAATTTACAGAAATTTTTTATATTGCACTGTTAAAAGTTTCAATAGAAAAACTATTGGAAAACATTTATCTTAGTTCTTATATATTACAGCGAAAAGTAAGACGATATGTAAATATATATGTAAATTATATATATATATATATATATATATATATATATATATATATATATTATATATGCATGAATGGCTAAAAAAATTATTTTAATTAATTATTTACGGGAGTATATACCCAGACAGCACATCGCTTCCCCAGGATATCTTCAAGATGTCTTCTGGATGAAAAGACATCCCAGAAACGTCCTTAAGATGTACTGGGGATAAGTTAAGCCTAACTGTGCTGTTAGGGTAAGTTGTCAATAACACTTTTTCTGAAGTAGAATCTTTCAATTTTCCTTTTTATTAAAAAATTAACCAATTAAAAAAAAGAAAAACAAATATACAGATTAAAATAGAGAATTTAGATTATTTCATTTTTTCTGAGTGCTATTTTAAATTTACAGAGACTCTGGTTAAATAATTCAATAAATTTACAGAAATTTTTTACAGTGTTATGATAAGAAACTTTTACTTATGTCACAAATATGGGTTAAAATTTTTTCAGCATGTACAGAATTCCCGGTATCATTTTTAGTAGACTGTCATCGTTTTAGATTAATTTGCTTAGATTAAATATATTATTAATTTTATTCATGTAACATTGCACGTAGATTATAATACTATTGTGTAATGTAAGGTATCAACACTTTGGTTCTTAAAACATAGAGGAAAAATTATGTATTGTAAAAACTTACAATAATTATAGTATAATATATTGGACTACTTTTAATATCGTTATAAAAAGAAACAAATTTCACCTGTCATTTTTAAGGTGCCTGCTTACTGTCGGAGGTGATTATTTTTAATAATTGAAAAACTGCCTATTTATGTGCATTACCTAATAGAATATAGTTAAAAACAGTGAATAACACGAAAAAGTATGCAAATTTTAAAATATTTTGTTATTTAAGCTAAAAATTTGCAAAAAAAAAAAAAAAAAAAAAACACTTTTTTCAAAACATCAAAAGTCAAATTTAAATAAAGGTATTTTTATTCTGTAATATTTATTTTGATTATTGAAAAGTCTTTAAGGGAGTGAACTATTCTCAAAACTATAACAATGTTATTTTATATTAGAGTATATAAGATTTTTCATGCTGAAAATATCATGACAGTTCATAACTTCTATCGACACAAAAAAAAAAAAAAAAAAAAAAAAAAAAGAAATAATAATAATAATTTAGCTAGATTCATTGTAGTAGTTCAATCCCAAAAACAACTCCTCTAAAGTATTTTGTCAGAGTTTCGTAAGGTTTCAATTATAACTTTTGGAGTTATGATGTTTTGCGATGAAGCAAAATGTTAAAAATCTATCTCATTTTGAGAAAAAGCAGAAATCATAATTAAAAACTTGCGAATGACTAATATTAAAATACCTGCAACTCAAATTCTAAGCAAGATAGAAACAAAATTCAAACTGATTTAGAAAGCTAAAATGTCAGGCTTTAATACTAAATCAAAATTAGAAAATCAAAGTTTTGACAGAAAATGGTATTTTGAAGGTAAACAGAAGCCTTAAAAAGCAGAAAAAACTTTAATAATATGGATATATGTTGTATTGGCCTTACTATATGCTAAAGTTACAGCATGGAAAATAATGTTAAAGATATACAAACAGACAATCCGAAATTTTAAGTAGGGTAGACCGAGGCTAGTTGGCATAGATTTTATTTCTTCATTTTTCTAATTTTTTATATAATAAATAAATTCTGGCGAATAAATAGGAAAACTTAACTCTTTGGCTACAAATCCATGTATAAGCCAATAATTTAATATGTGTCTAAACAACCCAAAAAACACCTTTCCTAAGAGCTTGCAACTATGCCAACTATCTCCGGATGCTAGTTGGCATAACGTGATATGGATAATGATACTTAAACAGGACACCAGAATTTTCGAGGAAAAGCATTATACTATTTTTTTCAATATCCTATTTCGATAATATTTGGTCAAAAATTTCTGCTGAAATGTATTAAAAAATAATGATTTCATCAAAAAAGATAAATTCTGCCTATTAATATAACCAACTATACTTATTCAAATAGAATTGGCTCAATGTTTGTAGTCAACCACTGATGCAGGATTTGCGTGCTGGTTTATTTGAACAGATAGATTTCATTTTTGAGCAATTTTACTCAAAATTGATTCGTTCCGGTCTGACCATCAACATTTTTTTTTCCCATTTTGAGTATGATGAGCATGAGGGTCTTTTTGACATCGATTTCGTCAATTTTTCTGAGATAATATCGAGATTGGTATTTAAAAACAATCATGTCTATTTCTAAAATATTATTTTAACCCGTTAGTAGTCGCTATAGACAGCGCCACCTATTACAGATTGCGGACTTTTTATTTAACTCTCACCAATAATTTTAAGAAGGGATGTGATCGACGTTCCTTCGATTTTATTCGCGTTTTATGTATAACAAATGCTACTTCTAAAAAGTTTTGGTGGCTGTTGAATAAAAAAATCTGGCAACACTGAAGAATGGGAGGCAAATCGACCAACTAGCGACTACTAACTGGTTAATAATAACTTCACTGTCATACGAAAGATAATTGACTTCGAGGGAGTTTCGGAGTGCCGAGTACCCGGGGTTGTCAAATTACACGACCCCACACCTCAGCGAACCAGAGAAATGGCAACAGACTAAAATAAAATTTACCTGACATAAAAAAAAAAGTCAGAACGAGGATAAATATAGAAAAAACAAGAGAGAGAATAGGTCAATGCAATTGAAAAGGAAAAAAGGAAAGCAATCTGACATACATGTTTTACAATTTTAATCAAATCTGAAAATTAGGGAGACCGGTGTTAGTTGGTATAAGAGGTTAGTTTGTACTCAGCTTCAATTTAATGCTAAAGTAAATGTAGAACGCTATCGTTTAGCGAGTTGAAAGTATATGTATAGGTGCACTATCCTGGTGAATTCAGTCTGTTTTTAAGTATTATAAAGAAACAAAAAATCTCTGTTTCGTCATTTTTCTGAACGGTGAGTAAATTTCTTTATTGCGTATTTTTTTGGTTTTGTGAATCTGTAGATCGAATTCCGGCGCTGATAATGGCGGTTTTCGAAAGAGTGTTTAACTAGGGTTGCTTGCATGCATTATAGTCTTTTGTTTCTGATGTTGGGGATTATGTGGCATTCATCTTATGTTGCGCATCTCTGTGAAGCTAGATGGCATAGTTACGTATGAGGTCAATTAGCATTCCTAAACCATAGTTATGAAATAGCATAATTTAATGATATTTTAAAAGCTGAAGAATCTCTCAAAGATGAAGAATTGTCATCCTCAGTCGCTTCCAAGATGATGGTGAAATTTTTCATTCGACGGTTCTTACAAACACCGGAGAATCTCAAAAAGAGACCAGAAGGTCACAAACAAAATCAACAACAAAATAATAATAAAATCAAGGACCTCTCGATTAGACTGAATAAAATAAATGAGTTTATTTTGGTTAACGTAAAGGAAATCATCAATAATATCAAACAAAATTATCAATTATAATTACTTTAGTTCAATAGCTTTTTGTGATATTTAAAATATTCATTAAAATGTTACATTTTCTACGACAATATAGCATGCAGCCAATAATTCCAATAGAAAAGAATATATTTAAGAAATTTAGAATATTTTTTACATTATTTATAAATTATATACGCACCACATAATATTTCCTCTGCAATTTAGAGGAGGAAAATAAATGCTTAACACTATTTAAAATGTATTTCGATCAAAATTTAACTATAGTCCCCATCATATTTTAATTATTTTGTGTGGCGACATACTATTTCATAGAATATTTTATAGAAAACTTTCTTTGCATATAAAAAGTATACGTTAACTTCAGTAAGTTTCGCGCAATCTATAGTTTTTAAGACACATTAAAGAAAAATTCCACATATGAATATAACGTCCTAGAATTATTTAGTATTTCCTTGTACACGAACTTATTGTCTGATATCAGTAAAATATTTCAAATAAAATCAACCATATATACAGATTTATAATGCGGAATTTGGGTTAAGCTTTATTGGTGCTGTCACGTTATGGTCATCTTTCACATGTTGTCAAAGTTGTCTTCAAATTTGTCAAACTTCTCTTCAAATCTGTCAAAATTGTATTCAAGTTTGTCAAAATTTTCTTCAAGGATGTCAAAGTTTTAAAGTACGTAAAGTACGTAATGTTACACAGTAAGGAATTTACAGAAAGGACCGTTTTCCAACTATTCAAAAATTATATACTCAAACACAAACACATACAAACAGATCAGCTGTTAAAAACCTGATTCTGTTAATTGAGTGCACTGCAGAACATCTAAAAAGACTCAGCTTGTAAATTCCGACCATAAAGTAATACATTTTCTACCGTTCATTAAGAAAAGAAAGTAAAAACAATATTTTCTGTGCATAAATGGGTTAGAGAAAGTAAAAAAACAGCAATAGTTCTCTTAAGTGAATTTTTTATTCGCTATTAAGCACAAAATTATTTTTGGTTTCATTTATTCATATTTATATTATTTATATAATAATGATATAATAAAAAATAATCTGCTGTGCCATATATACTACATTACTATATCCGAATATATAGCTATATAGTTTTATTTGTTATTAATGTTTTTTGTAATTCCCCCTCCTCATCCCCCACCTCCTCGGAATCTTCTATTTAAATATTATATCTATATTCATAAAATATTTTAAGTATTTATTATATTTCAAAAGGTATTTAAATTTTTTTAAAGAACCTTAACATCTTTGAAACTGATCAATCTTAGTTAAACATTGCAGGTGGTAATACCATATAATCTTGAAAAAAAAAATAAATAAATAAATAAGCCTCATTTATTTTGTTTTAGGTTACGCAGATAACAGACGTAAAGTCTAACAAGTAAAATCTTTATATTCGTTATTAATTACACTGCAAAAAAAATTGTCTAAGATTACACAACATTATTGAGGCAGCTTACCATGTTGAGAAATACGACAACCGTGAAGAGAAATGTTACCAGCTGTATCTGTGTAATCGTAGCATAACGTGTAACGTTACACAGTTACAGCTGGTAACATTTCTATGCATAGTTGTTTCAAGTAGGCTGCTTAAATATTGTTGTGTAACATAGCATTTTTTTTTTTTTTACAGTGTAGAATTCAAAACCTATAATTATACCCCCCCCCCCCCAAAAAAAAAAAAAAAAAAAAAAAAAAAAAAAAACACCCTAAAAAATATGTCCTCCCAAATTTTTATCGATCAAATGAGTAATAGAAAACTTGGAGGAATGAAATAAAAGGAGTTGACATGCATCAGCATGCAGGGCAAATGGAGTTAACAATTATCTACTAAAGGTGGCTGCCGCAATAGGAACTAAAGCTACCACAGGAGCCATATTCACTCTACGACTTTGTCTGCATGTTTCTCCGGACATGTCATCTGCCCTTATATCGTTCCTTCAAGATATGAAATGATTGTCGTTCATAAGTCATTTCCCATGATATGTCATAGTAAATTTAAATTTCGTGAGCATTTGCATTTTATACAAAAGTTGGATGATTGGTTGAATAAGTTTAACGCTGCACTTGTACTGCGCAATGGATAACTGGCGACAGCTTGGGACACACTCCTAAGGACGGTCCGATGAAATGCCATCACAAGTCTGATCCTCCACGGAGGCGATGACTTCCCTGCTTCGGTGACTCCCAGACGTATAATTTGGATGGGAACATGAAGCACATTGCGGCTACGGCATATTTTAAGAGCATCAGCCATCATTAGTGTACACGACTGACTTTCGACAGTTCCAGTATTTTATACAAACGAATGTATATTTAATTTTAAATTCCCTTGTTAATTGTCTGTAAATTGTACAAGCGTTACAATGCGTACTTAAATTTTGTAATGTATCAGAAGTACAAAACACCAAATGAAATGCGCTTTGAGGATGTTTTATATGAAACTTTTAAAAATCGCCATTCTTTGGTATAGCCATGTAAACGAACGAATGAGGAATGTTCTTTATGTCATTTATATATTTAAAATAATAACATGCTTATAAGAAATTCATAGTTTTTTACTTTGTTGAAGGCAGTCCAAAGATTTTTATAAATACCAAAAATTTATTTTTCAAATATATATAACGTATTTGAATATTTTTGAGTGATTCTCTACACGAATTATTAGTCCCATTTAAGAACAAAAGAAAATATGAAAGAAAAAAAAAAGAATGCTCCACAGTAAGTGATGCTCCACAGTAAGCAGATTTAGAATATCGAGTTTGGACTTTGAATTATTATTCTGATAACAACCCATCTCAAAACATTTGTAGAAAAACTATTAAAATGGACGCAGGATGCAAATAATCTGAAAGTAATTGGAACATGAAATCTGCAGAAAAATTGCAATTTGGAATATAAAATCTGAAAAAAAACAAAGAGAGAGAGAAATTTTATTACCTGGAATTTTGCTTTTTCCGATTACTCTCAAATTATCTAGATGGGAGGCTTACAATTACAAGTAGGTGCATGCCAACGCTTACGGACTAACACTTAAAACCTAAATTAGGCCCAAAACAAATAAATACTTTAAAATTGTAATTTTTAAAATGTAAACCTCTTCCCCGAAGAAAAAGAACAGAAGAATAAGAGAAGAAAAATAAATCACCACCGATTGTAAAGTAAGAAAAAGTAATAAAATTTTTATTTTCACGTTCAATTTTACAGAAAGTTCCGTCACTTGAGAAAAGAGAATAACCAATTTCTCTTGTTATACACAGAATTAAAACTCATCCTACCGACGCAGCCAGAATACGATAATTCATTACAAATCTTTACTTTATTAAAATACGTGACATACAATTTAAATGAAAGAAGTAAAGTACCCCTTAAGGGTACATTTTCCGAACTTTATTATAGTGAAAAATATCTGTAATGAAAATAATTCAAAAGATTTTGAAACAGATGGCCACTGATATTCCATAATATTAATTAGATTATAACTGGTGTTTCTTATATAATTCATAGAAACATTTCCTAAAATATTTTGAATTACTGTAATATACATTTGAATTAATAAAACTTTTAAGTTAATAAAGCTATTTAAAAGCTTTTTCATTCTACTTCGCCGTAAAATTTATCAACAAGATCTAATTTTCTAACTTGTTAAATATTTTGAACTTCCATTTAGTTCTCTGACAATACTAAAAGAAATTTTTGTATATTTTTTACCTTTAAAAATGATAGGAACGAAAAGTAGTCATGAAAAAATCTGATCACAAGATTTTGGTATATGCATAAGTTTTAATATTTCATGATTTATTATTATTAATGGTGAAATTAGTAAATTCTGAACTAAAAAAAATAATGATAAGATAAAAATCATATTTAATAATAAATTAAAAAGAAAAAGAAAGAAGAGAAAAATGAAATTAAAATTTAGAGAAAAATGAAATGGAAATTTTTAGTGGTTGATCTCTAGGTAAGTCTGTTTTTAGCATAATTTAAAAATAAATAAAAATAAAAATAAAAATAACTGCAGGAAATTCAGATTTGGTGTTTTCAAGTTCATATTAGATTGCCACTTCAAAAGTTTGATCAAGACTGGTAAATTTCAAGGCTTATTGCTGATGAAAGTTATCGAATAATTTTAAATAAAACTTTTAAATTTTATGACAGCCTTATTTTTTTTATATATAATTATAAGTAATATAAATGAACTGGGGGTTGGGGGTGTGACACTCCCCCCCCCCACACACACACAGAATTATATGTCAAATAAAACTGTTCCTATATCTATTTCAGATATTTTTTTTTTATGTAGGTTGAACTTTATTATCTTACCTCATTGATCTTATACCTTAATATGCAATATCTCTTATCCCTTTAAGACCGGGAACATTTTTACCTTAAAGCATTAAATTCTTCTGTTTTTGCAAACTGATATGGACTATAATGATCATTTGTTGATCGAAAATTGTATTTTACACTTTCTGCTAATTAGCTCGATCGTTTTTTTCCTGATTTTATTACAAAATCAGGACTGTTCCAGATGTAAAAAGGTGAGTGGATGTCGTGGATGTCTAACCCGTACAATTGTACGCTTTCGGGTGGAAAGGGTTATAGTATTGAAATAGAAGGTAAGGGAAAGTCGTTTGCGTGACACCCCAGATTATTTTAAAATGGAATTCAAATTAATGTACGCCGAAGAGTCATTAAACTATGACCACTCTTCACCTTGAGCAATAAGCTTGTTCGTTGCTGGTACTGGAGTATATAAAACGTCCCTGGACTGTCTATCCATTAGTAGAGTGTCTAGCGATTGAATGGGAAAAATAACCATCACGCAATGTGCGAGAATTGCAAGTTCCTACCAAGTACTTCAGGCTATCAGCTCCTTGTCTCGGCGTGCTTCACAAAATGAGTTATTAATGACTCTTCGGTTCAGAGTTCCCAACTTTTATAATTTATTCATGAACATTTTAAAGCCCGCCTCTTTTTCATACCAGAAATTTTGAAAAATGATTTTCATTTTATTTAATCTTTGTCACATATTAAAGAGAAATAATCTACAAAATTTCTGGAGCAAGAAGAAAGCGGGGCAAAAAATGCTCGTGAGTAAATTATAAAAGATGGGAACGCTGCTTTGTTGTATGTTATAGAATTTTGAGTATTGGGTGCTTTACAAAGACGTCAAAAATTTCTGCGGATGCATTAATCAACAAATATGCAGTTTTAGGAAGAATATAATTTAAGTTTATTTATTGATTATTTTTTAAACACTGGTATCTAATGAATTTTTGGAAAGAGAAATTGAGTAACTCAAATTTTTAAATAATTAGATTAACTTGTAGAAAAATTAATTTAGGTGAATTTCGAAGGATTTACTAAACATCTTTTACCAAATTAACACAAATAAATGTCTAAAATAAATAAAATGGAACAACTCAACTGAAATAATTATAGTTCAAAACTTCATAAGATGAAGACAAATGGAAACCGTGCTCTGACTTAGAGAATTGTTGCAATGCGCTCGTGAAGTTCCTGAGTCACGATTCCCATTTTCTACGTGCTAGCGATAGCATTTTCGTGCTTGCATTACACTACTAAAATATTTTATGAATTTTATCTATGCATATATTGCTTTATGTAAAGATCATCGTATCATTATTAAATTAGCCTATGCTATATTTAAAATACATGGAATAAAATATCATAGTTTTCTGTATCCTTCAAAATTTCAAAAAGGAAAATATATAAAATTCTTTTCATTTTCAGATAAAAAATGGAATATTAAAGAAGAAATAGTATAGTATAGAATAGTATGCTATGGCTATCAATTTTCCCTTATATCATTCTGTGTAACAGCAACATATTTCTGTTAACCGGTACAAAAATTATTAAATTAACATCCATATAACCTCTTACATTAGGAATTTTGCATAAGCAGGTTGGTGGTGCAGTTTTAACTAATAGATGCGGAAATACAACCATCTAAAAAGATCACAGAAACTAAATCCAGAAGTTCTAACTTTCGTTTGATAACAGCCCAATTTGAATTCAACAATTTTTCATAATTTTCATTTTATATACCAAGTCGAGTACATTTGTATAATACAGAAAATGGGATAAAACCATCTCGTAAGCAAGATTAAATATTAACCTGCGATTTATATTGGATTTTTCAAAGCTATCTATTTATAACTAAAAATAAAAAATACATTAAGAATTTTAAAAACAAGTGTATAAACACACGATTTATAAAAGTGAAAGGAAAATGAACTCATCTTTCTATATTACATATAAAATCATGTAAGTTTTGAAATCTAAAGATAAGAGATGTACTTTAAGATATAGTTTAAATATAAACTGAGAGAATAAAAATACTTTTACAGATTTAATAACGCATTAACACCCGAATTGATCCTGCATAAGTCAGGTTTTTATAATATACAATTCCAAATCTTAGATACTTGTACTTATAATACAAATGGAAGCTATAATCTAATTTTTGTTGAGTGTATGTGAAGTTGGAAAAGGAAATAATACATAAATAATAATAATAAAAAAAAAATGAAAGGCGCGTAGAAAATTGAAATACTATTGGTTGCCTGGTGGTTCAGAGCTACTTCTCTAAATTCCTCACTATATAAGCATGTATTGTCATCGAAGTTATACATGAATGGGAAATTTCGACTCAATTACATGATAGTAAGTAGGTAAAAATTTAATTTTTAGATTCGATCTCTTTAGATAAATGAACAAAGAAAACACTAAGTTAAATAAGAGCCTGTGATTAGTAAAATAAAAAGGAAAAAAAGAAAAAGTTTTATCATCTGGATGATATATAATTTTTCAAAATATACTTAGAAGAATAGGAGACAGAAGTATTTTCAATATATTTAAATTACATGATTAGTATTTTATTATTTAGATTTTAGTGGTCTGATACAGGAGTGCGAGTAAAACTTTTTGAAGGGTTAAATAACGTTAAATTATCTAACACGAATATATTTTATGAAAAAAATGTAAAATTGATTTAAGGACGCGAAAAATATAAATAAGCCATCTTAATTTATAAAAATAATAAATTAGTGAAATATTTTACATTAATAGCTTAATAGTTGGCATAAAAGAAACAACATATGTGTATGTATATATATATATATATATATATATATATATATATAGAGAGAGAGAGAGAGAGAGAGAGAGAGAGAGAGAGAGAGAGAAAGTTTAATATTAAAATAAATGAATACTAACAACAATTGTGAGAAAATTATATGATAAGAATACTCTCGTCATTATGAAAGTACAACCCCTGGCAAAAAGTATCCGATCACCGAAAACAGTGCTTATGATACGTTAAAACATAAGGTTATTTTTTCACAAATTCAAACTTTTTTCAAACCTATGAGTATGCTTTTGTGAAATATGACTAATTTTGTCAAATTCTATTAAATAGTAATAGAAATTACAATATCAGTTAAGAGTTTACACGAGAAAATACGTTGAATCACAAAGGAAAAATATTTCCGATCATCATTGTGTGGAGAAAAAAGTATTTGATCGCAAACAAAAGCAACACAGTTAAATGATATATGCAAATTTTTTTTACTCGGCGCATGCGTTCAAGTTCGAAGAAGACGGTATAAAAGGTCAAATTGTAGTTTGAAAGTTACAAGTTAGTTTCGCATCTGCTGAAGTATGGCTCGAAAGAGAGAATTATCTAATGATGTAAAACTTTTGATTGTTAAACGCTTAAAAAGCGGAATTTCCCAAAGAAAGGTTGCTAAGACATTTGGATGTGCTCAAAGTACTGTTTGCGAAATTTGGAAGAAATATCGCTTAAGAAATGATGTAAGAAATCTGCCTCGAAGCGGTCGACCACGAGTAACATCAAGTAGACAAGACAGGAAATTAGTTGATCTTGCCAAATCTATGCGAAGGTGTACGTCTAAACAACTGAATGCCGAGTGGTCAAAGTATGGAGTAAAGGTATGTGCACGTACAGTGCGAAATCGTTTAAATAATAAAGGATATCACTTCTGCAAAGCCAAAACCAAGCCATATATGACTAAGAAACACAAGAAAAATCGTCTTCAATGGTGCAAGAAATACAAATGCTGGTCTTCTGATGATTGGAAGAAGGTTATTTTCAGTGACGAATCTCGTGTTTGTCTAGGAACTGGGGATAACCCTGGAATGTTTGTGTGGAGGAGAGCTGATGAAAAGTTCAAAGAAGATTGCCTAAAAACTAAAGCTAAATATCAGCCTTCATTTATGGTGTGGAGTTGCATGACATCTCAAGGAGTTGGTAAATTGTGTATAGTGTTGCAAACAATCAATTCAGAAGTATATGTTAACATTTTAGAGCATTATTTGATACCTAGCATCGAGGAAGCGTTTGGTGACTCCTCCGATTTCCTATTTCAAGATGATAATGCGTCCTGCCATAGAGGTAAACGGGTCAAGGATTTCTTAAATAAAAACGGAAATTCTCCAATAAAGACTCTGAACTGGCCTGCAAATAGTCCTGATCTTAATCCGATCGAAAATATTTGGAATGTTTGGAAAAATAATATAGAAAAGAGAAGACCGACCAATATGAATGCACTTCGTCTAGCCATCAAGGAAAGCTGGAAGGAAATTCCATCACATTTATGTGAAAAGGTTGTTGAATCCATGCCCCGCCGTTTAAAGGCAGTTATTAGAGCAAAAGGAGGACCAACCAAGTTTTAAATTGAAATTTATCGAATATTTTTTTCCCGGTTATGTGATGATCGGACATTTTTTTCTTTGAATACTTTATATTAATTTTCCTCTGTATTGTAAAAATTAATTGCAATTTATGGTATTATTTTTTATCATGTCACAAAGTAAGATACTTTTGTAATAAAAAACTTTATTTTAAAAAATGTAATAAATTTTTAGAAAAATAGCCTTTTATAGTAACGTATCTTAGACACATCTTTCAGTGATCGGATACTTTTTGCCAGGGGTTGTACAAACAAATAAAGTCACATACTATAAATTGTTCATAATAATCTGGGTCAGTGTCACACTAATGAATTTAGAAAGATAAATTTTTATGTGTATCTGATTCTAATAATGTAGCTATTTTTTGTTACCTGTTATATATTTCACCATAGTCTTTTCTTTAATACTAAAAAGAAAAGAAAAGAAAATAGCTAAACAATAAATTTAAAATTTAAAATTAAACATTTTATATTTTAAATAATCGTAGATATTGATCTATATATACATAATCATTACCACAACAAACTCTACTATTGAATTTGAAAAAATTCCCGTTTAATAAGTGCTAAAGTTTAAATTACTAGCTAACTTTATTAGTTAATAATGGCGAGTCATTCGATTAAACATGAGTATTTCAATCAATCCTTTTCATTCCTAAATCAAGCTAATTTTCTATATATTCAAAAAAACATACATATATTGAGAGGTCTATGAGGGTTTTTTTTTTTTTCTCTTTTTTTCAAAAATTTTTTAAGTAATATATTTTAATCTTATTTCCATTTTGTTATACGGGAGGTCTAAGTATTTAAAACATACAATTTGCCCTCAATTATGCAGTACATTCGTAAAATGATTTATACTAAAACAATCAAATGAAGATTCAAATTTACAAAATTAAATTATTATATTAAAGCATAAAGATTTCTATAAATTCTTGTACATAAATGATTTTTTATCAATTTTCTTTATACCACTGAAAGATTTTTTTCCCGCTTACCATTACTCCCATTTCACACACACACAAAAAAAGTAATTTCCTATGTGCGCTGTTAATAAATAGCAAAATTTCACTAAATGTTTCCATTTTTGATCTGCTAAACACTTATTCATAAGTTATATCAGTATAAAGGAAGAAAATACTGTAGCTGTTATTATTTATATAACACTTCCACGATATCAGAATGTTTGAGGCATTTCTCAACATGATTGATTCTCTCAAATACAAAATCCTTATATTCTGTGTTCAAGAAGTTGAAAATCGAATTCCATGAGAAAACTGTTTCAATCATGTTTTCTGAATTCAGTTATATCTTAAGAGATTTCAGGGAGGACATAGCACTCACTCATTCAATTTCTTTCCGATAACGTTATTTGAAATTATCACCTGCGTCAACCAGAAATTAAAACATACATTGCATAAAATATATTTGAAGGACAAATATTATATAATGTTTTCTACGTTTCTCTTTTTTTTTTCCTTCAATATATTAACTTATATTTGTTTTAAACATGAATCATATTATGAATTTTTAATTATGTTTGTTATTTAGATATAATGTAGAATATATTTATATCGAAATTATATACCCCTGACCTTTAAAGTATTTTGCATTGTACGATCACGCACACATTCCTACAGTAAAATTTTAGAAAAGAGGAAGATCTCAAATAGTCTTCCCACACTTTTCATACCGGTGATAGCACTATCTCGTATACGTGTTTAATCTTTTTAAACCTCTCTTAGAATCATTGTAACCACCTCGCATTTAGAATTCATAAAAATAGATATAGTGCATTTTCAAGAGAATTCGTTAAAAGAGTAGTATCTAAATATTATAATATTTATTCTTAAAGTTTTTAAAGTTTTATTATAACTTTGCAAGTTTTAAAATTGTGTACTAAAGCATGAATATTATTGATTTATATATGTCAGTTTCATTTAGATTCATTCAACATAATTTAAAAAACGAAATTATTTTTACCTGTAACATACTTCTCTTTATTAAAAAAAATACCTATGTAGAATTCTATATAGTGCATAGTATGATTACACGATAAATAGAAGCTGTAAATAGAAGCTTACATTCAAACAGAAATGCATATAAAATATCAATTCACACAAAAAAAAAAAAAAAAATATCTGAAGCACGTAAGTGTGTGGAATTTCCCATAGCACACTCGTCTGAATTTCTGACATACATATCTTTTTACAAATGGACTAGTTGTCTGAGTAACGTATTAGATGATACATCTCAGTTTAAACGTTTAGAGGTCAAAATGTTTAACAATTTAAACACTTAAAAATTCACATATTTTACATTTCAAACATTTAGAAATTATAGACCGTGAGCCATAGCTAGATATCGTACAAGTTCGTTTTAATCGTTGAGGGCAATTTCTAATGAATGTTAAAATTAAAAGAATATTGAATTATCTACAAATTCACACTGTTCTGGTTTGAAGATGTGCATATTATTTTAAAATTGAGTAAATTAAATCTACAAATTTGACATTTCAGAGGTCCTACAATTCTATTTACACTTAGAGACAGTCAGATTCTCTACTCATTCCTTCTCTTTTCCTCCAATCAAAACCGTAATTTTCTTTCCGCTCATATTTTGATCCAATGACTGCAGCTGTTAGTACGCGCGCTAGCGAGCGCCTCGGTTACATTTGATATATTTTGTTCATATTTACATTATCTTGAGTATTTCTGACATTTTGATCGAATTCTAGCATTGCTCTCTTTTCGTATACTTTTAAGTAATCTTTACATTTATTATAATGTGAGAAACAATGAGATATTGTTTGCATATCTGGAATAAGATACATTCAAAAGTGAAGTATTTTTCTCAAATAAGATGGGTTAAAGTTTCTCTCGGCATTATTATCCTGCGTATTATTAACATTTTGATTGAATTATGTTATTACTCTTACTATTTTCTTCTTCTTACCCATATATATGGTAGAGAAAGTATTGCTTTGGGGTAAAATTCTTGAAATTGATTTTTTGTTACATTTAAACGTTTCAAGGTCCCTTGAATATAAGAATTATGTTTTTAGTGGGGTGCCTGTGTGTCTGTGTGTTTTTCTGTGTGCCTGTCTGTTATCAGCATATCTCAAGAACAAATGATAGCAGAAAGTCCAAACTTGTTATTCTAAATGTGTATTACCTAGGGATGCTTTTCGTTGCGATCATCAAGTAAAGCCAAGAGAATTCAAATACATTATGTATATGGGAAAATTTCTGGTTGTTACAGTGTAACATCTATACACTGATTTACACAGTACTGGACAAACAAAATTTATTAGATTCATAAAAGCATGTTTTGTGTAGATGTAGTATAGAAATCATTCATCGTTAGTTTACAGGGCTACCCAAAGTATTTAGATATATTGGGGCTATACTTGGAAATTGCAGGAATCGTAATTCATTTTGTTTTTGATGTTTTTCAAGTAAGACTAATTTTAAATACTCAGTATGATTTATTGTTTATATTGATTACAGACAATATGCAGGACTACCCAGAATTAGACAAAACGTTCTTTTCTTTTGAATGTAATTAAAGGAGGTACTTTGTACATTTTACTATGTCGACGAATACCGCAAAATTAATTTTTCATACCCATACTGTAAATAAAATATTCTTTGAAGTTCTATTTTCAACTCTGTCTTTTTGTATAATATCATGTATTGGCGTGCCCTGATTACAATTGTCCAACTGCTAGCGGTTGATCTGTATGTATATATGCTATCGGCATAACTTAAAAGCAAATAACTGCAGGAAATTCAAATTTGGCATTTTTAATTTCGTATCAAGTGGCCACTTAAAAATTTGATCAAGACTGGCAAGTTTGAAGGCAAATTAATAATAGGCTAGTTTTTTTTTTTTAATAATAATTGTATGAACCTATATGAACGGGGTTTAGAGGGTACAGTAGCCCCCCCCCCCCCTCACACAGAATTACGTGTCAAAAAAAAACTGTTCCTAAACGTATTTTAGATTATTTTAGAAGAACACTGCACTTTATTATCTTACGCTATTGGTCTTAAGACTTAATATGCAAGCTATCATTCTAGTATTGAAATGCAGGGTAAGAAAAAGTCGTGTGAGTGATGCACCAGATTATTATTATAATTATTATTTCTATTTTACTTTTTATATCACTTTTTCTGAGGTATATGATAAAAGCACTTGTGTGCAAGATATTACATTATATATTTTCTTGTGTGCTGTAAACTCGATTCCTTCAAATTGGAATCAGCAAGTTTATGTGCAAAGTTTACTTCCAGGACATTGGATATTTTCATTATCTATCTTAAAGAGAATATATTAGTTGCATTTCCAGATTGCTCTTGAAAAGTTAAAACGAGCTTAGTTTTTAAATGATTTTTATAGCATATGGCCCATGGTCTGTTAAGTTACTTGTATTTTTTAGCTAATTTTTCCCATGAAATCCACTAAGCAACATGCATATCCTCACATTCAATAAATATAGTATTATTTTCCATAATAAGTAATTAGTTAAGCTATTTAACCTAAATTAGCTTTAAAAAATTTAATTTTCAAAGAAATACTCTAGAAATATGTATCACATTTGCAGGGAATTAAGTTTGAAATAATTGATAAAGTAACATACGCAGAAGCGAAACTCTTATATAAAAAAATTTATTTTTTATTTACAGCTCTATCGTATATAAAAAAAATATTAATATGAACAAAGCAAATAACTTGTAACTAAGATAGTGAAATCGTAACTGAACAATATTCAATACAACGTACATAACTGATTTTTTTCCCTTTTTTTCGATTTATTTTCGATTTCTAAACTCTTTTCTTCCACATGATTACCTACAACTCAATGTAGAACAAGGAATTTTCTGGTTTTCATGTAGATTTTCTTTTGAATATTAGATTTAAAGTGATCGTTTTCCTAACACCACAGACTTCGATTTTTCACATATTTGTTATGTCTTTTAGAATCGAATTTAAAATGTTTATGCATGAAATTTAAGACAATTAAGCTTTAGATATATTATCGATAGTTTTATTGCAAAACGTATCGATTAAAGGATAAGACTACGAATTGTTTCGCGAGTACTAGAGTACGTGTTGTCATACAAACAATATATGCTATGTATCATGTTGGTATGATTTGGAAGACGCTCGGCTGTGAAACTGTTTGTACTGTCTTCAAAGCGTGACTCGGGGTGTAAAGGTTTACTTGCAAAAATTATTAATGTTTTAGTTATGCTCTAGGTTGTTCTTAAATCTATTTTTAACAGAAAAATGGAATCGCACTCCACCTTATAATGTGTTTATTTATGAAAACTTTTCATTGCAATCAGTAATGGCTGCCAGAGGCAAAGTGATCGAGAGGCAAAGTGATCGAAGATGGCAGAATTTTAGTCGCTTCAAATGTGTGAAGCGATGTGCCTTTAAAAATACTTCAAGTGTCTTAAATAAATAAGAATTTTTGCATTTTAAAATTCAACACCCCGTTCTGGCACATATGTTTCTGAATTTCAGACACTTGTATTTACAATGAGTCTGTGAGAGGTGAGGTATATTTCTTTTTAAATTTCAGTTTTATTTTGCTTTGCGGCATTAATTTTAAATATAGTTTATAAAAAATAATCTTTTTTTTTTTTTTTTTTTTTAAATAACGAATACATTTTTGCTGAAACGTCAGTGGAGGCCTCCATGTAGAGACTCAAAAAGTTTTTGGGTTCTGTCTGTGTGTCTGTCAGTATGTCTCTCAATAAAGGCTGCAAAAGTCACTCGATTGACATGCAATTTGATACACATGTTCATTAATCACACAGAAGTACCTATACAGTTTGAGGTGAGAATTCTATTTGTAGTTTGCGTACAGGGACACACCAAAGTTTTTTTTCGGCCTATGGATAGAATTTTCATGTACTGCAATATCAAGCGAATCCCTGTATTGACTTGAAAATTGGTACACATGTCCAGGCGCTATACAGAAATAGCTGTATCGTTTCTGGTATCTATATTGTTCATGGATTGTGTACAGGGACACACCAAATGTTTTCTTATCATTACAGTCTATGAGAAGGATTTCATTTAAATGCATTTTAACATAGTTACACTGCATTAAAGAAAATGAAATTAACATACATTTTGATATGCTTAAAAGCATGTTTTCTGTAGAAAATGCATGCTTAGACTTAATAATTAATTTACAAGACCTCAAAAAAGTTTTTCGATAGTATCACGTAATCATCCAGTTTATGTCAAATTTCGAACAATTATTCATGAGCTCATAAAATAAGTTGCAAAATTTTATTGGTTTATATTATGTTTATGGTTCATTGACAAGTACGCAGAAAAGAATTTCGTGACATTAGAGTCTATGAACAGATTTTCATTTAAATGCATTTTAACACGTTTATGCTACGTTTAACATAATGGGATCATCACATAATATTAAGATGCCTGAAAGCATGTTTTCTGTAGAAAATAGGTATATAGGGGAGAGTGCTGTACCTTGAGACATTAGCAATTTCTAAAAGCCTATTGGCAATATCAATTTTTTTTTAACTGTCACTCTAACAAATAGATTATAGCACAGTAAAAGGCAACATCGGAAACACTGAACACAGGACTTACTGAATGAAAGAAAATTTCATCCCTTAAAAGCAAATATCTTTCTCATTCTAATTTCAATTTCTGAACTAGTATTTGTAAAACTATGCTACTCAATTTTAAATGGATATTGAACAAAAGATTTCTGAATGTTTTGGTTATGAGGAAGTAATGATACTACATTTTGACTGACCATCATTTTGATTTTATTTAAAACATGCAGTGATTGTACCCTGGGGCAGTAAACCATGTTGTACATTGGGACATGTCCCAAGGAAAAAACATATGCCATGCGCATAATTCGGGTATTGTTGTAGTATAAATATATCTTTTAGTATGTTTTGATATAACGTTCTAATAAAAGTAATTTAATATATTAATTAATACTAGTAATAGACGACTGATTCAACTGAAGTGTTAAGTAAAGCGTCTGAATCTGCAACAGAAAAGGCAGCATATGAGTTAAAAGCTGTATGGCAAGTTCATCTTCAGATTCACAAGCTGTGACATCCCCGATAATGATTTGGGCATTTTCCAAAATTTCAACTTGAAGAAATAATGGCAATAGAAAAAAAAAGCAAAGTCTTGCATTTAACAGATTCTCCAGTAAAATTTAGTTGAAATTTAAGCTGCAACAAAATAGGAGAAAAGGACCACCCACACACCAAATTAGCAGTTCTCAGAATCTAATGCTTAGAAACCAATTTTGTCAAGTAGAGATGACGACAGCTTTAAATATGGTTAAACCACAGACATATTATAAAATTAGAAACAGAGAGATTATCTTTTTACAAAAGTATCTGAAATAATAAAAATAATAATAAAAGTTTAAAAAAAAACCCTATTAACTTCGATGTTTGAACCCCTACAACATCCCTTGGTTACAATACTGGAGGTACTTACAATGACGTTATTGAGGTGTATATTTATCAAGATTTGGTTAATTTACGAATAAGTTTTGAACGTTCAAATTTATTATAATTTCTGCAATGCATCTGCAAGTGCATTTATTTTTTATTTAATGCTTTAAAATATTATTATAGTTCATTATTTGCATAAAACATGTTTAGGCATTGCATGAAAGACTTTGCTTGAATCTTGAAACATGTCCCACGGTACAATAACGCATGTCCCATGATACAAAATGGTGTGTACCTTAGGACAGTTTACACTTCTTACTTAAAATGGCTGGCATGTTTTTTTTTTTTTTTTTTAATTTTAAAACTGTTTAAATTAAAAATTATATATATTACAGAACAGAAAGTTGGAGTATTTAAGTATTGACTTTAGAATTCAAATCCAACTTTAATTATAGAAGTTAAAAATAAAAATGTGAAAGTGTCCCAAAGAACAACACTCTTAAGTAGTATATAATAATTAAAAGTGATCAGCCGAGTAATGAATAATGCAAATAGGACGTTAAGGCTCTTGATCTGCAGATTCCCTTTTTACATATTGCGCTTTTTCCTATTAACCCATTTTAACTTTCATTTTTATAATATGCTTTATTTATTCATAAGGAAAATGTTGAAATATATCTCAACTCTTTAAAACAAAGCAATTTAAGCAGTTTTATAAATTCAGTGTCATTTATACATTTTTTAAAACCTGATTTAGATCATCCATCTTCACTGAGAACAAAAAATGCACTCTAGCATTCAGAACTTAGCGAGTTGATTTTCTTATTTCCCGAGTGAGCGGTTATACAATAACAATTTCTGAATCCAATTACATTTATGCTTGCGTGTTTTTAGAAGCGTGGTATTAATTTATACTTACTCAAGCACGTGCTAAGATCGTGAACAGACACTATTGGCTTCTTCTTGTTCATATAAAAGTGTATATACAAAAATGTTAAATGTTTTATACGTTTGTGTGTATATATATATATATATATATATATATATTCAATATACTCAACAGTGTAGGGTCAGTATTTACTCGTCCCAAATTTCCCCTCAGATATAAGATTAAATGACCTTCATTAAATGCATATGTATAATTGTATATTTCTCTCACAAAAAATATTTTTCGATTGCATATGATTTATTTTTTTCATTAAGTTAACATGTTACTATGCATATCCATTGTATAATTTATCTATATCTACGCAATAACGTATGTTTGGCGAAAACGCGTTCTTAATAAGATTCATATTTCTGAAGATACATCTTCCGAAACCTGTCAGGATTGCACGATATTTTTGAATTTCCGGTATTCCAACCTGCTGATAAAATTGATACTGCATTTATTGAATTTTTGCCTTAAATACTTTATCGATTAAATTAAAATTTTTCATCATGTTTATTAACATTTTTAAGAAAATATTTTTACAGTCCACTGTCATTTTTCATGAATTATTATTAATTTAATTATATAGAGAAAAAATTCTGATATGGATATCTAAACGAAACTAAATAGTGGCCCTAGTAAAAATAATTCCATGTAATCCTTATAAATTCTAGTCCCTGTTTTGATCCTGGATTTCGGTAGGTATGTAGGGGAATGTCTCTGGTTGTGGGCACAGTTTTAATTTTGGCTTATAATTTTTGATAGAATAGATATTATGCAAATATATGAATACCAATGGAAGCTAAAACCCTTTGCTAAGGTTTGATGAAGTAACTGTATTGATTCCGTCAACCAGAAAAAAATTATTACCAATTTTGTGAAGCGATAATTTTTTGCAAAAAACATTTTGTACCCGGTTGTGGGCAGACTTGAAAAATACGCTAAAAGTGGGAAAATAATAAGAAAAACCACCATCAGTACAGAAAATAACAAAATTTATTCATTTTGTAAAGATTTAGTGGCCGAAATAATAACAGAAAATGGCATTTTTCCAATTTTATTCGTCATCTTCTTCGTCCTCCAAATCAGAAGAGTAATGTTTGTAAGAAAAACAATTTGCATGTATACTTAGCACACTGCAAATGCATCAGACAAACACACACGTTTCATTAGATTGAGATGGTTCTTGTTAGGCATAGTGGCAGGTGCTTCAAACAATGACACAAGTCGATATCATCAGATTGTTGAGACTCCAATTTTTAGAGCGTTTGGCCGACACTTTGAAAGGTGGAGTTGCCTTAATTTCTCTAAATTTCATCTGAAGGGACTCGGATGCTGCAAGGTAGTCCATATTCTCGAATAGTTGATATTAAGGATTTCTTATCCACTAAGTTATGCACATATTAGAATCCTAAATTGCTTTAACCAGCGCATTTAAATCCATTTATTTTGGATCGTTTGACTTTCTCGAGGTTGACGTTGCTAAAAAAGCCTAAACATGCATATAAGTACTAATAAAATATGTTATTTTGATATAAACAGCCATATTTCACAGTTTGTAAGTCAAACACACGATTTAAATGGGAAAAAAAAAAAAAGTGTGACCACAACCGGGAATGGCAGCCATTTTTATAATGGCAGAAAAAGCAAGTTTCGGTCACATTTTTGCTGAATTCGATATTGCATCACAAAATATAAGTAATATATTGCATAAATATACATCGCATTTACATTTTTTAATTCACTTCGATTTATCGCATTCTGAATATATTCAAAAATCACTTTTGTGTCGATTTTCCTCTGACTTTTTTATTTCGATGCTTACACGTACTAAGAAAATGCCTCTATTCACTTCGGTGTTAGTACAAAAACTGCATACTGTCACAATACATGTTTAACAGTACTCAATTCCACCATATTTGCTTTTTGTTAAAAGATAAGGTGGGGTGCCCATAACCGGAGAATGCCCACAACCAGAGACATCCCCCTACTTGCACATATTAGAACCTAATATAATAAATTATATTATACTTAGTAATCTACATGAAAGTATTGAAAGTATGGAGTGTAATTTTTTTATGTTTGGTTCAAAAGAAAACAAAAAATATTGCGTATCTTCTCGTCTAAAAGTAGGACAATGACAGCATTTATATGGACACATATTAGAAAATTAGTAAAGGAAACACCATATAAAAGAAATTCGGTAACACAAATAGAGCTGCTGAATTTAATGAAACAATTGAAGGAAATGGATTAACAGAAAAAATATGGACAATGAAAAAAAAATACATTGAAGAACTCTGAAGCAATAAATTCTATGAAAAGATATTAGTCTTTCATTTTATAATTTTTCATTTTATTTCAATTGTCCCGATAGTTGGTTTACATTTTTATTTTACAATATACCTATATCTTTTACTTTAATCATTTCACACATTTTAATCTCGTCTCTTACAGATGATAATGCGTGCGTAATTTTTGTCTCGTGTGTTAATAACTTACACTTATCAGAAAATCAATAAAGCAAAGACCGAATAAGAGAAATTTGGTAACAAAAAGGGAGCTGGTAAATGTAATGAAACAGTTGAAAGAGATAGATTAACATAAAAAAGAGAGAGAGAGAGAGAGAGAGAGAGAGAGAGGGAATATACAAACGTTTCACTTTAAATGTCTTTAACTTTTTTTATATTTTATATTTATATTTTACAATATACAATATCTTTTACTTCCTTCTCCAAATATCTGATGCATTTAATCTCGTTTCTTACAGATGATAATACGTGTCTATTTTTAGCTGTGCGTGTTGTTTTTTGTTCTTGCAAAAAATTACTCTTAGTTATAAATAAGATTGCAAATTAATTGATAACAATTGAAGAAGATGCTTAATATAAAAAAAAAGGAAAAGTAAAATAATCTATCTACCTATACATTCATACACACACACACGTATATATATATATATTAAAAAGTCTGAATATAGGGGATTTTTTCAATTTATTCTTTAACTTTTATTCTTATAACAATTTATTCTTGTAACTTTTCATGTCATTTTAATTGTACCCATTACCTTTTGGGTTAGTTTTGTATTTTACCATTTTCCCCATTTTTTTTTTTAACCATTCCTTTCCTTTCCATTCGTTTCACGCTTGTTAATCGCAGATAAGAATACGTGTGTATTTTTATCCATGTGTGTTAATTCTTTGAGCTTGAAAAAATAAAAATAAAATAAAACTCCTTTTATCGTAAAAGTGTCACCTTCATTTTTTTTTTTAAATCTTTAATGCATTAGGGGTAATAAAAAGTAACCATAAATAAATTTGATTTTTTTTTATTTGATAATTATTAAACTAATTTACTATTTATTACGGAATCATCTTGTTCTGTAGTCTTACGTTCTAAAAATTAGAACTAAATAAAAATTTGTAGCAAATAAATTTACATAGATGAAGAAAAGTTCACAAGGAGTTGTGTAATATAAAAAAAAAATTATGAAAATAGAGATTAAATATTTTCTTCGTCTAATAAGTAGCCATTTACTTTTTCGTATCATTGAAAATAATGTCAATTCTATATGTATAAATGTCAATTCTATATATAATTTAAATAACAAATTTAACAGTAAAATTCTAAAATATTTGAAATTTATCTAACCTATTTTTTTAAATATGCTTTTTTACATATAAAAATATAATAAAATAAAATAAAATAAATAAATAAGTATATTTTTCAAAATGTATGCCTAAAAATAACTGAATAGGCTTATTATTTAACACAAATATATATGATAATAATTTTCTTGACGTTTACATAAATATAATCCTTAAAAATTTATTAAAGAATAATTTTTAGTATTTTAAGAAATAAACACCTCACAATATTATTCTTTAATAGCCGTTCCTAATGATTTATTTTGCAGTTTGCTGCATTATCTTTTTATTTCTCTGCTGATTAGATCTAATTGCACCACTAAACTAGAGACACACTGTGCTCAGGAACTTGAGATAAAGCTTTCCGCTTTTCTTTTGTTAATTTAGCTCTTGTAACAATAAAACGTCAGCCTATCATGTTTAATTTCCGGCAAAGAGCAAATACTTTCTTTTTCTATAGCAATGATTAAGAAATAACCTTTGTAATATAACTTAATACATTAAAAAGATAGCACAAAAAACAGCACAGTACATTTTAGTTATTCCCTAACAATAAATATCTGACCTTATCATTTCATAGTTGGTGAATTATATATAAAACTGATTCAGTGCTCAAGGGTAATTTAACTTAGATAGAATAACGTTAGGATACAGTGTCTATCCAAAATTATTATAAGAGAAATTTGGGAGAGGGAGGAATGGGAAGGGAGCGGGAGAAAAGTTTGAGAGAGAGAAGGTTTTGTTACTTCATTCAGTTTTTAAATGTCTATAAAGTGACATGCTTGAAATTTTTTAATTTAATGTATTAAAATTACCTACTACTTTCTAACTAATTATTCCAACAATGGAAAATATCATATAATCATAATCTAATGTTCTAGGAAATAAATTTCTAAACTTATTGGTTTGCATTAATTTTTATATAAATATCATGCTAACGTTAAATAAATTGTAGAAGCCCAAAAAAACTGTTGATTTTTTAAAATTATATTCTTTAAAAATGTATTAAATAGCTGATTTGTTCTTTGAAAGAGTGATATACAATAATAGTTTTCATTTATTTCTGTTACTTTTACGAAGTGAATCTTAGATAATTATAATACAACTTTCCAATTGCGGCACAATTTTTTTAGAAAGTTTCTAGACCATCTTGGTTGAAAATGGAAAATCTAAAATTAGAATATTATGATTATGTAAACATAAATAAGGACAATACAAAATATTGTTTAAATGAACTGTTACATTTATTAATATATACTCATAGTTTTTTATTTTTATATTAAATTATCTGATGTGCCCCTTTAACGACTTTCTCTTACCCAGAATTTCAGTATTTGAATGACAATTTACAGATATAAAAGTAAGATTATAAGTGTATATAATCTTACAGTATTATATACAGATTATAAGTATATATAATCTTATTGTATGAAAGGTTATCTTAGAATACAATGCCGCAAGATGAATTGTAAATATTTGTTAGCACGCAAGAATTTTATGTTGATCATTAGAGATATAATGAATGAAAATTTTTATTATTTACTTTATTATTAAAATACTAATCATTCTGTTTTAAATATTCCTAATAATGCTAAGAATTAATAAAATATATATATTTGATTTAGTGCTGTATTACAAATTGACTGTTAGCTAAAATTTCATAACAGCTTAAAATTAACACCGAACGGCTTTTACATAAAATGTTGAGTCTGCAAAATTAACAAAATTGTATTAAGCAACTCACCAGATAATGTTTGAAATTTTCATTGCATTTTTATAATTTTAAATGTACTTAATTCTCGACATTGCAATGGTGAATGTTGTAAATAAATATTAGGAACAATTTAACTTAAAACCTGGTGAGAGTGCAAGTTCACACAAAATATCTTCAAAGAAAATTTTCATATGCCAATAAGATTTATAATAACATAGAATGATTTACACAGATAATAACGCGTTTAGATACAATCAAAAAAGAAAAAAAAACTCTATTATATATATATATATATATATATCAATTGTGAAAAATGTATAGTTAAAAATATATGTAGATATGCGTCAAAAAATAATAAATAAATAAATAATAATAATAAATAAATAAAATAAAATAAAATGAAATAAAATAAATACGAGATCTTTTCGCTTTCGATTATTACTTCTACTTTGATCATTTTTTAATGTATTATTAATACATTATTTATAATTATAATATTCAAAAATAGGCTCATCCTATATTGAGTATACACAGCGAACAGCTCTACAAACTGAAAATAAAAAGGGTATGTATTAAAATGTAAGTAGCAATATATTGATATACGTATCTTGCTTTTACCCATGCTAAATTTTCATAGAAAATTACGTAAATTGATTTGTAAGTTTAATTTCCGAAATAAAGTTTTAAAACGTTAAACGTTTTAACAATTGTATATACAAAAAAAAAAAAAAAAATTGTAGTGCTGTTTAAACTACAATGCTACAAAATATATATAGTAAAACTTTTACTAGTAATCCAAACAAGTATGTTGTGCCCATCACAAGACTTTCTTATATATAGTCTGATAAAAATTGACGCAGTACAAATTATTTATCAAATTATTATTTATCAAAATAATTTTCCCTGATGAATGCAACGGTAAAACGATTTTCATCTGACAGAAGTATAACAGGAAATGCCGAAAGAGAGTCAAATTTGTGCCAACATCAGAAGAAATGCGATTTTATTTATTTATTTATTTATTTCATTTTATTTATTTATTTATTTTATTTTATTTATTCATTTTTTTTTTCTAAAATAGAAAAAAAAAAAAAAACGATAAAATTGTTTTAAATTATCACAGATCAATTATTCAACCATTCGTTTTGAACATTTGATGAGTTCTTTCGAACGATACCCATATTAAAATTTCATATCTCCGGGGAGGGGTGGATTCTTCCCCTTAGATGGGGGAGCGATGTTCCTACATGCACATACTTTTTTTCCTACTTTTCTCCAATAATTATTAATAATTCATATTAATTTTGCAATCATGTGTTAAACATTATGTCTCATTATGTAGATTTGTAAAAAATTTTGTTCCATAATGACATGTAAAAAAAAAAAAAAAAAAAAAAAAAAAAAAAAAAAGGTAAAGCGCCATCTGTTGGGTTCACAATCTCTAAATGTAATCAGCATCAATTAAGCTCGGGGTTCAACTAAATATCAAATTTGACTCAATTTCGCTCATTGTTTCGGGAGATACAGAGTTCACAAAATTTGTGAAACACACACACAGACACACAGGCAGACAGATATTTTCTTAAAAATAGTCAAATACTGTTCAGAACATCTCAAAACGTGTAAATCCATCGAAAACTGGAGTTTGAAAATTTTGACAATTCCAATACTTTTTTCTGATATATATATTAAAAAAAAAAAAAAAAAAAAGAATAAAAAGAATGCAATTTTAAGAACAATTTAATTTTTTCTATAAGTGCTGACTGACCTAAAATTCATGAAATGATTGTTCGGCTAATCCGAACATCGCAAACCCACAAAGATTTCCACTCAACTCTCTGTCATGTTTAGACACAAACTTCTCAACTAAACTCTAACCAAAGCAGTGCCATGAAGCAGCCATGTGTTTTTAGTTTCGAAAAAGACGCTCTTCGCACATCAGTGATTCCACGCTGCTCATCGCATTATTATTTAATGACATTCTTCACCTACATACATTATACAGGGTGTCCATAAAAGAATGTCCCAGTTTCATTGGTACATTATAACAGTTTAATTTAGACTATTTACAACAGATCGTACATCAAATTGAAGGTAAACTAACCTAGTTTTTCTTACAAATGTTGAATATGTGCACCTTTAGTTATACGGCGCACATCCAACTTATAATCCAATTCTTCCCACACTTTGGTCGTCCCGCGCTTCTTCCTTTACAAACACAACCGGTCGTTTCGAATTGCCTATATCATCGGCGGATGTTTTTGCCACATGGGGAATCACATTTAAGCTTTAAAGGAAACGCACGTTGAACTGAATTTAAATTAGAGACTAACTTTTAGCAAATTGCAGAACACAAAACGCTTTACGCTCAGGAGTCCCCACTTTGCGTATGTGGCGCTGCAAGCGAGAAAACTACAAAGCAGTACTCGCGCATACGCTTATCTAAAACGGTTTGAGTTTCTCTTTAAATGTGACCTTGAACCAACACTCTACAACGCTTATAGTTGATACTATTAACATTTATACCTGGGACATTATTTTATGGACATACATTATTTCATGTCATTAAGCACATTTAATTCATTAATAAACATGTGTACTTTCCATGTCTAAATATTTTGTAAAAGAGTAGTATAGTTTTGTGTGTGAGAAAAGTAGTATTCACATTCCAACATTCAACACATTCTATGATGTAACATAAGGAATTCTCTGGAGGCACCGGCGAGATATAACTAACTTGAAAATTATCATCCGTTTTAGCTATCAAGAAATAAAACACATAAGCAGAAACCCGCATGTTACATCATAGAATGTGTTGAATGATGGAATGAATACTACTTTGCTCACACACAAAACTATATCACAAATTTTGAAAATATTTACACATGGATCTTATACATGTTGCGATTGAATAATTATTTAAGTGTGCTTAATGACATAAAATAATGTAATGTATGTAAGTGAACGATGTCATCAAGTAATAATACGAAGAGTAACGTGCAATCACTGCTGTGCGATGAGTATTTTTTTTCGAAACTAAAAACACATGGCTGTCTCATGGCGCAGCTTTGATTAGAGTTGAGTCGAGAAGTTTGTGTCTGAACGTGGTAGAGTTGAGTGGAAATGTTTGTGGGATTACGTTGTTCGGATCAGCAAAACAGTGATTGAAACCTTCAGTATTCTTTTTTTTTTTTTTTTTTTTTTTTTTTTTTGTAACAGTTAAAAAAAAAATTGCAAAAGTTTTAAGATGTTTATATGATTAAACTAAGAATACAGATTGAAATGTATATTCGTTATATAGGATTAGAATTATATACGTAAAATTACTAAGATAATTTAAGAAATTGTTAAGAATGTGAAAAAGGGCACTATGTTAATATATCTTCATAAACCGAAAAACGTGTTTTCTTAGAAGCGTTTTTTAATTTGATAATTTTATTGCCATTTCATTTGCCCATTTGTTTATGTTTGTTCATTTTCTTTAAACTGAGAACATAATGCAGATCATCTGAAAGGCAGAAATTTTCTATTTAATATTTTAAATATTTAACGCTTAAGTAAAATTTAATTGACTTTCTAAATATAATTAAAGTATGAATTAAAGTTGCATTCCTTTACTTTGAAATGTCTATCACAAAAAATTCAAAAGGAACTGAATATGAGAATTCAACTTCTAGATTTAAATAAATACATACTCTGTTCCAAAAGAGAATATATATACAACTAGAAAGATTTGATTTCTACGAAACTAAGCAAGGAAATGAGGCTTGCCGCAGCACATCAAACATAATTAGACATGATCATACTATTGTCAAGTACTGAGCGTATGTACACGAAGTGGACGTATATATATATATATATATATATATATTAAGTTGATGTGCTACTTGACGGTCATTTACAACTGAATTAAGCTCTTGAATAAACGGCATTAATGTAAAATATGCTTTTTAATCAAAACCGACCACATTCTTTGACTTTGAAAAAGGTCGCGTGAAATACCTAAGAGTAGTCAGTGTTTAAACAGAGTAGTTGTCATGTTAGACAAAGTGGTGTGGAAGAGTAGCTTAAAGAATCGCCAGCCAAATGTTTTATTTGTACTGGACGTTCCAAGGCTACCAATGCGTAAAAGAACTGCGCTTGTACTATTATTTAAAAACAACTATTCCCAACAAATAAACATTTATACAATATTTTTTCCCGTCACTATTTTGTTATATGTTCTGTCAGTAATATTTCGATTTCTTTTCTTTTTTTTTTTTTTTTTTCGCGAAAAATTTCGTATATTAATGTGTCGGCAGAGTGAATATTCACTGTTTGTCGATATATTCTTTTATAAATATAAAAAAAGGGTACCATTGAAATTTTATTAACCATTTTTTTGAAAATAATGCTATAATCATCTTAATGCTAATAGATATTAAACTATGGGAAAAAAAGAAATAGCATTGTTATATGTTAGTTAAAAAAAAAAAAAAAAAAAAAAAAAAAAAAAGGGTTAAATATTTCTATTTAAAAATTTATTTGCAAGTTCTTTTACAATAAATAGCACAATAAATAGCAATAAATAGCAATTCACGAAGTACTAATCCTCATATATATATATATATATATATATAAATATATACTAGTGCACCAAATATATCATTTGTTTGATTTCCAATTAAAATTCCAACTTCAAATAATATTCACATTTACTTGTATTATTTAAAATCTTTTCTGAAAGAACTTCAGTAAGATTCATATTCCATAAAATACATTATTATTTATTAATCTGAGAGGATGATTTAAAATGGAAACTAATATATTAATAAATAGTTATTTAAACATTTTAAAAGTTATTATAATTCAAAAAAATATATGCCTCTTTTAATTTAGATAATTGAAAATAAAAGTTTAACTTAAAAAAAAACTATTTTTTTCATTTTCTGTAATATGAAATGTACAAAAATAAATACCGTCTAAAAAAAAGTCAACAAAGTAATTAAAAAGAAATGTATTCTAAACTGTCACGCAAAGCAATAAATATACTCTTTCAACAATAAAAGGAATAAATGTCCCTGAGGAAAAAATTTGTCGGTGTTCATAATAAATCAAAACGCACAACAGTGAAACGCGAGTGTATAAAAAGTGGTTCTCATATGAAGATTGAAAACAATTTCAATAATATTATGTGTGTGTTTTAAGGTATTAGAATATTCCTTTAAATGTATTTGTATAGGATTGTTTAATCCGAAAATATGGAACAGCAAAAGAGATGTTTAAAGTAATAATCAGTCTTTAAGAATTTATTGTTGCAAGTTGCAATTATTTTTTCATCATTTCAAAATATAAACATTAATTATGAACATATAAACCCAATCCCCATATAATCATAAGCTCTTTTATTGCTTAAATTTATTTTTTATGGCATATAAAGCCTCCTTTAAACATATATTAAATGTAGCTTTTCCTTAAGGTGCATCAGAGGAAATGCGATGTGAGAGTCAATATCAGATACTACCTCATAAACAGGTTTTTTACGAGGGAAACGGTCAAAATATAGACGTTTGACACCATTTGTCTCACGTGTATTTGTCAATCACGTATTTTCGACTGTTTGAGTCACATACAGTAGTTTTGAGCACGAATTCCTCCAATCAGAGAATCGCGATTCCAGTATATCCTCTAGCCTTTTCCCTTTTAAACATCCTTGAGGGGAATTATCGCCAAATGTTGAGTTTTTTGTATACATATGTGGATTTCGTTTATGCTTTTAAAACAACCCCAAACCACAATAAAGTCGACTGATAGCTTTGAGCGGCAATATCTTGTACTTCAGACATTACGTTCTTCCGTCTGATATCAGGTTTATATGTTTGGAAAAACACAACAACGTCTAACATTGTTAAAGCATTGTCCCTTGTGAAGATAGCAGGGATGGAACACGGGCGCAGAATTCATACCACTCTCAATGTAAGAAAATTTTCTACTTCTTAAATCAACGATATTATAGGTAGAGAAATTTGTTAAACGGATTCCGGTATGAATTCTGCGCCCGTGTTCCATCCCTGAGATAGCAGTCGAAGTGTAAACTTCTAGCTGGGGTCGTCATGTACCAATGGTCATAAACATGAATGTTGTACACCAAATATTTAGTTGGGTGCGTTTGAAATGCTTTTTATTCGACGAGATTAAATTCGCATTCATTTATATAATTTAATATTAACTTTATACTGATATTAAGTTTAATATTAATGATATAATATTATAATGAATTATTTTTCATTTATGCACGTAAACTTTAGCTTTACCTCAGATGATTGGATCAGCACAGCAACGTCTCATATTGTTAAAGCATTGTCCTTTGTGAAGATAACAGCCACATCGTATACATGCTAGGGTCGTGTACCAATGTTCATGAGCATGACTGTTGAACTTAAAATAATTTATGGGGTGCGTTTGAAATGCTTTTACTTCGACGA
Organism: Salticus scenicus; assembly: GCA_963930645.1. Classification (NCBI taxonomy): domain Eukaryota; kingdom Metazoa; phylum Arthropoda; class Arachnida; order Araneae; family Salticidae; genus Salticus; species Salticus scenicus. Next base: position 117,354,335 of record OZ005650.1, read on the forward strand.
GATGAATTTCGCATTCATTTACCAAAACTTTCAAAACGTAATTCTTGATCAAAAAAAAAAAAATAAAATAAAATAAAATAAATAAATAAATAAAAAACAAATAAATAAAAAATACATACGAAAGGATACCTAAAAAAGGAATTAAATATGGTCAATTTGAAAAAAATCCGTACAGTTGTGTTTAAAGAAATCACTTGCGAAATTTTAAACTGACCTACTTATACTCGACGTCTGCCAATTTTTCTGAACTAACCAACTAATACATGCAAAAAGACATCTAATAAGTTGTTTATATAGCAAGTTTGAGGAAAATCGTTATAGCCGTTTTTGAGATACGGACATACCGATTTCCAACACATATCCGATTCCCAATGACTCACTTTTGTTTTTCCAATTTTCACCGAAAGTTGAAAAAATCATCTGTGCACCAGACCTGTCACAATACTGAAATTTCGTAGTATTATCTTTATTAGTTTCGGAGATATAAAAGTCAGAAGGTTCTGCAAACACATACACACACACATACATACACACATGCACACATATTGACCAATTGTTAAAAATTACTTTGTTGGACTCAGGAAAGCTTAAAATATGTAAATCAGGTGAAAATTAAACATCGAATTGTTGAACCAAATACAATACTTCCATTAATCACGGTAGTCGCGTAATGGAAGTAATAAGCATACATAACATAATAATTAAAGGTTTATTACTTAAAATAAAATAAATACTGTTTTCTAATTTCTTAATTTAACACCTTATTAGAATTTAAGTTGTAAATTTCTTGGTACTTCTGAATTTCTATACTGATTAAATTACATAGAAAATGCTTTTAAATGAATTTTGATACTTGTTTACTACTTATATTACGATGCTAAAATAAAGTTTTTTCGTTATTTTAGTGAACGAATAACCTTTATTCAGTTTTATTATTTATCCAATTTATTAGTTTTATAAGCTTTAGAATATTTTTTGAATGTTAAAGAGATTTATTAAAAATACTTTTCTTTGTTTTATACTATTTTTCTTTTTCTTTCTTTCTTTCCTTTTTTCTTTCTTTTGTGATTCTTTAAAAGTGTCTTTGAGGTAAAAACATAATTGTTTTAATATCTCATTTTTAATATTTCAACTATTATTTTACAGTGATTTAATGTATTTTATTAAATAACTTTAGTTGTTGGTTTATAATACGGAAAACACTGAGCAACTTTGACCGTTATGAAACTGAAAGATTTAAAATTAATTTCACTTAATTAAATCGGTAATTAATTTTGTTGTACTGTTAAAATAATTAGTTTTTAATTTTCTTGCAAGCGAGTAAAGATTCTCGGCTTTCAAAAGAATCTTTCTCTCGTTATAACTTCTTTGATTTTTCCAAACCTTCTAGTTAGTTCAGCTTTAAAATGTTCATGCAAATTTCATCATTATATGCGGTGAATGTCACTATTTTAGAGTTCGTGACCCAAGTAGTTTTAGAAAGACGTATTTGGAAGATTGTTGGAATAAACGGTAACAGCTGAGACAAAAGACTATTAAAATTAGTCATTAACCATAAACTATTTTATATTTCTTATTATTACTAAGCTTAAAACCTAAAACCATTTTACGAATTATATTGTTATAAACAAACCTACAATTATACAATTTATTTTAGAGTTTCGCATGCATACATTGCTAAGTATTGTATTCAAATGTAGAACCTATAATAAGTTATAAGTTCACTTAATTTTATATCTATTTGATTAAACTAATATTATTTTTAAATATCATGAAGATTATAGACATTTGAAGAAATTAATAGTCTATTATATGAAAAGTGAATTAGTTTTATACCAATTATTTAAAAAAAAAAAAAAAAAAAGGCAAACTAACAGTAAAGCATTAATATGGAAATAACCCTTGAAATACAATAAAAATCATAAAACTTCAAAATATATATTTAATTAAAAAAATATAAATAAAAAGCTTTAATAGTGTTTTGAACTATAAAAATATGTTATCAGTCGAATTTTTCCATTATGCATTTTTATTTATTTTATTTACTTAAATTTAGGTATTGTACTAAAAATAAACTTATATTTTTTTTAGATATTAACCAAACCTTATAAACGTCTTTTTGCAAGAACTTTTTAGAATTAAACATTTCTTGAAATAAAAGACTACAAATATAAGCTAGCAAAAATTCGCATTTAAAAGATGTGCGCCTAACACTTTTTTTTGAATAAATATTTGTCAAGTCGTGATCTTAGTCTTATGTTGTTGACAAAAAAGTAAGTTGATGATAAAAATTATCGATCAAACTTTAAAAATAAATAAATAAATAAAATTGAAAAATGTGGATGTGTGCTTCAATAATTTTGCTGCCGACTGTAGCAATAAACCCTTTACACCGTTTCTTCTATTTTTGGAAAAAACTTCTGGAATGAAACCGTGCACAGGTCTGTTATCACGTTGTCTTGAATATCATCTATGGTTTAGCAACGACGTCCTTACAATGCGATTATAAGTTCGTGAAACAGGAAACAGTCTGCTGGAGTTAGGTTTGAAGTATTCGTTGAGCACAAATGGCGAGTAATGTTATGCTAGACAGATGTGGACAACGAGTGAAGCGTAATCCGGTGCACTGGCATGATGCAACATCCAGTTCTGGTTTTTCTACTCCTCTTCGTGGAGAGTGGAGGATCAAAACAGTGACGACATGTCTCCGGACTACTCCTACGTGTGAGTCCCGGACAGTCACCAATTACCCATTCCGCAGCACTAGTGTGACGTAAAACCAAACCAATCAACCTCTTCGTCGAGGATCAGAATTATGATGGTAGTTCTACGGACCACATTTAGGGGTAAATCCCAGACCGTTGCTCATTACCCATTGTGTAGTGTTAGTGCAACACAGAAACCCACAACTCAACTCAACTGCTATTTCTACAATTCAGGCCTCTTTCTGCGCACAGCGTTCCTCACATACGTAGGCTGACCAGATCAAATTAACTTTATAATAGAGAAGCATTAAAAATTGCTACAATTATCAAATTATGGATGTATTTTTTCATTCCTAATAAATAAGGACTAAAAATAAAGTGTTATTGATTAATAATTTAATTTCTACATTTTTTAAAACTTAAAAAAATGCCTTAAAAAAAAAAAAAAAAAAATGGCGTCCCCATTTGTCACCAGAAAATGGGGACGTTTGGTCAGTATACACATACTCAAGAATTCGCTGACATTTTTTTTTTTTTTTTTTTTCGTGTTTCCCAAACCTAAAATAACGTTGAAAAGACGTCTTTTTCAAACAATAAAAGAGAATCGGGACAGTATGGAAACAGAGCTACGTACACTCCTACAAATTGGATGGTGCCAGAAGATTTTCCAAAAATGAAAATAAATGGGATATTTCCAATAGAACGGACTCATTTGAGGGTGCACATTGCCGAAAATATTTTACAATAAGCAATAAAAAGTTATAGAAAATGTTCGGGTTTCTTTTTCAACACACTTTGCATGATGCTTCTGCTTTTATTGTTGATTTTTTTTTTTTTTTTTTTTTTTTTTTTTCGTTTATTAACTAAAGGCTCTTTGATTGAATAAGCTAAAATAGAAATGATAAGTTTATTTTATTTTATTTTTTCAGAGGAAAGAGAGATTACTCTCCAACTCTTCGCATTTAGAAAAAGAGAGCACGGCAGCACGGAAACAAAACTGTGGAAAAGAAACCTTTAACTTTGGTTGGAAAATTACAAAAAAAAAAAAAAAGTAGAAAAGACAAAAGACCTACGTTGTTCCTCAAGTATTTTCTGTCTGGCTTGAGCAAGACAGAAGAGCATAATAATAATAATAATAATAATAATAATAATAATAATAAAACTGGAGTGACTCCACTGGACTTTACGAACATTGAGTAATTAACGTTTTTGTAGATAAAGTAAAGTAAGAGGAGTTGTTAAATAAACAAAAGAGAGAAAATTATAATAGGGTGTTTGAGTATTTTTCTCCATATAGTACACGATGTTTAATTTAACGATACTGAACTTTGAGCCCATAGATTATTATGATAAAGAATTTTTCGTTCTTTAAAAACCTATAAATGCTAGGTTCGTTAAAATGCTTAGAGTTAGTGCAACAGTGACTTATAATATTCATATAAATTATAAGCAATATTCAATAAGGCGTTTAGACGCTAGCGCATTTTTAAAAATTTCGCCCCATAGGCCATAATGATAAAGAGTTTTTCTTTGTGTCCCTGTAAAAAACTGTGAGTGCTAAATTCACCAAAATCTATACAGCTCGTGCAACTGTGACCTATAACATATGTATAAAGTAATAGCAGGAGACTTGGCGTTGGAATATTAAAACAGAAATAAACTACTACGTCAAAAACGCCAAAGAAAAATTATTGAGGTGCATACAGCTGTTTCGGTAGCCTAAAGCGTACCGTCATCAGTGCAAAAAGAATTCTGAATCTTGAGAAGTGCTCGTATATATAGGAGAGGGACCGGATTTAGTTCAACCAATAGGAATACGGAAGAGGTGGGGAGTGTGGCCAATAGGAATTAAGGAATGTGTAGCTGTGTAAACAGTAGAAAAAAATTAAGGAAATGTGGACAGAGTCCTATTCATTCGAACGACTTACCTGTTGTCAATAAAAATGCAATCGTTAATCTTTCCAGTGCTGATATTTCCAATAGTCAATATTCTGTTCTCAAACTCAATTCAAATTTTGCCATTTCTAAACCTCCTTCTTTTCCTCAGTTAATTGCACCGGTTGAAAAAGCTTTCAAAAATTCTCGACTGACTGACCAACAGAAAGAAAATCTTCGTCATTTAATCCTTAATAATGTCAATTTCAACTCTAAAAGTTTTAAATCAAATCTCAGCCCTGCAGAAAAAAACGCCTTGAAGGAATTAAAATCTAATGAAAATATCATCATTACCAAAGCTGATAAAGGTGGTCAGATTGTTATTTTGGATAAAAAACAATACATCGAAAGTGTTACCGAACTAATTAATGATGGCCCATACATTCCTCTGCCCCGTGACCCCTCTCCTCAAGAATTAAATAAAATTAAATCTGCCATAAAATCTTGCCCCTTGTTATTGAACTCGACTAAATCCTATCTTATCCCTTCTATTGCTAATTGTGCCAGATTTTATGCTTTACCAAAAGTTCACAAACCCAATATTCCATTTCGTCCAATAGTCTCTAATATCGGTACTGCTTCCTATAATCTAGCTAAATTTCTCACCACAATTTTTGCTCCACTTCTTGCCGTCGTCCACATTTCCTTAATTTTTTTCTACTGTTTACACAGCTACACATTCCTTAATTCCTATTGGCCACACTCCCCACCTCTTCCGTATTCCTATTGGTTGAACTAAATCCGGTCCCTCTCCTATATATACGAGCACTTCTCAAGATTCAGAATTCTTTTTGCACTGATGACGGTACGCTTTAGGCTACCGAAACAGCTGTATGCACCTCAATAATTTTTCTTTGGCGTTTTTGACGTAGTAGTTTATTTCTGTTTTAATATGTATAAAGTTTTTGCTCAGTTTAATAAGGTGTTTAGACGCTATCACACTTTTAAAAATTTTGCCCCCATAGGCCATAATGATAAAGAGTTTTTCTTTGTGTCCCTATAAAAAAACTGTAAGTGCTAAATTCACCAAAATCGATACAGATCGTACAAATGTGACCTATAACGTGTGTATAAATTTTTTGCTCAGTTTAATAAGGCGTTCAGACGCTATCACACTTTTAAAAATTTGGCCCCAAGGGCCATTATGATAAACAACTTTCCTTGGTATCCCTGTAAAGAAACTGTAAGTGCTAGATTCACCAAAATCAATAGGGTTCGTGCTGCGGTGACTTACAACATACGTACCAACTTTCAGCTCATTCGAACAAAGCGTTTAGACGCTAGCGTGTTCACTCACACAATACTCACACACATATACACACATACATACGCACATACATACGCAGACACATGCACACATACATACACACATACATACATCATCTAAAAATAATGAAAACGGACTCAGGGGACCTCAAAACGTATAGAAACATCAAAATCTCAAATTCGGATTTTTGACATGATTACATTAGTTTCCTCACTATAGTCTTCGAAAAGTAAAAATCATCAAATACTATAAAAATCTGTGAGGTTTCGAAAATATTTTCTTTTGCAATATCAGCTGAAGTGAAGAAGGCATTTTTTCTACTGTGCTAACGTACGAAGCTAATAATATTTTGAGTGATAAACGCATAGATTGCTAAAGTTTAAAACCACAATTTAAAATCAAATAATTAATATATTTTATTTGTATTTCGAAATTGAATATATAAAGGAGTACAAAAACTTTTAAATTTTGACTATTCTTATTTTACGTTTTTATTATTAATGTAAAAATAAATAAATAAATTAATTAAATAAATAAAAACACTTTAATTTTAGTTTTTTTTTCCAATTTTATTGCATTCACAGGACACTGGGAGTGATTGCTTTACATTCAGGATTAGGATTTCCTTGAAATTTTGGAAAAATAAAAAAGTGGAAAAATCATATCCTTATACACATAAGTAGATTTATGCTTAAAACAATAGTTTTAAATGTTATTTTATAAAAACAACATATATATAAATAAATAACAATATTATAATATATATGCATAAACAAATCACTACAAATACAAATCCTTACAATTTATCCATTCTGTCACGACAATCCTTAGTTCCTTCAACTGGTTTCTATTGTTTGTTTAGATCTAATTACACGCTAAGCTACGATAGATTGTAATCAGGAAATAAGAATAAAGTACTGTCATTTTCTTTTTTCCTATTCTAATATTTGCAACAAAAATTCGTATCGTGTATAATTTATGAAAAATATCAGGGTAATATTGATAAGATGTGTAATAAAATTATATCCGAAATAAAAAGTTATAAATATTTTTTTCTACATTATTCGATAATTTTTAAAGCAGTGTAACACAGAATTAAAATACAGGCAAACTTACATAACAAATATTAATATTTATTTTTCTCTTTTGTTAAATAAATAAGTAATTAAATATAATAATAATGTAAATATATCATCTAATTCTAATTCATTATAATAAATCTGATCCATTTTCTATAAATAATAATAATAAAAATAATAATAATAATAATAAAATTAATAATAATAATAATAATAATAATAATAGTATACCTCTACTCAGTAAAAAAAAAAAAAAAATAAGAGAGAAAGAAAGAAAGAAAAAAGAAAAGAAAGAAAAGAAAAAAGAAACAAAATAAAATACATTTATTTCCCAACGGTCGTTCGTAGATGATGCAATCAAACAAGGAATTTAATCCTTTTTCAAACGGGCTCTTTTTATTAAACAATCCTTAATATTTTGAAATACTCTCCTTATTAATAAATAGTTTCGCCAACCTTCAATATAAAATAAAATTTCATTTGCAATATTTTTTTTTTTCAAATCGCCAATGTGGGCGATTTCCGGTCTATTGTGTAATTCTTGGCACGAAAAAGACATCCCAACGGTCAAGATCCCAATTTTCGCATTATTATTATTATTATTATTTTTTTTTTTAAGAAGAAAAAAATTGGTAACAGTAGTTGTTTTGCTCGGAGATGTATAAGGAGGTTACTTCTTTAACTAATTTCTAATAACTAATATTCTAATAACTGTTTCTAATAACTAATCTTCGAATTCCTGTTATAAAAGAATTTAGTGGTTCTTGGTATAATTTAATGGCTGATTGCGAATAATGAAACCTTCTAAAAGTGAACTTGTCTTTAAGAACTCAACTTATTCGCATGCAATGATATTTAATTAAAAATGTTTGATTGTCCATAGTATACTTATAAAACTGCTGAAATGGATGTTCTTCATAGAAATAATACTTTGTGGAGATATATGATTTTTGAATTCATCGAAAGTTAATATCTATGTTGATTTGTATTCTGCAAGCAAAAGTAATAAAAACTTGTGTATTCGTAAAGCAAATATTGAGTCTTCCTGCATTTATTGTTTTGCCAAATGTTTCTTTTAATTCTGCACTCATTTGATATGTCGTCTTCCATAGAAATTGATGAGTAAATTTTTGTGCGAAATAACATGGGCCTCCCTCGTCCAGACATATTTTTTTAATCAACGGCCAATTTTTAGAAATGTAATTACAGGCAGTTATGATATTTTACTAAATTTATCTAAACTATTGAAGCAGTGGGTAAAAGTAAGATAAATAATTTAGATGTTAAAATTTATGTCATTGCAGACTAAATTAAATGTTATATAATAAAGTTATTTACATATGTAAGAAAAATTTTAAGCCAATTTAAACAAGTTTATATTCTATTTTTTGTTAAAGAGTATGTAGTATGGCACGCACACGAACTTCTCTTATCGTGAAATTCAATATTATAAAGGGAGATAGAAGATTAAGGGTTAAGAAAACAAAAATTGTTACATAAACCCAAGTTAAAAATAATGCATCGGAACAGCTTTATTTGACAAATAATTCAGTGTGAAGCGAGCTACCACTCACCTCAAACTTCCATATGAATATTGTACATATATGTATAAAGAATTCAAAAGCTTTCATTAAATTTAGAAGTTCGTTGCAAATTTTTAGCCGTGCTATTATTTAAAACTTACCAATTTTGATCGAACTTTTAAAGAAATAACCTTATTACTTGAAAAGTTGTATCAAGATTCTTCAAAATACAACATTTCAAATGCCAGAAGTTATTTGCTTTTACGTTACACTGATACGTGCTACAGATAAAGATTAAACATTAAAAACCTGACTTCAGTATTCAGGGAACCTCCACACGTATAAATATACAAAAGGAAACACTGGATATATATATATATACATATATATATATATATATATATATATATATATATATATATATATATATATATTTTTTTTTTTTTTTTTTTTTAATGCTTTATTTGCAGTATGGATATCAGGTATTGATTTTCATTCCTGAATAGTTTTCCTGGACATCGTGAAATATTTTACAGTAAAACACTTCCACTAATTACATTCAATAAAAAAGAAGTTTTCGCTTTATTATTGGTAGCCTCGTATATCTTCAAAAAATGATGTACAGTCACCCCCCCAAAAAAAACGCCCCCCCCCCACCTAACTTCGCCGTAAATTATCGTAGAAACATTTGACTGGTACCGATCGATTTGTAATAACATCTAGTTTATAACGGTATAGTTACATTTTGCCTATGGGGTCGTCTACATATTAAAATTGGCATTAACTTCATTTTTTTCAATAGCAACCCCTATTTCTGACTTCATATTCAGATTTCTGAGATCAAGGCGGTTCGAAAAACATACCTAATTATATACCTTAAATCAATTTTAAATAGAGTTACACGTGAAAATCTATTAGGGGTCCGTCTATACATTTAGAATATATAAATCATGATCTACCACCCATTATACATTATTTCACACCGGAAAAAATTTAAGAAATGTTAATTATAAAATAAAAAAAAATTACTAATTCACAGAACTTTCTGAATTAGTTTATGAATTAAAAGATTTTTATTGGTTTCTATTGAAAACATCGGGTGGTTCACTTCATACGAAGAAAATTAAATAGCTTGAATAGATATTAAAATATTTATCAAAAGAGAAAAAAAAAAGGTGAATGCTTTTAAATTTGTTTGAAAATTCAAAATTATTTTAACTCAAGCTGCCGTATAATTGTCTGAAACGGCGGCACTCAACCTGGTTCCCACGGCCGTTTCACAGTGACAATGGGAGTTTGTTCTGATACTGCAGTACTTTCATTTTCTTTAATTTAATTGACTTTTTTAAAATATTAAAACAGATTTTTTTATTTTTATTTTTTTATTTTTTTTAATTAATTATTATTTTTTTTTTCATGACATTATTAAAAACTTCTACATAAATCTCCACGATATTCTTTTGCTTTTATATTTTATAATGTGTAACAAATTAATATGCAAAATAATAAATCCTACTACTTAATGGGATGTTCTAAAATTCTACTCTTTAACACAGATACCGAAGTTGACGGTGGGTGTAGAAAGGCTGACTATTCTTAATCTAAATCTTCACTTAAAAAAGTCAAAATGTTACATAACTCTTTTTTCTTAAGGAAAAAAGAAGATAAGGAGGAGGAGGAAAGATCAAAACGAATAGAAAGCATATTAAACGTTAATACCCTTTAAACACTGGAAACGGGCGGGGTTTCGTATTGTGTGTCATTTGGGAGCTGTAGAGTGCCAGAAAATTACTTTATGTAATAAAACTTTTCATTTAAAGGGTATTTAAAGCAGCATTAAGTTTAATACATAGACTATTCAGAAAAAAAGTACCATTCATCTGGTTCATGAAAAATAAAGCACATTTTCTGGCATTGCTTTATGTATATACATTCTTGTCAACCTAACCCGGAAGATTACTGGTCCCGCCCCTTTCCGTACATTTTTTTTCACATCAGTCTTTTTAGCGCCATGTCAGCCATCGGTGGCTGACACTGATCTCTCCATTTAGGCCAAGTCAGCCGGCAGTGTAAAATATGATATAAAACTACAGAACTTACATAGTTTTAAGTAATTACTGACACTTTATTTAAAATTTACTTCATGGTTTTTTTTTTTTTTTTTTTTTTTTAATAGGATTTTTATAGGATTATATCGTTAAGGCCTAATGGGGCTTATTGAAACTCGATAAACATAACACGCTTCTAAGCAGCACGTGTGGCCTGAATGGGAACTCCATAAGAATTCGCGTGGCGCTCAATGAGTTAATCGTAAATGTATTTGAAGTTAATTACTCTAAAAATTAAATTGTGTACACACCGGGGTGGGAACTAACAATGTTACGGGTTAGGTTGGCAAGTATGCATATATATTTTGTTTGAATTATAAAAATTTATAGCACATTATCTTCTTTTTTTAGTATTTTGTGTTTATATGTCTCATTAAAAATAAATACAATATTCATATATAAAGATTTCCATACAGTAATGTATATAAACATATTGATTAAAGAAGTTTTGTTGATATTATATAATTATTCTTCTATCTGTATAGTATATTAACACAAATATATTTTGTAAATTTCGCAGCATCGAAAAACAGCAACATAGCTTCCATATCAAAGCTTAATGTAAATAGGACGTAAGCGTATTGTAGCTAGTGTTGAAGTTTGAAAAAAAAAAAAAAAAAAAGAATAACAGTGGGCTAAAAATACCCCGGAATAAATTAAAATGTTGTTTATTCTGGTTTTAGTCAGGTGATATCACTCGTGCCAAATAGCTGGATCCGCCCACTCTTAAGCTCAGGTTCAGATCATCATTAAAATATTGTTTTTAATATCTGCGGCACCAAAATGTTCAAAACACAAATGCCAATTTTCATATATTTTGAAATCTTCCCGTTTCAACTTTAAAAGCATTTAGATTAATTTATTTTATTTTGAATTTTTAAATTTAGACGTTTAAAGTCTTTTAAATGAAATTTCAGGATTCTGTAAGATCAATATCTATATATTTGAAAGTAATAAGACAATTCCTTTGTTTTAAATTTTTATTCCATAATAACTGTGACTTTGATTTCGTGATTAGGAAATTGAAAATAAATACTGTTGAGCTATGTTCCAATAATAGATCTTATAAACTTGAAAAAAATATATAAATAATAAACCAATTTTTCACTATTTCATTCTGTATTAAAAACTTTTAATAGAAATTTGATATTTTATTATGTTACATTATGGGATAAATTTTAAATAACACAAAGCTTACAAACGGTACAGTAACCAAATGCAAATATGTCACAACAAAATTTAAACAGAAAATTTATGGTAAAAAATCTTTTTAAAATTATTAAATATTCATAATAATAATAATAAAACGATTGTCGAATGCATAATTGCTCTTTCATGCAATCAGTTTCGCTGTACCGTGTTTTCTAAAACATGATATTTAACTAGAGGTGTACGTACTCTTGAATACTGAAATGCGAAAAAAAGTGTTACATGGTTAAAATAGAATTTTAGCAGCGAAAAACTAGAAAAAGATATTTAATACTTATGAAAAAAGACTTAACATATTATGATCGGATATATTCCTCTCTTGTACCGTAAGCCACGCCTTTTCACAATTTTTCTAAAACTTTATAATATAAAACAAAATAATTTTGCATATTTGTAATTAAATCATTTAAGTTTTGTCTTTAATAATCGATGTAGTAAATACCATTGTGATTTATGCATACCAGCGTCACATATAGAGTCAAATAGGAATATGCAAATTAGTCTTTTTTTAAAATAGTGTTTCAGCGAATCAGAGGCGGGGCTTTTTTTCTTTTGAAATTCTTTCACAATCCCTCACCTACATTGTGATAACTTTACAAAAATATGCCAATTTGTATAATAAAGATCGAAATATTGCTTAGGAAACAAAAAAAAAAAAATAACATAAAGGTAAATTAAAATAGTTTTCCGTCAAATTGTATACAAACATTTACTTATAGAGGATATAGATTATAACAAGTGACGGACCCCTAACAGGAATAAAAAGTGAAATATCACTGTAATTCAAAAAATAATGTTGGGAACGAGCTGTAAATTTGGAAACCCATGTTTTTGATGATGCCCGTTCTATTCGTGCAAAAATTAACATAGGTCATAATTCATAATTTTTTCAAATATGAATTTATTAATAATTTTCATAATTCAAAAAATGTTTTTTTAGCAAAAATTTGCATGGAATATGTTTGGGTCACTTCATTCTAACGAATAAAAAAAAACAGAATTTAAATATCATAATTATTTCGGAAGATATGATTTAATGTTTGTCACATTCATTTAACATTAGCATCCCCAAACTTTGACAGCTTATAACTCTATGAAAAATTGAGCGAAATATATAAAGTATACCATTTTCCGTGATGATTTGATCCAAAGAATTCAAATAAATTATAAAAAATTGGGGTTACCATTGAAAAAAATGAAGTTGATGTCAGTTTTGATATGTAGACGACCCCCTAAGTAAAATCTAACTATAACATTATAAACTAGAAGTTATTACAAACTGGTTGATACCAGTCGCATGTTTCTACGATAATTTACGGCAAAATTAGGTGGGGGGGGGGGCGTTTTTTTTGGGGTGACTGTACACACCACATTGTGATTGTACACACCACATTTTCGTAAATGGAATTAATTTGCAGCGCCGCAGCGCCATGTGTCGGCTGATTTGCACCCAAGATGAAGCAACTGAATTTTACATAATATATATCTCATATACCAAGTTAAAGTGTTTATACACTACAAAAGTTGAGGTACAGCCTTCACGCAAATGGATCAAATTACAGCATAACAGCCCCTTTTTGGGGATAAATTTCAAGAGCTAATTATCCCCAATTTAAATCAAGGTCCAAAGAAATATTAATCTTGCTTAAATTACGACTATTGGTTGCTGAGATACAAAATTTTGCTAACACATCATATATACACACAGACACCCATTTTCTGAAAGTGGGCGAATCACGTTTGAAACAGCTAAAAACTTGAAACTCATAAAAAACAAAAAACAGAAATCTAAAATTTTCATGTTGGTGAAGCAATATTAGGAATGTTAGTAATATTATATGAATCATTTGTATTGTAAAAAAAATTCACGTGATGTCCTAGGATTGGTCATAAACTAAAATTATAGTTATTAAAACTTACGTCTTGTGTTCATATTTATTTCCAGAGATTTTTAAATAAGTTTGACCACGACAATATAGTAAAACGCTCTAGAATTTTAATAAGGATTTCTAGAATTCACTATCAAACGGAACTAGAATTTATAAGACTGACATGGAGCTATTTTTACTTAGCTACAATTTATTTTCTAGATATCAGTCACATAATTTTGTTTCATTGTGAGACGAGAGGATAAATTACTGCATGGCAGCGTCACTTGTATGGTGATATAGAAAAAAAGATAATCAACACCAAACCAAGGGAAAGGTCCAACTAAATATCAAGTTTGATTAACTTAAGTCCATTCGTTCATGAGAAACAGCGATCGTACAGTTTTGATAAATAAAAAGACAGACATTTTCTAAAAATGGTTAAATATTGCTCAAAAAATCACAAAACTTGCAACTTCGCCATAAACTGGAAATCGATTTTTTTTTCTTTTTTTCGAATCGTATATTTTCTTCTTATGTTTGCAAAAGATAGTAATAAATCCACTTTTTTAAAAAGAAGAATTCAATTTCAGTTAATTTAAATGCATTATATGTTTTACCTAAAAAACATGTCTTAAAATTAGATCATAAATAAATTCGAAAACATTAAAACGCTCTATATATCAAATCCTTTTTTAATTTCCATGTATTTTTATACTATACAATTTCAATCTACCACTCATTCACTCAGTAAGCATTTCTACTACTCTAATGACTGTTGCCTCCTAGAAAGAAAAATCTGTAGTCGAGAGTATATTGAGGTTACACCTATATAATTTACTGTGTATATAGTTCTATCCGAAGAAATTGACATATTTAATAACTCTCTTCTATAAAAAATTTTTATTCAAATGATTACATATTTAAAATGATAAAGTGCATAAATTTAAAGTTATTTGTAAATGCTTTCTTGACGCCACATTCCCCCCTCAAATTTACATTAGCCATGAAAGAACAATACCCCTTTCAATCCTCTAATTAATATATTAAAAACGAAGGACAAATCACAGGTTCGCGAATTAATATACAAATAATTTGAAATATTTTTTACTGGATTAAATATAAATGTTCTTTATTGTTATTTGCTGTTTTTAATTTAAGAAAATCTCTACTAAAATAAAAAACAACGACCAAATAAAAAACAACGTAAGGAAAAGTGAATGTTATAAAAATATCCTGTAATCTTTTAATGGAAAAGATTCATTATTGCTATTTCAGATTTATTTTAAATTTTAGTAAATCTGTAACATAAAAAAAAAATGCCAATAAATAAACATGTAAAAAAACTGAAATAAAAGTTGTAAAAAATATTTTGGGGTTATCCGTTAATGGAATTTGTTATAATTTTAATGTTAATAGCAGAAATAAAAATTGAAAAAAATAATTGAAAGAAGATTAACAAATTTTTTATTATTATGTCAATATTCAATTTCAATTTATTTTAAAATATATAAATATTTTAGGTTTTCTTAAATTTCTTAACAAATAAATCCTCGTAAATGAAAACTATATACATCTATGCATTTTTGATAATAATAATAATAATAATAGTAATAACAGTTTTAATAAAAAGTGCTTAACTACTGCGCGATTTTTTTCTTTAAGGTAATTTTTCCCCTTTATTATATATATTACATGCCTTTATTTCGTAAACCTTAATGTAATTCCTTTCTTCCTGTCGCACATGTTTTGAAATTCCCTCGCTAAAGCTTCTTACTTTAATCTCACTTTCTAACGTTTATATATATATGCAAAAAGGGAGAGAGCGAGAGAATATATTTAAGCCGGTATGCAATATGGTTAAAATGTGTTATACTTTGTGAAAACAACCATATATTACAGTTTTTGAAATATGAATTGTTTTCTTGGGAAAAACAAGTTTTATATTGTATAAATGCTAAAAATAAAATATATATATAGGATATATTGGGAGAAACGTCGCAGTGGTTGTTTGAAATTTCTGAAAAATTCATTGTTGTTTATATTTCTTATTTACTGACCTATTGTGAAAATTTGTACTTTTGAGTACATATCAATACTAATATTATAAATGCGTAAGTTTCGGTGGATGTTTGTTACTCAATCACGCCACAACGGCTGCACGGATCTGGATGAAATTTGGTACAGAGATAGAGGACAGTCTGGAACAGAACACAGGCTACTATTTATACCGGAAATTTGATTAGATTTTTAAAAATTAACTAAAATATGAAAGCAATAAACTGGTAATTGACTTAATATAAGCCATTTAAATTTTTAATTGTTGCCAAAAATGTTTACGAGGTATTATTTATTTATTTATTTTATTTATTTTTTTATTTTTTTCAGCATAAAATGAAATGCTTTCACGCGAAAAATAAAAAATTACTAAATGTTAAATTGGTGAATGAGAAAAACTTTATAGAAATAATACAGATCTAACATATTTCTTCTGAATTTTATTTCATAGCATTTTTTTATCTACCTCAACTTTAGACTTTTTTTTTTTCTTTTTTTAGCATGGATGAATCACGTTTGACATAAAAGCTCATTCAGCATTATATTAAAGATATATTACATTTTGACAATTCTGGACATTTTTTTAAATTTTGATGCTGAAGTAGGTCACACATTTTTCGCCAAGGACACCCTCTTTACAGCCACTTACAGCCAAGTAACAGCAAAGTACTCTATACACAAAAATGTAAACTAATTTTTGATATATTACATGCAGAAATCTTATAATTAGATTTTCAGTTTTTAATCAAACTGTAATGAAACGCACAAGCGGATTTCGCAATATCCGTTTTGAATTAGAAAATTAACTCTTACGAACTGATAATGAGAAATTTGATATTTCAATTATTGTAAATCCTTTCCACAAAGTAGTTTTACAATCTCATGTCACTACTGTAATGAATTATGCTACTACGCTGACATTCGAGAGCGATTTACTCAATTTACGAAGAAATTTATTTATATTCTCCTGTTACGATGTAAATTTTCAATCCTGACACTTTAATAAATTAATAATTGTTCTATTCATTTTGGTTAGTTTTTCAATGTCAGAACACTAACATTTTTGAAAGATTTAATTTAAATTATTAAGAAAATCATTTTTATTGGTCTCTTATTATAGATTGTTAATATTGATACTTTATTATGTAATAGAATATTTTATTCAGTTTCAATTTATTATATATTTATGAATATATAATAATATTTTTTTTTTTTTTTTTTTTTTTTTTTTTTTTGTACGATGGTGATATAGGATTTTTGACAATATAATAATAATACAGATATCACAAATAAAGACGAAGGAACTATGTTTTGAATAGAAACAAGGATCACATTCCATTTTGAATGTAAAAAATAAATAAATAAATAAAAGGTCAACGTTTTAAATAGTCAAATTTGATACCAGGGAAGCAACATCTCCTGCATGTCATTGTCTAGTATGGAGGGTAATCTAGTTATTTAAAAATAATAATAATATAGGAAAACAACAACAACAACAGACTGTTACAGCTTATTGGCTTATTATAGTTTCACAGGAAGCCTAGGGAAGTGATCTTTGTTCTTTAAAGTTGAAAGATTAAAAATGATAAATCGGTAATTACCAATGGAGGATAACACAGGTCGACGATGGAATTTTTTCTTTAAGATGATGCCCGTTTCTGGGGTATTTTTGGAGGTTGATTAAAGAAAAACTATTCAAAAATTTCCGCCACGTACAGTTCTGACTAAAAACGGGATTGTTTGAGCTTAAAATTCCAATTTGTCAACTCTCATTTACGCTATTTCTCGTAAAATCTGAGTGATGCGAATGAAGCATAAGGAAACCTATTTACTCAAGACATCAGAGAAATATAGAGAAAGTATCGGGGACGATCGATAGTCAATATATTAACAGATTGTTGACGGATACTGTTTAGAGAATCGCCTTCCTTCACAAGGCCTTAGCCGTGCACAATGTGAAGAGCTCTAAAGGAAACTTCGATGAAAAAAAAATAAATAAAGATAATGTGTAAAAAGTGTCCTATTTTAATGTAGTTTGTACATTAATTGTTTCTATTTTTTTTTTCTTTCCAAGATTTTTCACCATGTCACTATGTACGAAATTGAGAATACATATCTGCTCGTTTTAAGCGTAGTATTTTTACTATTCATGTATTCAAAATGCCTTTTCGTACTTTATCGATGATGCTTTACAATTTTGTAATTCACTTTTTCCGCTATATCATGCCATTTTTGGGATACACTGTTAAAAATTTGATGTTAGTTTCAATGAAAACATGGTGCTGAAGTAGCTGCAAGCCCCCCCCCCTCCTCCCCGACGGTTTAACCTTTTACCATGATTTGGTATTGTTATGTTGAACTAAATACTGGTATAATGGTAAAAGAAATCAACATTAGACTGTGGATCGAACTGAAGACTTTCTAGTCTAACACTCTCCACGCTTTCTTTCCCGTCAACTTTGTTTCGTAAATTTTGATAAAATGGTGACCCATGGTTGAGTTGTTGCACAAAATTTGCACTTTAACCTATGTTTTCAGCCACGCTCTTTAATTTAAGCTTGATTTGGTTCCAGAAAGAATTTTACTGTTCATACTTCCCGGACTCTATATAACAGTATTTTCTCTTTTCTTAAAAGGATATACTTCAATAAACTTTCTTATAGTAACATCTGATTAGAGATCAATTGAATAAAGAACCCTTTTTTTTCTTGTAATGAATGTTGGTTTTGAATAACATAATCACACGCGATCACTTTTCACAAATTTTATTTTCCCTCTCCGGCTTACAGCCGGTGATTTTCAGTGCACTAGTGGCGCCATCCTTTGAATACAAAGGGAATTACAATCGCATGTCCGCCGAAACACTTCCCTTGTGAGTGGATGTATGGTAGCTCCATATTTTGGTGCAACTGATTTTCAATCGCAAGATGTAAAAATCTCAAAATTTAGGTTAAACCATATATAGTATTTCTTATAACTATACTCCATATAGTGGTTTAAGTTTGAACTGAAATTTTTAGCAGCGTGTGTGAAAGCTAAATGTACCGTTTTCTACCACGTGACCCTATAAGCGTTCACCTCTAGTAACCTAAAAACATTTTATTGTACCTAATACCACTTTTAATACCATAGCTAAGCTTTTAAGAAGTTAAAAGTGGGGTAACGGAATTTTGTGGGTATACACACACACACACACACACACTCATGTATATATATACATATATATAATTTTTAATGAGTATAATGAAAAAAACGAGAACAAAAATTAAACAGTTGAATAATTCATCACAAAACCCCATAAAGGCATGAGGTAGCTAGTTAACTTTAATAGGTATAATAATTTTAATGTATTTGAATACTTATATCAATTTAAATTTATTAGAAAATTAATACAATTACTTACCTAATTTTAAAACTTATTAGATTACAAAACTTGTTGAAAACATATGACAAAAGGACCCCTTTTTTAAGGTAACGTAGTAGAAAAGAAGGAACTAATAATGGATAGTATTAAGGTTCAAAATCAAGCTTACAATAACGAAATGAACTATAAAAGTTGAGATTCACAGAATATTTTTCGACCATATAACAAAAAATGTAAAGGTTATTAAGTAAAACAGCTCAAAATGCTATAGGACTTGTTCAGGATCTACCCTTAAAGCATTTATCTAGAGAAATGCACGTTTCTGGTTTTTGTAAGCAATATTAGGCAAAATACCAAAAGATAGCTCAACCCTGCATCAAAATATTACCATGAATTAAACAAACGAAAATAAGACAGAATACATGCTGAAATTTTAACCAGAAATAAGTACTTATATCAAAACACGCGTTGTAGAACTACTTAATTTAAGTAGTATAAAATAGCAAGCCTTTACGAAGTTGAGTTGTATTTTGCCAAATTTTACAGTTAAAAGAAAAAAAATTAAGAAACAAATAAATTAAGAAAAATAAAATAAAAATAATTTTTAATAACTTTAACAATTAATTTTTCAGAATAATTAATTTTAATAATTATTATATAGTGCAAGGAGAATTATTCAGCATAATTATTATATATATATATATGTGTGTGTGTGTGTGAAATTTTTCAGCTTCGGGCGAAACTCACTAAATAAGGAAAAAATATTAAGATTTCACTCTATGCAATTCTTTTACTACTTAAATCGTCGCTAGTGGACAATCAGCTAAAATAAATATTAGGAAAAACCTAATATTTTCTGTATTATGCCACATTGATTGAAATTGATAGATGGCAGCTGGGAAAAATGATAAAGTCGTCTTCTGATTACATCATTTAAAAGAACAAATAAGCCGAGAAAGCATATTTCTTGAATTCTGGTTACTTATCAGAGTTTTGGGGATGTAGAATCGCTGTATTGTTTGGTATTTTAATACAATGCTTAAAAGATTTCATTAATAAAGAATTGAACAGGCAAAATTCATTCATTGATGTTCGTTACAGTGTTTCTGAAATTGCAGGAAAATTTGGAATATCGAAAGTTTAACCGCTTTCCGATTAACAGAAATAGCGTATAATGGGGAAATTGCACATTTTTCATTTAGACTTGTAAATGATAGAGCATGAAAATACAAACATTTTGATACCATTTTTATGCATATTTGAAAACCGGATGCTTTAAAAAATTAACTTTAAAAGACGTAGTTCTCATGTTGGCGGGAAAACGCTGCGTCACGTGATAAAACCTATCGTGACGTCACTATCCATGAAATGAACTGCCGGCTGAATTTCTCCCTCTTGTATTGTAAATAAAAATCGTGCATTCAGCTAAATTTTGTATTCTTTCTTTTAAAAAAAATATTAAAACTATTTGAACTCATTAAACATCACTTCATTCTACAAATGACACCAAGTTTCAATGATATTTTTTTGTACTCGCCTGTTGTTATTAATCCAAATTAAACTATAATCGAAATAATAGTTGATCAATAGAATTTTCTTAAAGAATCTTTTTAGTATGCTATGCCAAAGATGTATCTTTTAAATACTTGTTTTGTTTCATTTTATTATGTTTTATAGATTTATTATTATTTTATTATTATTATAGACTGAGTACAGAAATAAAATATTGGGATTGAGTAATAATATTTAACTGAATAATATGCATATTTTCATTGCTTAAATAATCTAGAATAGTTTATGCTAAATTAACCTAAATTAGATTACTTTTATAATTATGAGATGCCAGTATATCTGTATATATATATATATATATATATATATATATATATATATATATATATATAACTTTTTTAATACATTTCAATATTATAACTTAACAATGTTTCTATTAAAATAGCAGCTGAAGATTGTGAATAATTAAAAACATTATAGTGATGCAGTTTGAGAAATTGAAAAGTATTTAAGGAAAATTACATGCGCTTATCATTCTAAATAAATAAATAAAATTAAAAGAAGGTCTCCGTACAAAAATATTAATATTATTTATATATGTATATATACATAGAAACGCGTTTAGTTATTTTTATAATGTAATTACTTTTTTATTTGGAAAAATTTAAAAATAGAAAGAAAAGATTAATAGAAATAGAAAGTAATAATAATAACAACATTTAGCAATAGGAAAGATATAAAGTACTTTAAAATAAAATAAACACAGGAAATATATGTTAAATGTAATAATACCTTATAAGTTATACATGATCTAGTTATAAATATGAATGGTATTAAATAATTAATTAAAAATTTGCAGTAAATTTCAGCAATCAAACGCAATATATACACTGGTGGATAATTGCTAAGGACGGATGACAATAACTAAGCTATTGTCATCCGTCCTTAGCAATTGTCCACCAGTGTATATATATATATATATATATATATATATATTAAATTCATTTATCAATGAAGCCTTAATGTAAAATCCAAATATGTTTAGAATATATCAGGGGTCGATCCAGGTAAAAACTGGGACCCATTTGCTTCCCCTTCACAAAATCCAAATATCTAAAATGGGCCCCTTTAGAAAATACAAATCCATAAAATGGGTCTCTTCACAAAATTCAGATTCATAACAACAGGCCTTTCTCAAGATTTATTTTTAAAAAGATGATGATTTTGTAAAAGTTTTCCACGTTAACAATATTATTTTTAATGAGTGTGTATACTTGGCACAGTAATATGCTGTTAACTTGATAATGAACATTAGATAGAGTAACTTCTTAAGTGAAAGGTTTCGTGGGATAATTCTTTTTATCACAAAAAGAAATAAATTTTCACAAAATTATTTTGTTTTTCACAAAAAAAAAAAAAAATGTTCTTCACAAAAATGAGCCCCAAAAGTAAACCTGGAACAACCCTTGCATATACTATAACTGACGGTCTTCGCCTGCTTCGCTGGTCGCTAAATTTAATAAATTAACAGAAAAAAAAAAAAAAAAAAAAAAAAAAAAAATTTCTTTTATATTATTCTATAAACAAAAAATAAATAAATAGATAATTAAAAAATAAATTCATTGAAATCGCTCTTAACATCGTTTTGGTTATTCGCAGCCTGCGGCAACTTCTTTCCCTCCAGTGTACCCTGCTTTTTTGGATCTGGGTTCTTATTGCCCGCAGCAATGTCTTTCGTGGGCACTTCAATTTGTGTACATATCAGAAGGCGAAAGCTGCTATTATTCAAAAACTAAGATTTTAAGGATAGCTGTATCTCAGCATCTATTAAATATACTTTAATTTTGGCACCATGTACTTTATTGCAAAAACTTTTTCTGCTATATTACAATTTCATTTCGATTAGTACAATAAATAAATAAATAACAAAAGATTTTCCTTTCAAAGGCATTAAATAAATAATAAATAAGTTTTTATTAAACTTGAATTTTAATAATACTAATCCTTTATGCGATATTAACATTTTCCCGATAAAAACATTTAATTATATTTTCCTTTTGAAATGAATTAATTAATTAAATAAATAGTTGTGTAACAGTCGTTGCTAATGTAAACAACGTAGAACAATATAATTCAAATAAATTTAAGAAAAATAAATGGAAAAATAAATGGATAAAATTGAAATATATATATATATATACATATAAATTACTTAAAAAATTATAAAAAGTAAACTTTTTTTTTTTTTAATAAAATAAAATAATAAATAATAAATAAATAATGCAATTTGAAAATAACATTTTTTTTTTTCGTTGCAAAAACATGAAGTAAATATTAAATACATAATTAATGACTGCTCTATAAAATAATCATATATAATTTATAAAGTAACATAATTAAAAAATTCTGGTTAAAAAAAAATAATAATAATAAAATAAATAATCAGTACTATGAAATTTTAATTATAATTAAATCTTTAAGCATACATTATGAAAAAAGAAATATTCTCACATACAAGCATCTAAAAAATTAGAGAAATGTAAAAAAATACTACTAATATATTAAAGCAATGCTAAAATTCTATTATGAAGACGTTTATAATTTTCAAAATATGAATACAGAACAAATCTAGATCGTTTAGCTTTAGCTACTCTTATATTAATGCCCTAATAAAATTGAGGTTTCTTCTCAAAAATGAGAATGAGAGAAAGAAGAAACGAGAGAAAGAAGAAACGAGAGAAATCAGAAATGAGAGAAAGAGCATCTATTTTCGGAACATTATCCGATTGCTCTTTTACAAATCCAAAATCCACATTATACAAATAAAAATAGAAATATATATATATATATATATATATATAAGATATAGTATAGTTATGGAAGGTTTAAGTTATTTCTTACAAAAGGTAAAAATTTTAAGAATAAACTATAAAATACAGATTAGAATAGAGCGAACAAAAAGAAAAGCAAGCGGTAAAAGAGTGTAAACATTCACACTTCGTGTACTGTGACGTCAATCCCCTCACGGAGCGTTTTCGGATCACGTGGTTTTGTTTTGGTTTTTAGCGATTTTAAAACGTTAATTAAAAGTTAATTTGAAATAATTTTACGATTTTAATTGGATTTTTCGGATTCCCAAGATTGATTTTATCGATTACAATTAAAAGAAATTGTTTTTCCTTCCGTGTGCAACTTCCCCATTCATAAATATTATTGACGTTTTCAATAAAGTTATCGTAAAAAGTCATTAAAAAAATAGATTATACTTTATAAAAAGTAAAATAAAATAAAATCTAAGTTTGAAACTTGAACAGGGAAATTATTTATTTTTATTACAATTTTAAAATACTGATATTAAATTTGCTCACGTACATAAGATTTTCTGAAGTCAATTATGAATTCTGATCGTTTCTTTTAAAGCTTACTTGAAATTTTATCTTTCGATTCTAATCCTAATTTATTTGAAAAATGTATATAAGTTCCCGAATAAGTGATAGAGGAAAGGAGAAAATAAATGAAATACTTAAATTTCAAACTTTACTCAAATTATAATATATTTTGAGCAAGAAGTATCGGACTATTAAATTTCGGGAGAAGAAATTATTATTCAACAAGTCAAATAGATGCATACATAAAACTGTGGATGTTCATTTTTGAACCTAATGAAAACTGTACCAAAAGTTTCTGAAAACTGTACCAAAAGTTTCAATCTATTAAAAAATAAAATGCTTTAACCAGTAAATTTCAATTTAAGATTTTCGCATTTACTGATATTAGTGAGTAATAACGAATTGCTTTAACGATTTTCCTGCTACCAAAATCTAAATTCTAAATAAAAGTTGTTTAATGTTATTATTATGTAATTAATGCAATTAATACAACTTAATATTTATTTAGCGAATTAAATTTATCATTTTTTTTTCTTACGTATATATATATCAATACAAAAAACCCTTAACGGGTTAAAAGTTTGTGACGCAGCACTGTACTTTATGGCTATAAGAATTAGAAATACGGGTCTTAAAAATAATGATATCAAATTTTCAGTGACGCTTTGATATTAATTAAATTATACATAGATTTTCTTATTTGAATTTGCTTTTTCCTTTTATTTATATTTACAGTGTAAACGTTATTTTCAAGATAAAATAATATATAGCATTTACTCATTGATACCTTTCCATTCACATCTCTTATACTATGAAAGCATGTGTTTTAAAAGAAATTATATGAAATTCCAGTAACGCAGTGGTGTTAAATTAAATGATTTGTTTTTAAATTTCACTGCAATTATTTTTTTTTTGCATATTAAAGTATATGTGCACATTGAAATATTGCTTTTAATTTTCAAATACGCTGTCAAATATATCACTTTCATTAAGCTTATATTATGTACTGAAATATATTTATTTCAATGAATTATTCTATCTTTTGCGTCACGCCATCCAAAACTGTAAGTAAAATATATGGAAATGTTTACTTTGTGTCATTTCATCCAAATAAATCGAAAATGCATGCAAATAGATATTGTGCTGCAAAGAAAAAAATTGTGAACGTTTTTTCAGTTTTGATGGCGTGACGCAAAAGATAGAATAATTCATTGAAATAAATATATTTCAGTACATAATATAAGCTTAATGAAAGTGATATATTTGACAGCGTATTTGAAAATTAAAAGCAATATTTCAATGTGCACATATACTTTAATATGCAAAAAAAAAATAATTGCAGTGAAATTTAAAAACAAATCATTTAATTTAACACCACTGCGTTACTGGAATTTCATATAATTTCTTTTAAAACACATGCTTTCATAGTATAAGAGATGTGAATGGAAAGGTATCAATGAGTAAATGCTATATATTATTTTATCTTGAAAATAACGTTTACACTGTAAATATAAATAAAAGGAAAAAGCAAATTCAAATAAGAAAATCTATGTATAATTTAATTAATATCAAAGCGTCACTGAAAATTTGATATCATTATTTTTAAGACCCGTATTTCTAATTCTTATAGCCATAAAGTACAGTGCTGCGTCACAAACTTTTAACCCGTTAAGGGTTTTTTGTATTGATATCATTACTTTTTAGGGGTTAATGATCAAAACGTAAAATTAAAGGAGCATGGTAATGAGTTATAACACTGTATAAAAAATGTTGTTTTAGAGGTCATACTCGAACAAAATAACAAACTAAATGAAATTTCAAAATTTTATAAAAAGTGATTAAAAAAAATAAAAAAAAAACTTTAAGAAAGAATATTTTTTGAGGGATGGAAACATGCAACATTACAAAGGCATAATATAGTGCATTTTAAAAATGACAAAAATTTCTACAAATAAAAAAATAAAGATTTTTTATTTTATTCAATATTCAATTTCTTATATAGCTCATTGGTTCAACTATTTCTTAGATAGTTCAACAGAAAATTCAAAATAAATGTTTAATAAAATACGAAAGTTTTTGTAATAAAGTGTTACGAATAAGTTTCTAAAGAATTTTCACCACATAGATTTTAGTTAGATAAAAATTTAACAAAAATTTTTAAATGTTCAATCGAGTGAACAAAAGATAAATATTTTGTTATTTTTAAATTGTAGATGCATAAAGTAAAACTGTTTGAGGATATGACAGTAATTTTCTAAAATACCTAGCACCATTGGGGTTAGGTTCAGATCCTCCCTTGGAAACTCTGATAATTCTAAAAAAGATGCTTAATCAATTTGAGAGAGATTTTGTTTGGTTTAAAATTAATTCAGCTGGGGAAAATAGGAGGGGGGTTACCAGTTAGATCACTTAGAAATTTTAATAGGGAAATCGCTTTTTAGAAAAATGTTTCTAAAAAACATGCATTAAAATGTTATGCATCTAGTTTTATTCTATCTGATTTAACATACTGTACATAGTCCCCACTTTCTTCCTAGTATTTCGGAATCACTTTAGAATTCCTAAAAATTTTCTGAAACGTAGTGTAGGGATTTTGGACTTTGCCTCGTTTTCAAAAATTGGTTTATGGGGCTATAAAGTGTATATGAGAGATCTAACTTTAAAATTTTAAATGTTAAGGATTTTTTAGCACTTTGAGAAATCTTCTAAATATAATCACCTAAAATATTTCCAGTGATATTTTTTTAAGGTTGTTTGTTTGTAGGTTTTAAGGCCAATTGACTGCGCTAGGGTCCTAGGCCTATAAGTACATTGCCCCCCGTGAGTTCTTTCTAAGGGTCGTAGCCCGTATTTATGCAAGTTTCGGAGAAAAAACACTGAATGAACGGCTAGGTTGAAGAGAGCGGGATGGGATCGAATCCGGCATTTCCCATCAACCAGCTTTTCAGCGCAGAACCGCTCGTGGGGCATTTTTTAAAGAAGCTTATATATATATACATTCTAAAAGTCCCATTTCTCTTTCCAGATCTATAGGAAACGCCTTGAAAGTTTTGAAAACGTAAAAAGCGTGCATATTAAATATGAGTCTAAGTAGAACTTTAAATGAGCTTCTAATCCCCCTCCTATTCGAAATTTTAATGTTTGCCTCCTAAGGTTTCTTCTATCTCAATTCAGCTTAAATTTCTTTTTTTCTTTTCCTTTCTTTTCTCTTTCTTTTTTTTTTAAATAAACCAAACGAGATCAAACGACGTGATCCTGAAATAGGAACATAATGGAGACTATTTTCTGTATATTTAATAATAATTAAAAAAAAAAAAAAAAGAGGCAATCAAAATATATTAAAAAAATTTTTGTTTGTAGAAGACATTTCCGACGAACTACAAAAAGAACTTCATTTGTTTAAAATTTCAAAGATGTGCCTTTCGCTCCCCTGTTTTTACAGTTCGAATTTCCAAACAAAACAAAGATCCTTCAAACTGATTAAGCCCCCCCCCCCCCCCACCTTCTTTTTTTTTTTTTTTTTTTTTTTTTTTTTACAGTTTTTAAATTTTCCAAGGTGTTCTCGAGACACGGGGGACGACTTTAAAAGAAAATTTTTCTTTGTTATTTTCCTAACAAATAGTTATAGAGAAAAACATTTTGTGTTAAAATGTTGTTTTGAAAAGGTCTTTCCATCAAACTAACAGAGATTCCCCCTCCCTCCACCCAAATTTCACATTTATAAAATTAAAATTTGCCCATCACTGAGTCCTTATGCCCCCCTCCCTTCCCCTACTATACACATTTGTTTTATTCTTAACTAAACAAAATTCCGTAAAAATTCTCGTAGACGTGTTTTACAGTTTTTAGAAATTCCGAAAATTACTAGATAAAAACAAATTGAATAATTTGTATTCGGCACTGTTTGGCGAGATTTTGTATGAACTTTGGAAACACACTTTTCTAAAATCGATGAAATTAAATTCATATAAAAATTCTACAGAACAACTTGATTAGTTTTTTATTTAATACAAAATGATTTTAAATCAGTTTAATTTAAAGTTGTTTTCGTAAAGAATTTGCCTTTACGATTTTTATAATATAATGCAAACTCAAGTTACTGTAACAATGTTTGTGTTAACAGTAATTGTTAAGCTACGGAAAAATCATTTAATTTAGTATGAAAATTAATCGTTATTATTGTTGGTTTGTCCACGACTTTTAAGTTTTTAAACTGATTAATAGATTAGTTTTACAAAATAAAAACAGTTACATATTATAATTTTACTTAATTTTTTGTGTTTAATTAAAAGCTTAAAATTGCCTCACTTTACCTCGTAACACTTTTAAGATTTTATGGATATTGTATAGGAAAGCTATATTAAAAAATAAACAAGTACTTACGCAAATTTCAGAACAATATGTTGTACTAAATAATGAATAACAGAGGTTTTTAAAAAATATGTAATAGTAAAAAAAAAAATCCTTTGTAATGGAAATAAACATCCTTGAATCCTATTTGAACCTCTATGTCATTTAATCATTTGAATGATATCATTCACCCAAAAAAAAAAAAAAAAAAAAAAAAAAAAATCCTCGAAATTTTATGCCATATTTTTTAGAATAGTGTGTACAATATTTACAATGTTATTATTAATTTCTAATTTAAAAGTTGCAGATTCATGGTAACTTCAATTTTATTTTATATCACTATTATATCTAAGAAATAAGTATATACGAGTTAAGGAGGATATTTTTATTTATTTATTTATTTATTATTATTATTATTATTATTATTATTATTATTATTTTTTTTGGAGTAGTTTTTATTGTTATATTCATGCCACCTCCCTCCTGTTAAATTTAAGAAAGAAAGAAAGAAAGAAACGCGAATAATTTTTTAGGTATAGATTTGATTTAAAAGAGAAAAATAAATAATAATAGAAAAATCTTTAAAAAGTGAAATTTTTATACTGGTAAATATTTAAGTAGTATAGTTTGTTATGAATTTAATAAAAAAAAAAAAAAAATCTTAATCTATTCAAAATTTTATTATAGCTTAACATTTTGTAATTTATATATATATACTAGAAACTTAATGAGCAAATTAATTATTTTCAAATTCTGTTTTAAGAATTTTTTCAATCCATAGTTTAAGTGATTTATCACCTAATTTTGAAAAAATTACAAATATTTGCATATGATTATCATATTATTTGTCATTTTTATGAAAATAAAGAAAAAAATTTTTGTTGTTGCAATCACTTTTTAAAATAAAACCAATTTTGAAAGTTAACAACGTATCAGCATGAAAACAATGTAAATACAATGAATATTTTTGATAAACAAATGTCATATAAAATACAAGTACCTAAATAAATAACTCATTTAATATATATATTAAAAAAGGAAAAGTATTTTTTTTTTTTATATTTTTGACGCCAATTCGCGATAGATGGCGCCAAAACGATTATTTGATATTGAGTATTTCAGAATATTCTTTGGACTGTATTCGTCCGCGAAACTGCCGCATCACGGTATTTTCGGAGTAAAAAATAGTTCGATTTTTAAACTGAGTTATAAAAAAAACAAGAGTTTTCCTACGGAAAAGAGAGACGTCAGGCACATCAGATAAAAGCGATTAATATCATATATAAATTAAACTAAATTCGCTCGAGCCATATTCGAGAAAAAATTCTTACACATTAGGCCGTCCATTTATAGCTTAAATGAGCCAATTCATATCTCGAAATATATTGCACGCAGAAATTTAACAATTTCAGGGTAGGATCAGACAGAAGGTGAAAGACTATTTTTAAAATATCAGAACATAACCTCCCATATTTCCTGAGATATTAAGTGTCGGCTTTCAGCGGTTACTTTGATCTTTCTTAAAATTCTTGTATATATAAATGTCGCAGTTTTCGTTCGTTTTTCCGTTTCCGCTGAGTGTCGTGGCGTTCGTTAGTTTTTGTGCTTGCGTCACTTAATCGTTATTATTGTTGGTTTGTCCACGACTTTTAAGTTTTTAAACTGATTAATAGATTAGTTTTACAAAATAAAAACAGTTACATATTATAATTTTACTTAATTTTTTGTGTTTAATTAAAAGCTTAAAATTGCCTCACTTTACCTCGTAACACTTTTAAGATTTTATGGATATTGTATAGGAAAGCTATATTAAAAAATAAACAAGTACTTACGCAAATTTCAGAACAATATGTTGTACTAAATAATGAATAACAGAGGTTTTTAAAAAATATGTAATAGTAAAAAAAAAAATCCTTTGTAATGGAAATAAACATCCTTGAATCCTATTTGAACCTCTATGTCATTTAATCATTTGAATGATATCATTCACCAAAAAAAAAAAAAAAAAAAAAAAAAAAAAAAAAAATCCTCGAAATTTTATGCCATATTTTTTAGAATAGTGTGTACAATATTTACAATGTTATTATTAATTTCTAATTTAAAAGTTGCAGATTCATGGTAACTTCAATTTTATTTTATATCACTATTATATCTAAGAAATAAGTATATACGAGTTAAGGAGGATATTTTTATTTATTTATTTATTTATTTATTATTATTATTATTATTATTATTTTTTTTTTTTTTTTTTGGAGTAGTTTTTATTGTTATATTCATGCCACCTCCCTCCTGTTAAATTTAAGAAAGAAAGAAAGAAAGAAACGCGAATAATTTTTTAGGTATAGATTTGATTTAAAAGAGAAAAATAAATAATAATAGAAAAATCTTTAAAAAGTGAAATTTTTATACTGGTAAATATTTAAGTAGTATAGTTTGTTATGAATTTAATAAAAAAAAAAAAAAAAAATCTTAATCTATTCAAAATTTTATTATAGCTTAACATTTTGTAATTTATATATATATACTAGAAACTTAATGAGCAAATTAATTATTTTCAAACTCTGTTTTAAGAATTTTTTCAATCCATAGTTTAAGTGATTTATCACCTAATTTTGAAAAAATTACAAATATTTGCATATGATTATCATATTATTTGTCATTTTTATGAAAATAAAGAAAAAAATTTTTGTTGTTGCAATCACTTTTTAAAATAAAACCAATTTTGAAAGTTAGCAACGTATCAGCATGAAAACAATGTAAATACAATGAATATTTTTGATAAACAAATGTCATATAAAATACAAGTACCTAAATAAATAACTCATTTAATATATATATTAAAAAAGGAAAAGTATTTTTTTTTTTATATTTTTGACGCCAATTCGCGATAGATGGCGCCAAAACGATTATTTGATATTGAGTATTTCAGAATATTCTTTGGACTGTATTCGTCCGCGAAACTGCCGCATCACGGTATTTTCGGAGTAAAAAATAGTTCGATTTTTAAACTGAGTTATAAAAAAAACAAGAGTTTTCCTACGGAAAAGAGAGACGTCAGGCACATCAGATAAAAGCGATTAATATCATATATAAATTAAACTAAATTCGCTCGAGCCATATTCGAGAAAAAATTCTTACACATTAGGCCGTCCATTTATAGCTTAAATGAGCCAATTCATATCTTGAAATATATTGCACGCAGAAATTTAACAATTTCAGGGTAGGATCAGACAGAAGGTGAAAGACTATTTTTAAAATATCAGAACATAACCTCCCATATTTCCTGAGATATTAAGTGTCGGCTTTCAGCGGTTACTTTGATCTTAAAATTCTTGTATATATAAGTGTCGCAGTTTTCGTTCGTTTTTCCGTTTCCGCTGAGTGTCGTGGCGTTCGTTAGTTTTTGTGCTTGCGTCACTTGAGACTCTGCCGAGTCTCTTGATATATGGTAGGGAAAATACTGTTTTTATGTCAAATTTTTAAATTGAGATTTTGATATAGCTACACGTTTGGAGATTTTGTGATTTCAAAATTCAAATAAAAAAGTAGGTTTTTGAAGGTTGGTCCACTGTTAAAAATTGCTGTAATTTTAAAGTAAATATTTATCCAGAGTTTCTGTAAATTTACAGTAATTCTTACTTGAAAGTGAATAATCGAGATTCTCAATATTTATTCTGTATTTTTTAAATCATTTATTATTTAACTTTTTAATTAAAATTAAAAATGACTGTTTCTACTTTAGAAAAGTCATTCTAAGTCCGAAATATATTCTCACCAATAATTAATTAAATTAATATTAGTTGTTAAATTGAATATATAAAATATTTTTTTAACTTCTTCGTTTATTTTACTCTGTAATTTTACGTAAGACTTAAAATAATAGATTACACAGAGTTTTCTGCTGAAATTCTTAACATGCGTGAGTCTGCAGAAGTCTGCTTTCAACGTAAAAAAAAAAAAAAAAAAAAAAAAATCAAACTCGATTTCTATCATATGAAAATAATACTTAATATTTTGCTGAAATCGGTCAAACGGTTCATATCCAGGGACATGGCAAAATATTAAAATACATCCATGTATCGGCGAATTTTTTTCCCGGTACAGTTTATTACCAATTTAGACTGCACAAAGCAATATTAAACTGATATGCATTCTATATACGCATAAAATATTATGTCACATACAGTATGTTATAAATTGTATTTATCTTCCGTCGGTTACAGGGTCACAGAGCATTATTCTGATATGTTAGTGCTATATTTAGAAGTCAATGTACCGCATTTAGGCAACGACTTTACCACACAGCTACGGAATCGCATTTCACTCAATTACTTAACACTTCACAATTCTGCGTTTGTACCAAGTTTTCTGTATACAAAATCTAAAATTATGCACCCGCCAGGTAAATTCTGTAACCAATGTCACAGAAAACTGTAAAAAACTCGAATTAACTAAAATTCTCCTGCTATACCAGTCACTATGCCGAATACTAGTTAACAGCTTTATCTCAAAGGCACGGATTCACATTTCACTCAGTTTCTTACCACTTCCCAATCTTGCTTTGATACTAAGTTATTTGTATACAAAATATAAAAATATGCACCCACCAGTCATAATCTGTTACCATTGGCAGAGATTTTATCCAGCTACAGAAAAAAGAAGTGACTTTTGACAGACTGAAATGCAATTTTATAGCAAATTTTTGTAGTTTTCGAAAATAGAGATTTTCTGGCAGAAGTTTTCTGCTTCTTGACAGAGTTTATTTTCAGAATGTCATTTGTGAGGTAATAGCTTGATAAAATTACCACTGCAGTCCAAGATTTTCTATAAACGCTCTTGATTCAAGAAATAGGTTTAAATAACTTAAATGTGATGCAAATAATAAGAACAGATAATGAAATTTTAAGATATTGATAGTTTTTAACAGTATTAATTTAAAGCAAAATTAACTCTCATTACAAATCATATAGAAAAAACTTATTTATATTTTGCTTTATGTAAAAAAATAATTTTCATTTTTTTTTTTTTTTTTTTACAATAGTTAAAATTTTTCATATTTATGTCGGTTATAAATCTTTAAACAATTCTACAAATATCAAAAAAACTTTGAGATCTCCTGCAAAATTATCATGTCTTTAACTGTACTAAAAATAAATAAATAAATGCATAGTAATGGCATAATACATCATTGTAAATCTTGATAAAATTTTATAAATGAACATTTATAATTATAAGCAGTATTAAAAATTTTTTTTCAACAATGGTAAAGAGTAGAAAAATCTTTGAGACCACCAAGTTACACACCGAGTTATATTGTTATCTTCACTTAATTAAAACGTGTGTCTGCTTTCACACAAATCTATATATATATAAGAAGACTTCCTGAGTGAGGGGGTGATCTATCAACGCCCAGACCAAACCCTTGAACCTAGAAGCATGACATTTTGTGACAATGTTCGTTCTATGACGTAGGCATCCACTAAGAAGCGATTTTACAAAATTCGCCCCCCAAGGGGGGGAGGGGGGGGCAAAACGTGATTTCCCAAAATCCTTCATATCTCAAACAAAAAAAACAGATATCCGTAAAATTTTTGCTTTAAAATATAGCTAACATAAATGTCTAAAAATCAATTTCTGGAATTCTCAAAATTCGGTCCCCAAGGGGGGCGGGGGTGCAAAACGTGATTTCACACGCGTAAAACGTGATTTCGCATAATCCTATATATCTCAAACAAAAAAACAGATATCCGTAAAATTTTTGCTTTAAAATATAGCTAACACAAATATCTAAAAACCAATTTCTGGAATTTTCAAAATTCGGTCCCCAAGGGGGACGGGGGGCAAAACGTGATTTCACATGCGTAAAACGTGATTTTGCATAATCCTATATATCTCAAACAAAAAAATAGATACACGTGAAATTTTTGCTCTAAAATATAGCTAACACAAATGTCTAAAAATCATTTTTCTGGAATTTTGAAAATTCGGTCCCCAAGGGGGCGGGGGGGGCAAAACGTGATTTCACATGCGTAAAACGTGATTTTGCATAATCCTATATATCTCAAACAAAAAAATAGATACACGTGAAATTTTTGCTCTAAAATATAGCTAACACAAATATCTAAAAACGAATTTCTGGAATTTTCAAAATTCGGTCCCCAAGGGGGCGGGGGGGGGGGGGCAAAACGTGATTTCACATGCGTAGAACGTGATTTTGCATAATCCTATATATCTCAAACAAAAAAATAGATGCACGTGAAATTTTTGCTTTAAAATATAGCTAACACAAATGTCTAAAAAGCAATTTCTGGAATTTTCAAAATTCGGTCCCCAAGGGGGACGGGGGAGGGGGGGCAAAACGTGATTTCACATGCGTAAAACGTGATTTTGCATAATCCTATATATCCCAAACAAAAAAATAGATACACGTGAAATTTTTGCTCGAAGATATAGCTAATAAAAATATCGAAAAACTAATTTCTGGAATTTTAGAAATTCAGCCCCCTGGTGGGGCAACAAGGGGGGGGGGGCTATGGGGCAAAAACAAATGGAAATACAGTTAGGCCGTTAAAAATTGGTACAGACAGGTTTTAAAGGCCTGCAAGTCGAATGGGGATATTTTAAAAAGTGTTAAGTTATTAGGAGGGGCGTGAAGGGGGGAAGGGAGAGAGGGGGGGGCAAAAAAATAAAAATAGTGTTATCGTTCAAAATTGGTATATAGAGGTTATCGATACTTACAAATCGATTGCGGATATTTTCGAATTTTTAAAATTATTAGGAGGGGCGGGAAGGATGGTGGGGCGGTAAGGGGGGGGGGGCTATGGGCGAAAACAAATAGAAATACAGTTAGGCCGTTCAAAATTGGTACAGATAGGTTTTAAAGGCCTGCAAGTCGAATGGGGTAGGGAGAGGGGGGGGCAAAAAAACAAAAATAGAGTTAGATCGTTCAAAATTGGTATATAGAGGTTTTCGATACTTACAAATCGATTGCGGATATTTTCGAATATGTAAAATTATTAGGAGGGGCGGGAAGGGGGGGGGCTACTGGGCAAAAACTAATAGAAATACAGTTAGGCCGTTCAAAATTGGTACAGTTAGGTTTTAGAGGCCTGCAAGTCGAATGGGGATATTTTTGAAACTGTAAAGTTATTAGAAGGGCCGGGGAGGGGGGACAGAGGGGAAAAAAATAGAGTTAGATCATTCAAAATCAGTACATAGAGGTTTTCGATACCTACAAATCGATTGCGGATATTTTCGAAATTTTAAAATTATTGGGAGGGGCGGGAAGGGAAGAGCGGTGGGGCAAAAAAATAAAAATAGAGATAGATCGTTCAAAACTGGTTCTTAGAGGTTTTTGATACTTACAAATCGATTGCGGATATTTTCGAATTTGTAAAATTATTGGGATAGACGGGAGGGAGGGCGAAGGGGAAAAATAATAGAAATAAGAGTTAGAGCATTTTGGGAATTTTTTCCAAAGGCAGTGAGAACCCGGTGCAACATTTTTCCTAATCAGATTTTGTTTCTCTTTTTTTTCACGTGATAAAAATTAATGCAATTTTGAGAATTCATTATAGTGATTCATTTAAAAATAGGGACCAGCGAAGCGGGCGTTGCCTGCTAGTTACTTATAAACACGTTTCCGAAAGAATTTTGCTTATGAAAGGCATGTCAACAAATATATTTCATTCTCCGCTATTGAAATAGCAGATCTAAGCTTCAAAATTGTAGGATATTGCCTTCTCTTTGCGTAAACGATTCCCGAATATTCTCGATAAGGTTCAAGTCCGGACCTTGGTCCGGAAAATCCTTATTGATATTGGTATTTTTAGATAGCTAGGATATGGTTAAAGTTTATTTGCGTAATGATTCATTACATTACAGTTAAAGAAAAATTTGATCTATCATTTCATCTTTAACCCTTTATATCTAAAGATCTTAAATTTCAAAAATATTTACCCATATGTTTGAATATATTATCTGAAGCACACACACAAAAAAATAAATAAATAAAAAATAAAAACAAAATATAAGGAAATGTTTGTTGGGAGTCTGAAGCATCGTACAAAATGACATAAAAGTTTTCAAAGTATTCAAGTTTTCAGTTTGGATGGAAAGTTAAAAATCTCTTAATTTTGTTACAATGAAAGCTGGCTTATAAATCGTTTTATTTCTCACAAATTGTGTCTGTTTACGTTTAGAATGTTTATATCTGAATTTACTTTCTTAGTGAATTAAACTTTGGTATGAAAGCATTACATAATATCGCCATTTGTTGGGAATTTCATAAACATTTCGTGTTACCGCCACTGCTGCTACCTCCACTGTTGCAAGACAGCAACAGTCAATAAAATCAATCGTTAAAGCTTACTGTAGAAATAAATTTCACTTTTCGGTATGTTGCAGCAGTGCAATACGATAACACATACGTTTTATGAGATAAAATTGTTACCCAGTAGTTCTTGCTAATCAAAATAAATTCTAATTTTTTAATGAATAACAATATTAGTTTCACCTCGAGCATTGTATCTTGCCCAAATTATAACTGACCTACTCTGCATTCATTTTAAAAGATACGTAGGTTCTTACTTTAAACCATGCCAGTACTTTCTTATGCAATCCCGTTTATCCAGGTTATTCTTTTTTCATCTGAGAACACTATCTTTTGCTGCAAAATGGTTTTTTAAAAATTCAGTATTGTGAATTTCAGTCTTGAAACAACATACCATTTTTCAAGCTTAAGTTTCGTTTTCAATTTTGCAAAATTGATATTTTCTTCTTACGTCGCACATGCTGAAAGGTTCTAGGAGTAGCTTCATTATTAAGTACGGATTTCATTGCTCCAGGATGTGCATTCTTTTTAAAACCGTCCTTATAAAGGTTCTATTCATTCTGGCTGAAATTGTTGATAGCCACTCTTCTCCGTTCTTTGAACCATATTATTTATGCCAAAGACTTTAAGAAAAAATTACGAACAAGTCTTTTATCTGCTAAATTTGTCAGCGATATGTCTTTCACTCATTTTGTTTCAGTGAATTGGCAATTTTTTGCATTTTTCCATATTAGTCAATGTTTTTCCTCTTCCTATACTAGCAAGTACTTTTATGGTCAAGATAAACTGTAGATAATTTTTAATTGAATGGTTGAACATAATAATGTTCAAATCTGACGTCATCTCATTATGTAAGAACTTGTTATTAAATCTGGTCTTATAATTTCTATTTCATCACATTTTGTATGATTTTCCATATTTCTCTTCTAAATTTATTTTAAATTCCAAATATATTTTTTTAATCTCTTACGTTTTATATAGGAGCTTAAATTCAATTTACAAAAAAAAAATATTCAAATTTTTAATGGTATAGAAGAAAAAAAATAAATGGTGGTTTCAAAGATTTTTCCAGCTCTGTATTATAGTAAGTTAATGAAGCATTTACTTTTCTGTTATAAACCCATTCAGGCATAAAACTATAGAGAAATTGAAGTTTTTTGTCTGTATTCATGGAGAATTTAGGAAAAGAAAAGAAAGATTTTATTCTATTTAATGCAAATGTAAAATATTTTTTATATAAAGTTGCTTTTAATTATACGATTCTTGATAAACGATTCTTTTACCATTTAAATGGCTTTATTATTCCTTTTCTTGATGCCCTAGATTTAATAAGTTATATAAGATATGTTATAAGGAAAAACATAAATTTTAAATATAGCCTCATAGTATTCACAAAATAATGATACTACTAATAATAAAATAAATTATAAAACGAGTCAGTGAAATATTTGCTAAAAAATGCTTTTCCTCAAAATAAAATATTAAACTTAAAATTATAATTTAAAAATGTAACTCTATAGTAAATGTTTTTCGTATGAGCAACAGAGATTTCATGAAATATTTTCTTTAAATGTGATAAATTTAAAACGTGTGTTATAATTAAAAAATATTGCTTCCAATATTCTTTTTTTTTTCTTCTACAATCTCTTAAATACACATTAAAACAGACTTTTTTGAAGACCTCTAAAATATTTTTCAGGAAAAATTATTTACAAATAATATTCAGCAAATAATAAAACAAAAGTAATAAATTATTAAATGCAGTAAAATACTGTTTTTTTTTTAGTCTCAAGTTATCTATATAAATAAAGAGAAGTATTTGTGTGGTTGTGTGGCTGTCTGCGCTCTAGTACTCACACTACTGATCGCAAAGCTACAAAACTTGGTAATTTAATATATAGGACACAATAGGTGGACACCTCATCAAGAGTTTTTTAAATTTCAAATTTGATATATATATTTTTTTTAATACTGGCTTCTATGTTTCAATTTTCGTAAATTTTATATTTAAAAACGTTTTTATAACAATTGTATTTATACATAATTTTTATACTATAACATTTTTTTTTTCAATTTTTTAATTAATTCGTATGAAAGATTTATTATTATTATTATTATTATTATTATTATTATTAATTATATTAAAAACACTTTAAACACACGTAAAATTAAATTTTATTTAAAAGATGTTAAAAAAATTTATCCGAAGCTTTTCGCTTTAATAGTAAAGTATCATCAGGGATTTTTATTTATTTTAGGGATGCTTTACTATTAAAGCAAAAAGCTTCGAATTAATTTTTTTTAACATCTTTTAAATAAAATTTAATTTTACGTGTTTTTAAAGTGTTTTTAATGTAATTAACAAATGACACGTGTTCAATTTAACTCTCCTTTTTTTTTTTTTTTAAGATTATTTAGATTATTATTATTTTTATTATTTATCGAAAAGAAATGGTAGTATAGAGCAAAAAGGATTAAACTGATTAAAATTAAAATTTAATAAAATGTTTTTTTAATATTATTCTTTTTAAAAGAAAATATACTTTTTATTTTATTTACTATATTGGTCGGAATCAAATCATAATATAGTGTAAAGAACTGGGGCTATATGATTCAAAAACTAATAAAAACTAAAATATTTAATAAATGCTGAGATACAGTCATCTTTAAAATCGTAGTTTTTAAGTAATAGCAGTTTCACCTGTCGTCGATAAATAAACAAATTGAAATGCCCGAAAAAGACATTTCTGCAGGCAGTGGGAATCTGGACCCAATGCAGTGCGGGCGGAAAAGGAGCTGTCGTATGCAGCGGGTACCCGAAGCAAGATTTTGAACGATTTCAATGTATTTTATTATTATTATTATTATTATTTATTTATTTATAATGTGATATAAAAAATAGTGATTCTTTTTATTAAATTCATTTAAATATAGTGACCAGCGAAGCAGGCGTAGCCTGCCAGTTACAGATCCGTTTCCTAAAATATTTCTTATAGAAGATTTACAGATGTTGCCTGGTCCAAATAGAAGTAGATTTTTGTTTGCTTTTAAAGATGATAGTATCAAAATCCATAATTATCTATTCCAACAGTGTTTTTTTTTTTTTTTTTTTTTTTTTTTTTTTTTTTTTTTCAGATGAGCAAATAATTGCTCTATTGTCTAACTTTAATAAAAGACAAGACATATGCAATTATTATATTTGCAATATACAGAAATACTACTAGAATTCTGCTTCTTCATTAACATTAGAATTGGGAAAATTATTGTTGT
Organism: Salticus scenicus; assembly: GCA_963930645.1. NCBI lineage: Eukaryota > Metazoa > Arthropoda > Arachnida > Araneae > Salticidae > Salticus > Salticus scenicus. The sequence continues at coordinate 117,394,304 of OZ005650.1, forward strand.
CTTAAATGTGGTGCTATAAATTGTACGAAAAACTGTGCACAGTAACTGTATGGTGAAAAATTTATTAGTGAGATGTACAGTAAAGTTAAAAAAAAAAAAAAAAAAAAAAAAAAGAAAAAAGAAAAAAAGAAAAAGAAAAACGCATCTACAACTTCTGAAGTGAAAAATTGAACGATCTCAGACTTCAATGTTTTAATGAATTAGTAGGACAGGCAAGCAATTCTGACATCCTGTAATAAAATTAGATATGCCAGACAATTTGAGATTGGTTATACGACACCTGGTGGCAAATAGTAGTTAGAATTCCTATCTACATAAAAAACAATCGGTATAAAAAGGGCATTTAAAAAGAACGTTTACGACTAAGTACAGAAAAACACTTCGTGAACAATAATTCAAAGAAAAAAGCGTAATGGTTGCGATTCTTTCGACGCGATTTCTCAAATACGTGAATTTAAGAAAACGGAAACAAAAATTAGTTGAAAATATACATTTTTCGAACAGAAACAAGCTGACAGCGTGATTTGGTGAAACGGCTTATGATTATAGTTTTGAAAACTTTTTCCTTTAAGATCACCTTCGTTTTTTCTCTTTTTAACGGTGTTTTTAATGTCACAAGTTTGGGAAAATGTAACAAAATAAATAGTACTTGTTATATTCATAAAATTATTACACAAAAGGTGGTTCTAAATAGAAGGCACTCTATAACATTCTAACCGGGTGTTTTCAGTACATGTTACATTTTTCGCAATAAGAATGCTAAATTCGCTGTTTGCCACTAGGTGGAGCTAACTCAATCTCAAATTGTTGCCCATAGGAAGTTTAACAAGTCTCCGAGTTAAACTCAAAAGGTATCCTACTTCTAAAGCTAAGAATGTGTAGGATATTAATGGGTATATCTTAAATTATGACATATATATAGGGTGTCCCAAAAGTCAGTAGACATTTAAAAAATTCATAACAATTGAAGGAATTGGTAGACCTGAACGCAGTTTGGATAAAAGTTATTCTCGTAAAGACAGTTTCTTTTTTTTTTATATTTGTTTGTTTCTTATAAAGAAAATAAATAGTAGTTAAAATTTTCTGCGATAGAGGGCGCTGCACGTGAGCAAATCACACATTTCCATGAAAAATTTTATTTATGTGCATATAAATATTTTCAAGCATATAAGTCCAATTCCATATGTCCTATTCCATCAACACAAATTACGGTTTGCAAACGAGTTACAATACCGCTAACTCCTTCTTCAGTCGATGGTTCTTAGCTGAGGGAGGAAACATTTTCACCAATCGCTTTATCCTCCTAGTCAAGATCGCAATTAAAACTTCATGTTTGCGCAAGGCAAAAATGAGAAGTATGCTGTATTAGACGTAAATCCGTTCAATTTAAAGGACTCTGATTCGCATATTTCTTGTTACACATTCGTGAAACGCACTCTATCAACGAAAATTGTAATTATTATTTTTTTTTTTTTTGCTTTAATAAAAATAAATAAATAAATAAATATAAAAAAAAAATAATAATAATCCCCCTTTACGAAAATTATTTTTTCGCAAACCGCGTTCCATTCTATCACTTCCTTCAATTTTTATATATTTTTTAAAATGTCTATGTAATTATGGTACACTCGGTATATATAAATATATATATATATATATATATATATATATATATATATACTGTTGCGTACTTGGGGGTTCGTGAGTTGTCCGAGAATGAAAGGCCAAACGTAAAAAAATTCAGTAATTTATTCACATAAAGTTCCAGAAAAATACAGGTCTATAAATCAAGTATCAGCTTCAATTCGACCAGTAAACACAGCTTAAACAACAGCTGTCAATAGCAAATCCACAGTACAAACTGTATAGCAATAACACTTAAAGCAAGTCTCTTTCGAAGAGGCTTAATGCAAGCTGACCGACTCTGATCACAGACTAAACTGAACTGACTGCCTTGGCGAGAAAGTGCTTCCTTATACACTGTTCCATGGAACACAGATTTTTCGAGAAAACTCTAGAAAGTGGTCAACCAATCAACTTACAGCTTCCATATTTGGTATATCCCATATAAGGATTTTCTCGCCAAGGTGGGAAAAAGTCGCCAAATTTGGTGCCACATCCATTACCTGCCTTATTGGGGCTTTTTAATGCGTTTTTAAGGGAAAAAACGGCTATTTCAACGCTAAAACGACTAGAAATGCACAAAATTATCACTTTATCAATTTACTGAGCCTCTTTGAAATAATTTATACAAAAATAAACACAATTATTTACAATTTTGTAACACTGCACCCCTCCCAAGAACTGCACGTCCCGGGCAGTGCAACCCTTGGTCAAGAGGCGAAACTAAACAAATATACACAATCTAAAATACAAGAGCTAAGTTGCACATAAAGATAACATAGAAATATAAATTAAGTGGGAAATACTTACAAAATTCACAAATATGTACAAATATTTATATACAAATATTTACAGTACGCTTGTGAAAAGTTTACCAGTATTTACATTTTTAATTTTGATATTACCGTTAATTGTGGTACTTGGCTAGCCTTTTATAGTGTACCACCTTCGGTTTTGACGAAGGTGTTTTAGTGATCCGCACCACTACATCATTCAGCCTTTCTAAGACTGTGTATGGTTCGTCCCAGTTGCACTGTAACTTGGAAGAGAGTCCTTTGCGTCGAACAGGATTCCACAACCAGACCTTGTCTCCTTCCTGGAACTCATGTTGTGTAGCCTTTAGATCGTACCTTGTCTTCATTTTCTCCGTTGCCATGTTAATCCGCTCCCGAGCAAAGTTGTGTACGTCCAAAAATCGTGCCTGGAGATCTTGGATGTACTCCTCGGGCGATGAAGGCGCATCGGGTGGACAACCAAACAGGAGATCACAAGGGAGACGAAGTTCACGTCGGAACAGCATCTGGGCTGGAGTATAGCCGGTGGTTTCATCGACAGCACTTCGATAAGCCAGTAGGAACAATGGCAACTTCAAGTCCCAATCTTGCTGGTTCCTTGATACTAGAAGGGAGAGGTTATTCAGGATGATACGATTGAACCTCTCGACCATGCCGTCCGACTGGGGATGTAAGGGTGTTGTCCGGGTTTTGTCCGGGTTTTGTCTATGCTGAGTAGTTGACACAGTCCTTTGAAAATATCAGCGGTAAAGTTCCTACCTTGGTCGGTATGAAGTTGTAGGGGCGTGCCGTACCTTGACACCCATTGCTGCGCTAGGACCTCTGCGACTGTGCATGCCTCTTGATTGGGAATAGGATATTCCTCAGGCCACTTGGTGAAATAGTCCATCACGACGAGGATGTATTTATTTCCACTGGAGGTCCGTGGCAAAGGACCCAAGATGTCGATTGCAATCCGTTCAAATGGTGCTCCCACGTTATACCGTTGCAGTCTTCCTCGACTTCGTTTCTGCGGGCCTTTACGTGCCGCACAAGCATCACAGGATTTACACCATTTCTCCACATCCTCCTTTGCCTTGCACCAGTAGAAGCGTTCCCGAACTTTCTGCAGAGTCTTCATTACCCCAAAATGGCCTCCGGTAGAGCTACTATGCAGTTGTTCTAAAACATCTGGAATTCTTGATCATGGCAATACTATCTGCCATCGGAAGCTTTTCCCATCATCAGATTCCCACTTTCTGTATAATACGCCGTTTCTGATATGAAGAGAGTCCCAAAGTGCCCAATAACTTTTCGTAATGGGACTAAATCTGGAAATGTCCTGCCAGGTAGGTCTGTTGCTGATCGCCTCCTTCAGCTGTAATATTGGCTTTATGTCAGGATCTTCCAACTGGGCTTGTCTAAGTTCTTCATCACTCCAGTGATCATGATCTTGTTCTGATGGTGTTGAGACAGTAACTTGGCGAACAACTGGCTTTATTCTTTAGTGTTTATCCTCATCTTTAGAGATGTATTTATGATCTTCAGATGGAGACTTCCGCAAGAATGCATCTGAATTTTCCCGAAGAGCTCCTTCTGGGTGGCATACTTCAGAGACCTTCTTGCTTGCTTCTCTAGGTGTTCTTACTGGGCAGCTTCGTTTGATATGCCCGTCTTTTCCACAGCCTCAGCATTTAGTTGTTGGAGTCTTTCCTTCTTTCTTCCTCTCAAGAATGCGTAGTCTTCTATTAATTTCTGCAATCATTTTCTGAATCTCTTTAAGATCATTTTGAGAGCCGTTCACTTTGTGTGCTGTGCTGTTCTGGCGATGTTTACAGGAGGCTTGTTGGGCAGTATCGAGCTTTAGGGCATACACCAAGGCTGACTCCACATCCTTCACGCCGGAGAGTCTGAGGGCTTTTTGAATATCTGGATCTCCGACAGCATCAATGAAATATTCTAGAGCCAGATAATTGCGTGTTTCAGGGTGACAGTCTGAGAAAGCAAATGTGAAAGCCTCTGGATGTTTGATGCCAGTTCTTGTAAGCTTTCCCCTGGTCTCTGACGACGGGACCTTAGCTGGAGTCGACTATATTCTTTGAACCATTTCGCTCCAAAACGTAGCTCCAGTGCTCTGGTTAAAGCTTTGAAGTCATATCGCTGTTCCTTCGAAAGGGTCTCCAGAATATCTGCGGCGTCGCCCCGCAACGACCCTACCAGATGAGCCGTCTTTGCAACAGAGTCCCAGCCGTTAGCTTCAGCTACGATGGAAAACTGCGTCTTATATACATGCCAGGAGGAACTGCCGTCGTAGGTAGATAGCTTAATAAATTCGTGATTCTGGCTTCTTCTCTCTTTCTTTTCAGTTTCCTGGGGCATGGATTCTAACTTTTCTTCCACTTTTCTCTCCAGATCTTCTTCTATTCTCTTCAATTTACCTTCCATCTCAGAAAACCTTCCTTTCAGTACCCGATCAAAATTTTCTTTAACTTTCTCCTCGAAACTCCGTTCTATCCTCGTAACACTCTCTTCAACCTTCATAACATTTTCTTCTATCGCCATAGCTTTCTTTTCAAAATTTTCTTCAATTTTCAAAACTTTCTCCTCAAAATTTTCTTCTATCTTTATAACTTTCTCTTCAAAATTTTCCTCTATCTTTATAACTTTCTCTTCTATTCCATCCATTCTATTTTCCATCACTGTTAATTTACCCTCGATTGATTCTTTCACCGTTGAAAGCTCTCTCTTCTTCTCATCTTGGTTAGATTTAATTTCTTCGGTCAAACTGGCTTCCATCTTTTCCTGAACTGCTTTCATTTCCTTCCTTTCTTCAGACAAGCCGTCTTTCAATTCTTTTTGTCCTTCTTTCATTTCTCTTTGTGATGTTTCCATTTTCTCTTGTGCTGCCTTTATTTCTTTCATCTCTTGACTCAGGCTATCTTTCATCTCTCTTTACGATGCTTCCATACTTTCTTTCATCTCTCTTTGCGATGCTTCCATCTTTTAATGTCCTGTTTCCATTTTCTCTATCAATCCAGATCTTAATTCATTCATCTGAGCAGTGAGACCTTCTAGAAATTTCTTCATTTCTTGCTCCATAGCCCTCGTTATCACCATTCACAGACAATCCCGCTTCTGACACCAGAAATGTTGCGTACTTGGGGGTTCGTGAGTTGTCCGAGAATGAAAGGCCAAACGTACTTTTGTACGTTTAACAGTAAATACGTACGTGTTTGTACGTTTACAGTAATTTATTCACAGAAAGTTCCAGAAAAATACAGGTCTATAAACCAAGTATCAGCTTCAATTCGACCAGTAAACACAGCTTAAACAACAGCTGTCAATAGCAAATCCACAGTACAAACTGTATAGCAATAACACTTAAAGCAAGTCTCTTTCGAAGAGGCTTAATGCAAGCTGACCGACTCTGATCACAGACTAAACTGAACTGACTGCATTGGCGAGAAAGCGCTTCCTTATATACTGTTCCATGAAACACAGATTTTTCGAGAAAACTCTAGAAAGTGGTCAACCAATCAACTTACAGCTTCCATATTTGGTATACCCCATATAAGGATTTTCTCGCCAAGGTCGCCAAAAAAATCGCCAAGGTGGGAAAAAGTCGCCAAATTTGGCGCCAAATCCATTACCTGCCTTATTGGGGCTTTTTAATGCGTTTTTAAGGGAAAATAAGGCTATTTCAACGCTAAAACGACTAGAAATGCACAAAATTATCACTTTATCAACTTACTGAGCCTCTTTGAGAGAATTTATACAAAAATAAACACAATTATTTACAATTTTGTAACAATACATATAATTGCGTATCTAATATATAAATGAATAAAACCAATTTTAATCATTCAAAAATAAGTAAAAAAAATTATTAATTACTACATAATTATTCCTTGAACATATTCATATTCTAAAAAAACACTATTTTTATATGCATTTTTAAAAATTAAAAATATGTAAATCAGTTTTACTTTGCAAATTAAAGGCTATTTATGCAACATACTCAAGTATGATCATGGTGACTGGAAACATCATATAATTAGCAAAAGCAGATTTCTCACTTATGTAAAAATCAAAACGTAAGAATAATAATAATAACTAGAAAAAAATGGTAATAAAAGCCATAATCACATAATATTGACATTCGAATTTCATGTTGTATAAAATATACTTTAATCTATAATTATAAGAGTTGGAAATCTGAAAAAAAAAAATTATACGAAATATATTTATTGAACATAAAAATCTTAACATTATTTGAAAGATAGGCAAAAGATAAAAAAAAATATTATATATTATAATAGAAACTGTCATTAGAATATATTTCGTTTTATTTTCAAAATTCTAATAATAACAATGTACGAATTTGGAAAAAGAACGAATCTTCGCATACAGTATGCCAAAAAAACGATAAAAATCCTGTATGTAAAATAAATATATTTGGAAAAATTACTATAAGAACTCATTATTATAGTTTTAGAAACATGCAATATATCTGGATCTTTGTTGTAGCTCTATTGAGGATCATATTCAGAATTTCATGTAGCACTTTCTTTCTTTCTTGTTTTCTTCTTCTTTTTACTTTCCGAACACAATAGTGAGGAAAGTATTGTAATCATGTCAAAAATCCGAATTCGAGATTTTGATGTTTCTATACGTTTTGAGGTCCCCTGAGTCCGTTTTCACTATTTTTACGATGATGTATGTATGTGTGTGTGTATGTGTGTATGTATGTGTGTATGTCTGTAAGTGAACACGCTAGCGTCTAAACGCTTCGTTCGATTAACCTGAAAGTTGGTACGCATATTGTAAGTCACCATAGTACGAACCCTATAGATTTTAGTGAATCTAGCACTTATAGTTTTTTTACAGGGACACAAAGAAAAATTCTTTATCATTATGGTCTATGGGAGCAAAATCTTAAAAGTGCGATAGCATCTAAACGCCTTGTTCAATTGAGCAAAAAATTTATACACATATTATAGGTCACAAATACTCAATTTGTATAGATTTTGGAGAATCTAGCACTTATAATTTTTTTACAGGGACACAAAGAAAAATTCTTTATCATTATGCCTATGGGGCCAAATTTTTCAAAGTGTGATAGCGTCTAAACGCCCTATTAATCTGAGCAAAAAATTTGTACACATGTTATAGATCACAATTGAACTAATTGTATAGACTTTGGTGAATCTAGCACTTACAGTTTTTTTACAGGGACACAAAGAAAAATTCTTTATCATTATGGCCTATGGGACTAAATTTTTAAAAGTACGATAGCATCTAAACGCCTTATTGAATTGAGCTGAAAATTTATATGAGTATTATAAATCACTGTTGCACTAACTATAAGCATTTTGGTGAATTTAGCATTTATAGATTTTTACAGGGACACAACGAAAAATTCTTTATCATTATGATCTATGGGCTCAAAGTTCAGTAGCGTTAAATAAAACATCGTGTAATAGATGGAGAAAAATACTCACTCTATTATGGTTTTCTCTCTTTTGTTTGTTTAACAACTCCTCTTTCTTTACTTTATCTACGAAACTGTTAATTACTCAATGTTCGGAAAGTCGAGTGGAGTCACTCCAGATTTTTTTTCTGTATTTTTGTACATTTAAGAAAGTTTTATTATCTAACAGTAAAAAAAGAAAGAAAAAAAAAAAAAAAAAAAAGGAATTTAAAAAAAAAAAAAAAAGCATTCTATGACGCCAATGAAAGAAAAATACTGTTTAAATCAATCTATTGTTCAAATTAAGTGCATTGTCGTTAATAACTAAACAAATATTGTGCTATTGCTTAAGCGTTAAAATTTTGCATGAATAGACGTATTATTCCTCTGACCACTGGCGGATATATCTGGTGACTGAATAGTTCTTTTCCCCATAATACACATATAATTCAAAATTACATAATTTTAATTTTTTAGCTAGTATTTCAAGCTTGAAAATCTTAAATAATAGCTATAAGGATTATAATCATGTTTATACTTATTTACGTTTTTACGCTCAAGTTAAAAGAAACATTTAGTACATAGAAGAAAAGTTCACTGAAAAGAATATTACAGTTTTCACCATTCAAAAGGCGGTCAGAGGACTCAAACTACTACCTACTTCTTCTTCTTCTTCTTCTTCTTTTTTTTTTTTTTTTAGGAAGTTTCTTTTCGTATTATTCCCGAGCTTTTAATTTTTTTACTCAGACAACCGATTATGTATGTGTTATTCGAAATCGCAATAAACAAAATATATTAGAGTTTCACTTAATAATTATTTAAAATGAAAAAGTTTTAGTTTTTATTTGCATATAATTTTTATATCCATTAATATACTTGTTTTTATTCCAGAAAAAAAAATGCTTACCATGAACAATGTTTTATTTAATAAATAAAAATGCACCGGAAAAACTGAAAGATTCATAAATTAGAATAAAAATACATTGAATTATGTAATTGATATTTGAACTGCAAAACTTCTTCACACATTATAAAATTGAAGACAGCACAACCGGTTTCGAAAGGACGTGGCTTTTCTTCTTCAGGGGCAACAAACACGTGCAACTGCCTTGGAGGCAAATGCAACACTGCAAATAGAAGTGTCTTAAATTCAGACAGAAATGTGTCTGAAATACCAATTTAGACACATAAATGTCTGAAATACGGAAAAAAACAAATTTTCAGACACCACACACGTCTGAATTTAAGACACATAAATGTCTTTATAAAAACAGACTAAGTTAATTGTCTAAATAATATTAATATGTCTGAAATTAAGACACATTGCAGTTTTGACACTTGGAAATTAAGATATTTTACAATTCAGACACCTAGATATTCAGACATTTGACATTTCAGACAATTAGAGATTTCAGACACTTGTATTAACTTAGCAAATTTCAAACGGAATCTATTTTAAATAATATGCATACGGGGTTTAATTTTCTTTCCACATCCACTTTCTTTAATAATATTTTATTTAATAAGTGTTTAAGCTATTTAGACCATTCAGCTTTGAGAAACTGAATTTTCAAAGAAAAAGAAATCGACTGTGTAAATGAGCAATCTTGAACAATTTGTACGCGATTGCTAGTTAATTTTTTAATTTAATTAATTGATAATAATAATAATAATAATCTGTATGAGTTCCTACATATCAGTGTAAAACAACCAATTTCCTGAGTTTCACGTAATTCTTTTTGTTTTCCGTTAGATATAAGTTTTTAAAATGAGAAAGACAGAAAGAAAACAGAAACCGTTTTCGAAATATCATAGTCTGCACTTCTTGCACATTTATCACTCATATTTCAAAAATAAAAAACACTAAAAATATACACATAAAATTTAAAACGGAAATATATATTAAACTTTAGGTGTCTTATCGGTAACTTTAATTAAAAAAATCTGGAGTGACTCCACTCGACTTTCCGAACATTGAGTAACTAACAGTTTTGTAGATAAAATAAAGAAAGGGGTGTTGCTAAACAAACAAAAAAGAGAAAACCATAACAGAGTGTTTGAGTATTTTTCTAAATATATCACACGAGGTTTTATTTAACGCTACTGAACTTTGAGCCCTCAGATCATAAAGATAAAGAATTTTTCGTTGTGTCCCTGTAAAATTCTATAAATGCTAGATTCAATAAAATGCTTATAGTTAGTGCAACAGTGATTTATAATATTCATACAAATTTTCAGCTCAATTGAATAAGGCGTTTAGATGCTATCGCTGGTCTCATAGGCCATAAAGATAAAGAATTTTTCTTTGTGTCCCTGTAAAAAAACTGTAAGTGCTAGATTCACCAAAATCTATACAGTTGGTTCAAATGTGACCCATAGCATGTGTACAAATTCTTTGCTGAGATTAATAAGGCGTTTAAACGCTATCACACTTTTAAAAATTTGGCAAAGAATTTTTCTTTGTGTCCCTGTAAAAAAAACTATAAGTGCTAGATTCTCCAAAATCTATACAGATTGAGTATCTGTGACCTATAATATGTGTATAAAGTTTTTGCTCAATTGAATAAGGCGTTTAGATGCTATCGCACTTTTAAGATATTGGTCCCTTGGCCATAATGATAAAGAATTTTTCTTTGTGTCCCTGTAAAAAAACTATAAGTGCTAGATTCACCAAAATCTATAGGGTTCGTACTATGATGACTTACAATATACGTACCAACTTTCAGCTTATTCGAACAAAGCGTTTAGACGCTAGCGTGTTCACTCACAGACATACACACATACATACACACATACACACATACATACACACACACATACATACATCATCGTAAAAATAATGAAAACGGACTCGTTGGACCTCGAAACGTATAGAAACATCAAAATCTCGAATTCGGATTTTTGACATGATTACAATACTTTCCTCACTATAGTGTTCGGAAAGTAAAAATAGAAGATAAATTTACGATATGTTTTACGAATACTACATATCTATACTACTAACCAAAATAGATCTACTGTCGATGATTGTAGCTCAGTCCGTTGGTCGCTGGCTTGTAACCCCATAGTTCTTCAGTTCGAGTCCAGCCTGCCGGAGAAGTTTCCTATGCGTGGAAATTTTTGCATAAACATTTTCTGCATGCTCTGGGAAATTCTATATCCAATTTTTAACCGGTAACTAAACCACACGCAGTCTTACTTATTTATTTAATTATTTTTAATTTATTTATGAAAAACAAGGTTAAAAATGGCTGCTTTAAGTCACTTCGGGTGTCTTAAATCCAGTCACATCCATGTCTTAACTTAAGACGTCTTACTTATCTTAAAATTTAAGACATGATTTCGTGTCTGAATTTAAGGCACCTAAATTTGCAGTGAAGACACGTGAGCACGTGTTTTATGTACCTGAAGAAGACAGGCCCATCCTTTCGAAACCGGTTGTGCTGTCTTCCATTTTATGGTATGTTAAGAAGTTTTAAAGCTTTAATATTGAGTGTACACCAGTTTTGAATTTAGTTTAGTAAGTAATTGATATTTTTTAAAAGGTTGGTAAATAAATTATTCTTATGAATAGTGAGATATTTATTATATTTATTATCATTATTAATTTATTAATATTTAAAAAAGTCTAAATTTTTCCCATAGAGAACTATAAACATAAGAAAATCTCGCACTCAATGGAAAAACTATTTAAATACATGATCCGACTACAAGCAACGATTACAAGCATAATACAACATTAAAGAACGTTTCCTACATGCCTGTCTTTAGGAACAAGCTATTAATCTTCTGTTTGATAGGACTTTGATTTAAATATTTCTTAAAACTACCTGTATCCAATGTCCTTTAATGATTAGTACGTGAATGACCGAGTTCATTCAGGCTCGTTGTACAAATCAATCGTAGTTTAAATACAATGATTCGTTTTCGGAAATATATTTCTTATTATTTAAACGGGTGGATTGCAGATTAAAAGAGAAAACTGATATTCCTGGAGATAAATAAAATTCAAATCGATTTAGTAATTGAAAACCCTAATTTTCAATTTTTAACAAAATCGTTCAAAAAAATTCTGAGAAAACCATTTTTTTTTTTTTTTTTTTTTTTTTTTTTTTTTTTTGCTATAATTTGTTCGAGGCAAAGCTGCGACTGCCAATTTTTTCTTAAGAGAAAGGTAAGACAAATCGGTTTTTATCTCAAAAAAAAAAAAAAAAAAAAAAACCTCGGAACGTATTTATTTAAGATATTTTAAAGGGTATTTACCAAGTGCCTGCTTAACAATTATATAAATGTTGTCCAGGATAAATTTCCTGTGTCAATTGTTTAATTCAACACGACAGAACTTTTTTGCCGTCCTAATTTAAATGAAAAATGGTAAACAAATAAAAAATAAAAGTAATATTCAGGGTACCAAATGAAAAATGGTAAACAAATAAAAAATAAAAGTAATATTCAGTCTTTAATTAAATACTGCTTATGATAGGAGGGCCTTGTTTTTTTTTCAAATTCGCGAAGGGAATGTACAGAGATTTAGTTCCTATTTTCTTATAACTAACTTCTTTCGCGATGTAATAAAATCTGGCATATTTCTTTCATTATTACTTTTCTTCTGGTAGCTTATAGAAATATAGTGACAACGCCTTTTTGCACTAAAAAAGAAAGACTCTTCTCGTTCTAGTTAGAAACAGATATAGATCATCAGATTAAAAAAAAAAAAAATTTGAAATTAATTATTAGGAACAATACAATACGACTTTTCAAGATTTACATAGGTTGGATAACGTTTGGACAATATGTTGAAAAATGTTTTGGAAAAAAAAAAAAAAATGTGTATATAGAAAGAAATTCTAACTTTTCGTATTAGAAACATTACAAACATAGTTAAATAATATAAATATACTAAAGTTAACCACAATCATATAACATACAAATTTAGAAAAAAAAAAACATAAAAACGAAAAAAATTATATACATACACATACTTGCTAACCATCTCATTATGAACCGTACAATTTTTAGTACGCCTTTTTTTCACACCAGTCATTTTTACTTTCTTCTATATGTAATATAGAGAAAGTATTGGATTCGCGAAAATTTTCGACCTCCGTTTTTTGACGGATCTACACGTTTTGGGATGTCCTGAACACGAATTGATAGTTTTTAAAAAATGTCTGTCTGTGTGTCTGTCTGTGTGTCTGTCTGTCTGTCTGTCTGTCTGTATCATTTTTTTGTGGACGCTGTATCTCACGAACCAATGAATGAAATTTAACCAAACTTGGTATTTAGTTGCACCCTGACATGAACTGGTGCCCATTAGATTTGGAGATCAATAGCTCAACAGGTGGCGCTGTGATCGCATTTTATAGGACAAAATTCCGTATAAATGGGCATAATGAGAGTTATTTTAAACTTGTGATTGTAAAATTAATATGAATTATTGATAATAGTAGTAGTTAACTAGGAAAAAAAAATTGTGCATGGGGGGGCATCGGTTCCCCCCCCTGGAGGGGAAGTACCCCCCAGGGGGGTTAAATTTTGAAGATGGGTATCATTCGAAAGATCTCGTCAATACCTTTAAAACGAATGGTTGAACCATAAATCTGTGATAATTTAAAACAAAGTTATCGATTTTTTTTACTTTTAACAAAAAAAAAACTTAGAATTTTTTTTTTTTTTTTTAAATATTGTTACTGATTGAATATGTATAGGAAAATATAGAAGAAAGTCTTGTGGTGGCCACAACATACTAGTTTAGAGTAATTTTATTCTTATTTAATCGTAACAACATTTGGAGAGAATTACTCTAAAAATAAAGTGGTGTGAGAAAAGGGAATTTTTTCAAGGAACGTTAACAATTGTACGGTTATTAATGAGATGGTTGGCAAGTATGCATACAGATTAGACTTAACACTTTTACGATCACTGACGTAGATTCACGTTATTTGAAAATCTGAAAATCCACTCCACCAGTGGGCGTTTCTTTTGCAATTTGTATGTTATTTTTTTCTTAAAAATATACACAATATTCATATTTATACAAACAGTATACTATGGATACATATACTTTGATTAGAGAGAGTATGATTATAATGCATATCCATTTGTAATATAAATGTGAATAGAGAAAATTTTGTTCTGAAAATTTGTAACGTATGAGAATAACGCCCACAGGCGGACCTTACTGTCAAAATGACAAAAACATGCGGTCGCGAAAGTGTTAATAGACATAAATTCGCATTTTAATAAACACAATGGTTTTATTTAAAAATTTTCCAATGCTCAAACAAGAAAAGAAAAGGAAGGGATTTATTAAATGCAAGGAGATTTTTGTTCAGTATCCTCTGATATTTTAAAAATACATCTTTTTTTTTTTTTTTTTTTTATGATTTAGGTTATCTATAAACAAACATCTCCTTCTACGTAGTTATAAGTTTGATCTCTGGCATTTAAAAAAATCTATCTTCTCGCAACTTTGTTTAGCAATGAAAAATGTTTCATCTGTTTTTGATTGATTTATTAAGTTTTTCCATTGGTCAATTGAGAAAAGAACATTTTCTCTCAGATAAGATGATTTTTTTCAAGTAAATATATTTCAGAATTTTCTATCTCGCCTTTACAGTGTTTTATCAATCCATATTTCTGCTGTGTTTAGTTTAGTACAGTATTTTTTAGAATTGTTTATTCTTCGAATATTTCTTACACTAAAGCACAATTATTTATATATATATATAGATAGATAGATAGATAGATATCAGAGGTTAAACAAGATTAATACTAAAATATTTACTCATGTTTGTGAAAATTGCAACCCTAACAAGGAATGCGAATATAATAATGATATTTTTGGGCACATATACTAATTAAGTAGAAAAAACAATTGATTAAATTTTCAGGAAGTTTTGAGTAATATATCCTTAGAAAACTCTACAAAACCAGCGACCACTAGGAGCAACAATTACAGTTATCTGCCGAGGCATTGAATCTAACAGCAATTGGATGACATATTCGTGTACAGCACTTCGTGAAGTTTCAACACCATGCCACGATTCATAGACCGTAGTTGCTGGCGAGTGGTGGGGACCACTCGCTTTTCAACGATTAAACAGTCATTTTCATTGGTACGAGATTAGAAGAACACGTTGGCCGAAGCAGCGTTTGAACACATTCTGTATCAAGGAAGGTCCAGACAATACAGACAGTGCATTATAAGGCTTAAATATTACGCTACGGAGGCCTTGAATATAGAACAGATGGGCGAACCTTAACTCGCCAGAATTTTAATTGTCACTATTCAGAGTGCCGGGAATGCGAACAAGATGTAATCGAGACATGTATCAAGTAGGACACCGTACCATCACTGCAGGTGATGGACAGTGTGACGATGTCGAATCCCAGTTGGCAATGTGCATTATTCACACTGCCATTAAATACGGATAAGGCAATCCTGATGTTGTAAACGGTATTGTGATTAGTCTAAAAGACGACTTTACGCCATTCCTGCGTCCAGGTTTGTCTTTGATCACACATTAAAGGCATCTACATCAGTGATGCAGTTTCGAGGGTAATCCAAATTTTGGTAGCCGCATACTAGAACACCACCTGGAGTCATGGTATGCGATACCATTAGATACACATCTCGACCATCTTTTGTTTTCATTCCCGCCACTCAGAATACCAGCCATTAAATTTCTGACCAGTTAAGCCCCATCGCTCTGCCCTATATTCAAGGCCTCCGAAGCGCAATACTTAAGCAGGACAATGCACGACCGCAAGTTGTCCGTATTGTCCGGACCTTCTTTGATGCAGAATATGTTCCACTGATACTCTGGTCAGCACGTTCTCCTGATCTCGCACCAATGAAAATGACTGTTTAATCGTTCAAAAGCGACTGTCTCCCCACCACTCACCAGTGACTACAATCGATGAATTGTGGCATTCTGCTAAAGCTTCCTGAAGTGCTTTACCCGTACATGTAATCCCATTGCTGTTTGATTCAATGCCTAGGCAGATAAGTGTTGCCATTGCTCACAGAGGTCGCTGCTTTATGTACTGTTTTCTCAGTACATATCACTCAAAATTTCCTGAAATTTTAATTAATTATTCTTCCTACTATAGTATATGTGACCAATAAATATTATTCTGATATTCCCATTCCTTCTTGGTGTTGCAATTTTCACAAACATGAGTGAACTAATCTATGAGATATCATTGAAACTAATAATTATTCCACTTCATAGAAATAGTATTACACAAAAATAAAAGGGGAGAATATTTTACTGTGTTTTTATAGTTGTCATTACATAATTTCATGCTGTTAGCGCCTGAATTTACCAATATGTTTACACCAATATGTACTCTGACTACACTCCGTTTTGCAATAGATAGTGTACATATCCTACATACAATTCCAAAATATATATAAAAAAAAAATTTTTTGATTTTCTCCTGAAAATTAAATTGCATTTTCAAGTAATAGAGATTTGACCTAACTCTTATTTAACATTTATCGTTCGTTGGGAACCATATTGTGAGAGAGGTCGATGATATCAAATTTAGTCAAAATAAGTATTTATAGTGATAAAATTTACAGATATATTTTATCATATTTCTTCAAAAAGAAGAAGTGTAGTTAATTTAATCATTCGTTATATCGTCCTGTTATCTTTAGACACTTAATTCCTACTTCAGATATTTTCCGTGATAACATGTACTATGAATAGCTATTATTAATCAAAATACTTATTTTTAAGAATATCCGTAAAAAAAAGTAATTTTTACTACTGCAAGAAAAAAAAAAAGAAGAAAAAAAACTTCCGATATTTCGATTTAAAAAAAACGTTGAACGAAGTCGAACAAATGGATGAGACAGCCTTTCATAATTTTTAATAACTTAAAATCAGTATATATACATTTCTTATTATTTAATATATATATATATATTTCTTTATATATATATTTCTTTTGTGCGTGTGTATGTCACTGAACTCCTCCTAAACGGCTGGACTGAGTTTAATGAAATTTTTTGTGTGTCTTCAGGTGGATTCGAGAATGGTTTATATTTACAAATGAAAGTTGTAACTTAATTAGTTCTTTCTTAATTAATTTTTAACCAACTCTTTCAACAACTTTTCCACCTAGATGGCGTGAGTTGTCGTAAACACGATGTCAGAATTTATTTAATTTTAATGTTGAAATGAAAAATGAATTTTTAACCGTATCTTACGAAGTGTTTAAAATATTTTTTCAAAGTTAATATTTTTAGAATCGTAACCGTATCTTACGAAGTGTTTAAAATATTTTTTCAAAGTTAATATTTTTAGAATCGTAAACACGATATCCGAATTTATTTAATGTTGAAATGAAAAATGAATTTTTAAACGTAAGTGTTTAAAATATTTTTTCAACGTTAATATTGTTAAAATGTTAAAATGAGTTAAAATGGTACATTCTTTTAAAAAATTTGTCAACATCCGACGGAGTTATTTTATGTTAAAATGAAGAAAGAATTTTTAGGCCATTATTATTTGTGCAGATAGAAAATGTACTAAAAGTTTTCCGAAAATTTTCACGATCACAAATGTTGACGGATATCCAATATATCGTCGAAGAAATCCCGATAATGGCGGACAATCTTATCATCTATGGCGGTCATCTATGTCAACAACATAGACATTGACGTTGATAACCGTTGGGTGGTCCCATATTCGCCTCTGCTGAGCAAAACATTCAATGCTCATATTAATGTTCAGTTCTGAAGTTCAGTGAAGAGCATCAAATACATTTGCAAGTATGTGAATAAAGGCAGTGATATGGCTGTATTTCGAGTTGAAAATACCAATGTGAATGCTCCTCCGGGGAATAACAACTATGAAATAACACTTTACCAAATTGGCCGGTACGTCAACTCCAATGAAGCTGTTTGGCGTATCTTTGGTTTCCCAATTCATGAACGGGATCCAGCAGTTCTTCATTTAGCCGTCCATCTTGAAACTGGCCAGCGCGTATATTTCACGAGCGAGACAGCGATTGATCGTGCTATAAATCCACCAAAAACTACACTCACCGAATTTTTTTAATTGTGTAATCGTGCGGATGCTTTTGGTGCTTTTGCACGGACATTACTCTATTCAGAAGTACCACGCTATTTCACATGGTCTCCAACAAAAAAATGGATGCCCCGCAAGCAAGGCACGCCGATTGATGCTTGTCCCGGTTTATTCAAATCAAACACCTTGGGGCGAGTATTTACAGTCAATCCAAAGCAGACTGAGTGCTTTTATCTTCGACTGTTATTGGTTAATGTCATCGGCCCTTTGTCATTTCAAGATTTACGTAAAGTGAATGGACAACAGTATCCAACGTATAAAGATGCATGCCTTGCACTCGGCTTGCTGGAAGACGACAACCAGTGGGAGTGTATGCTTGCTGAAGTAGGACTGAACTGTACAGCAAAACAAATTCGTCTACTGTTCGCTATAGTGTTGACTACATGTTTCCCGGCCCGAGCAGAGACATTATGGGATAATCACAAAGATTCAATGACTGATGATATATTGCATCAACATCGTTCACGGTGCAACGATCTAACGATAGTATTTCAGTGACGCTATGTACAATGAAGCATTGATTGCTATTGAAGATCTTTGCATTATCATTGCCAACTTACCACTCAGTCATTTCGGTATGCATTCAACAAATCGAAATGCATCTGATTTAATAAACACTGAATTGAATTGTGAACTGCAATACAATACTGTAGAAATGGCAGCGATTGTTGCTCGCAATGTCCCACTAATGAATGAAGAAGAAAGAACCATTTACGACCGCATCATGCTCGCAGTTTCGGCAGGACAAGGTGGATTCTTTTTTTTTTTTTGGGGGGGGGGGTGCACCAGGTGGAACTGTCAAAAAATTCCGTATTTCGCTAATTCCCGCCGAAATACGATCAAATAATGGCATCGCATTGGCTGTTGCATCATCTGGCATAGCGGCAACTTTATTGGATGGAGGCAGAACAGCTCATTCATTATTTAAACTGCCACTAAATATTCAAAATAACCCAGACGCAGTGTGGAACATAAAAAAACAATCGTCCATGGCCACAGTGCTGAAACAGAGTAAAATTCTTATCTGGGATGAATGCACTATGGCACACAAACATCCGCTTGAGGCGTCGAACAGGACATTGAAAGATATAAAAATAAACGACAAACTATTTGGCGGCACTCTGTTACTCCTTTCAGGTGATTTCAGACAAGCACTTTCCGTTATTCCGCGTTCAACATACGCTGATGAGATCAACGCGTGCATAAAATCATCGCCATTGCGGCGTAATGTTGAAAAAGTACAACTGAAAGTAAATTTGTGCGTTCAAATGCTTCAAGATCCATCCGCTGAAACATTCTCAAAACAATTGTTAGATATCGGTGAGGGAAAAGTTACTACAGATGAAACTGGATGCATTAAATTACCAACCGATTTCTGCACAATTATTGATTCGCAAGATGCTCTTATTGACCAGATATTTCCCGATGTACACAGACGATACACAAATCATGAGTGGCTGGCAGAAAGAGCAATTTTAGCAGCAAAAAATGTGGACGTCAACGAATTGAATCTCAAGATACAACATTTGTTACCACGAGACTTGGTGTCATACAAATCTAATGATACAGTTTGCGATGCCATCGAAGCTGTAAATTATCCAACAAAGTTTTTAAACTCATTGGATTTACCAGGCATGCCACCGCATAATTTACAACTGAAGGTTGGATCTCAGGTTATTTTGCTTCGTAATTTGAACCCACCACGGTTGTGCAACAGCACGCGATTAGTCATAAAAAAATTAATGAAAAATGTTTTCGAAGCCATCATTTTAAATGACAAATTCCAAGGTGAAAATATAGTACTACTGCGAATCCCTATCATACCCACAGATGTGCCAATTCAATTTAAACGCCCTCAATTTCCAATTAGATTGGCATTTGCAATGACTATCAATAAGTCTCAGGGCCAAACGATGTCTGTCTGTGGCTTAGATTTGAGCACATCATGTTTTTCACATGGACAATTATACGTGTCTCTCGAGTGTGCAGACCATCCAGTTTTTTTGTATTGGCGAAAGATGGGATAACAAAAAATATTGTACACTCTGTTGCATTAAGGGATTGATATTGATTTTTAGTACTATTGTTATAAGAAGCGATATTTATATAATTTTAACCTTTTACATGCCAAAGTTCCTTTTAAGGAACATCATGATTAATATTTTTTTTTAAATAAACTGTTACATCTATAAAATTAAAACGGATACGGTTTATTAATGAAGGTATGATTGATTTTTTGATATAATCCTTTTTTTCCAAATATAAAAATTTCAGGGTAAAAAAAAAATTCTAAAAATCGGCATTTTTTACAATACGCAAGAAAAAAAAATTCTAAAATATTCCTAAAAATTAAAATTCATCTAAAAATTCTCTTATCATTCTTGAAAAGGTTCACTTTAATGAGATAATAAATGAAATAAAAATAATAACAAGAAATCTTTCTTAAATTTTGCGTAAAAATACAATGTTCCATAAAAGGAACATTGGCATGTAACAGTATACAATTTCAGTGATATACCAGTTATTCATTCCTTTATTACATTTTAATGCATAGATTTTTTATATGTGCTAGATATAAATGTGTGAAGAACATTTATGATGCGTTATTTATTTCTAAATGGTGAGTAACTTCAGAGGGGGGAGGGGAGGGGGAAGGGGTTGGGAAATGTCTGCGGAGAAGCACGATTAGTCATCGATGCAAGCAAGAAACAAGTGCGCTTCATAAGAGTTGCTTGTTTATTTTAAGTTTTAGGTCTTTTCGAGAGAGAAGGATCACTTTAAATTGAAGAGAGATTACTTAGAGCAAAGCAGAAAATTCACATTATACCTGGACTCCGTGCCTGTCACTCGAAAAGTTCGAGAAAATCTGACACTCACTACATTGTTTCTGCAGCACAAGGGAGATGTGTAGTTTGCCAAAAAAACACACATTACAAGTGTTTTGAATGCAAAAAGAGACTCCATATACATTGCTTCCCACAATATCATGGACATTAAAAAAACTGCTAAAAAGACAGATAAAAAGTATTAGGGCTTTATTATGTTTTAAAATTTTAATTTCTTGTGCCTAGTGAAATCTTTATTTTTTCTTGGTAAGTTATTTTCAATTTTCTAAATTGCATTTGATTCATAGTATTTCTATTGTTGTATATAGTATATAATCAAAAGTTTGTGAATGTTTTTTTTTTTTTTTTTTTTTTTTTTTTTTTCTGTACCTTTTACATTGCAATTCTATAAAAATATTTAGATAATTTAAAAAATATGTACAATTTTTAATGAGTTTTCCTTAAATATTAGTAATTTTAAATCAAATTGTAAAATAAAACTTCATTGAAACAGAAATTTTTAAAAAAATTTTCATCAAGCGCTTTGTTTTCCTGAAGCGAAACTAGTAGAAAAAAGATAGCGTTACATGCCAATGTTCCTTAAAAGGAACATCATAGAAATCATATAGAAATTTTTTTTTTCAGAATTTTTTTTTTGTTTTATAGTCTTATTGGGTGTATTCTAATGTGATTTTGATGAATTAATTATTTCTTTTACATCTGAATCATAGTGCGACATGTAAAAGGTTAAAGAATCAACTTTAATAAATTAAAAAAAATAAATGATTGGTGTTTTGTTATTTTTATATTCCTTCACCGTTCACAGCGCTCCATACATCTTCCACTTATATACCACATCCTTACACACTTACAATAAGTTAGTTATTTTTTCTAGCAAAGTATTCTCTAGAAATAATTTATATGACAAAACAACGTTTGTCGGGTCAGCTAGTATATATATATAAATATATATATTACACTTTTGCAACGATTATTAAAATGAAATATAAGAAAAAGACCAAAAAAATGCAGAATACGAACATTACAATAACAAACTATGATTTTGCGTTAAGACTTTTGTAGGGTTAAATATGGCAGAGTTGCCAACTTTAATAATTTATTTCGGAGCATTTTTAGCCCCACATTTTTCAACCAGAATTTTGTAGAATATTTCTCTCCAGTATGTGACAACGGTATGGTATCGGAAGTTTGGATATTCTTAGGAGTGTACAAATCGCTAAAAAAAATTTATTTAATATTCTCCTGTACATTTACGGACCAATTATATTCTGTGTAGCTCCTTGGTAAGTTTCATTGAACAATAGTTTAGATGATAATATCCTTGTTTCGATTTTGGCCACTTATGAATAAGTGTCTTTTTATATCTTTTTATTAAAAGATGTCATGAAGTAGTACTTTTAAGGAAAGCAATAAAAAGAATTGGGGTTTCCTTCTAGTACTTCATTGGGTTACATGTGAACTCTTTGAATAAAAAAAAGTATGTCTCATAATTTAAACTCCGTTCTATAAATTAAAAGAAAATTCTAAAGGAAATCACAAATCATTAAAATATTTTGTACCCCCAACCTCACCCCCCACCCCTCAGCTAGAAAAAGTCCTAAGAAAACTTATGAAAAAAGAAAAAATAATAAGAAGAAGACGAAAAACTGCAGATAACTGCAGATAATCTAAATGTACTTTGAACAGTAATAAGTTTAAGGGGAAAAAAATACCTGCAATTTTTTTGCTTCCAAACTGCAGTTATTCAGTAGACTTTATTTTTCTTGTTCCAAACACCTGCAGACAGTCAGCATTTTTTTTTTTTTTTTTTTTTTGTGTGTGTGTGTGTGTGTGTACATTTTCTGCAATTTTGTTTAAGCTGAGCCGTCCGATTTAACTATATTATGTATCGATATGCATGTATATATGTATATATTACATACAGAAAATTTTAATATGCTAATCCTAGTATAAAAACATTTTAAAAGAAACAAAAATCCAAATTTTAGTTTCTGTTGCTATTTTGCCCTTATTGCCTCCACCGAAGATCCTCCACATTTTTGCCCTAGTAATTTACATTTAAACAGTAAATTGTCTTTAGATCTCTTATAAAATATAAAAATAAATGTATGAATATTTATATACGTAGGTTTTATAGCACGGCGAGGCATTACGCGTTAACAGACCGTTTTTGCATATTGCAGCATTGTTTTTTTTTTTCTATTTTGAAAACAAATATAATAAAAATATATTTGTGAAACTATATTCTGTAGAGGAAACGTTCTATGTACCACAGTTCCCATTTGATATAATTTTAATTTTTTTATAAAGAAGTTGAGTTATATCGATTACCCTTGCATTAATTTCAGAAACGTTGATAATCACATTTTTATTTTTAGAGGATCGAGTTACTATCGAGTAATAGCTATATTTAAGGTGTTAATAAATAAATTTAAAAAATAAAATTAAAAAACTTTGTAAGCAAATACAAAAAACAAAACAATAAATAAATAAATAAAAAACTCACTATAATTGTTTGGGGTTATACCCTTCATTACGCGGAGAATGTACCCATGAGTGCAGAATGGAAGTGGCAGGTCAAAGCGAGGTGATTTGCTGCTGCAAAGCTGAACTTGTCCGTCCCTTTTCGTTTGGTAATGAAACAATTTGTTAAATGAAAAGAAAACAATTGTTACGAAGTTTTTCAGTTTATGGTGCTTGCTAAAACTTACTTTCATTTATAATTTAAACTAGCGATCCCGCTGCATCCTAGCGAAAACCAGTTGGCACTTCGTCTCGATCGAGAGATTTTTGGTACATTTATTGAAAATTGAAAGATACTTGTAATATTAGGTAACTGCTGTTTAATGATAATTATTGTAATAGTTAAAACCATAATGAAATTAAATCAGTTTCGAAATAGACAAATAAAACTATAAACTATTGTTAGTTTTAAAAACTTTCATTTTAAATATAAATTATAAGAAAATTTTACATTTAGAAAAAAAGTATTTATTTATTCATTTACTTATTTTTATTATATTATTTATTTATTTTTACTTTATTATTATTATTATTATTATTTTTTTTTTTTTTTTTTTTTTTGATGGAAACTATTTTGATATCAATTTACAAAAAAAATTAAAAATATAAAAGAAAATACATTAAATACAGTATTTTCATTAAAAGCCATTTATATGTAAAAAAAAAAAAAAAGGCGAGAGAGAGAAATAAAAGAAACTCTATGCCAATAGACATTCGCATCATCGCGTATTTTTACGTGTATTAAAATGTCTTTTTTTTTTATAACTTTTAACATTTTAAACAGGAGGATGTTCCATTTCTCTTAAGAAATTATCTTTTTCTATAAAATGTTTCTTGAAATCCACATACCGCGATTTTACAACAACCAACCAACCAAAAAGAAAGCAATAATTAAATAAAACAGAAACTCGTTTACTGAAAATAAATTAGAGAATTATTTATCAAAAATAAATTATATACAGACCAATTTTGTATTTAATTTTACTTAGTATTAATAATTTAGCAATAGTGTATTTATTCTTAATTAGTTTAAAAAGTACGTTATTTCAATTAAATAGGAATTTTAATAGTAGACATATATGTATTGAAGAAAAAAAAAAAAAAAAAGCGGGAAAAGAAAAGAAAGAAAACAGAGGGAAAAGAAAAGAAAGAAAAAAAAATCATAAACACAGAAAACTCAATACAATTTGTAAATTAAATTGAGTGATTTAATATTCAACATTTTAATCTTAAGTTTTAAAAGAAACATTATGAGATTTAAGAAAATATTTAAAATATTTAAATAAAAACAAATGCAATTGACTTATAATACGCAATATATATTATGAGCAATCAAATCCAAAAATACATTCGTAATCATATTTCAACCATTTATCTGACGATCGGACAAAAATATATACATTAAATAAGATGAAATATTATGTACTTATAATAAAAAAAAATACAGAATTAACATATTTTAATAAGTATTTTATCAGTGAAGATTGTTCTGCACTGTTAATAAACATGTTATCTAACAATCATAAGTTTCCCCCTTCTAATACATAATTACATCTTTCATCTCATGCTTACATAAATTTTATTTTAAATATAGTCAAATTTACAATGGAACCAACATCAGAATTTTACTTTATATCAGGGCAGTCTGAGGGTTAAATAGAACATAAATACTTCGCATACAAATGTTTATCATTAGTTTTTAATAAAATTTTCAAAATTAATGTTATTTACAAAAAAAAAAAATCCGAATAACATTAAATAATATATGTACATTTCTACCATTCAAAGTATTATGTTTTATTTATTTATAAACTTTTTTTAAAACAAAAATATAATTTATTAGTTTTCAAATAGATTGGCAGTTTTTAACTACAAATTAAATTTTTCTATACTGCGGACAAGTGAAATACTAATAATCTCTCTCCGTAAGAATATTGTTTACTTCCATTATTTCTTCTACCAATCTTCAAAAACATTGTGAAACTCACGAACAAAATCTTAAATATGCAGCATTACTATATTGGGACATACATTGTTCATGTTCTCATAAATGACTTTTTATGGAACATTTAACTTAATACGTGACAACAGTAAAACATGTTTTTTTTTTTTTTTTTATTTAAAATAGACTAAAATCTGAATTTAATCTTTGGAAATAATTTGATCATTTTGGAAATATTGTTTTATGATCTTAATTTGTCACTTTATGTAAATATCTTATAATATACCAATACCGAGAGAGAAAAAGTTTTAAAAATTATAAAATTAGTTGGATAGGTATAAAAAAAAAAAAAAATCTTCAATTGAAAAATAAATTTAAAGTAGGAATAAATAATAAACAAATATTTATTTACTTATTTATTTATTTTTATTTTATTGTGTTTTATTTTGTTTTGCGCTATTAAGATTTTTTATTTAAAAGAATTATATAAAATAGTAGAGAATTAACCTTATTTCAGTCTAAGAAAATTATAGACTTATTTATTTACTAACGAATTATTTTCAATTTTAAACATATGCATAATATTTTTAAAAGAACCAATAAATTTATTCAAAAATAAAATTATAATATTAGATTTTCACATAAAAAGTTCTATGATATAAAATCTAATTTAATAGATTAATATATTTATAGTTCAGCTGTGAGTAATTTATTTTATCGTTTAGAAGTAGAGAATGGTTTGTGATTAATAGTTTATTGCGTAAAACACTTCTTATAAATATTAAAACTTGCGACAAAAAACGGAATTAATTAACTTAACTTTGTTTATAAAATATAAAACTATATTTGAATTGTAATGCATTTGATTGTATGCATATTTAATGTATAAAGTTATTAAAAAATAATATTTTATTATAAACAAAAACTTATTTTAACTTTAAATACTTGCGAAAAAAAGTATAAAACTAATTAACTTACTTTTCCTTAAGGGCTCTGATAAAAAGTACTGTTATTTTTTGGTGACACTCAACAATAAATGAAAATTATTACAATTTCGAGACCACTTTTAGCTAAGAAAACACCCCTTTGAATTCTGGATTTTCATTTACTGCTCTACTCGCCTGAGAAGCAACAGTTCATTTAAGCAAGGAGCCGAAATGTGAACGGAGAAAGGGGTGTTTAAGAAAATTTGGCGCATGCGTTTGGCGTCACTCAGAAGCGCGTGCGTCTTTAGATAGAAGTGACAAGAACGAATTGGGGCTTTGTGCTCCCAGACAGTAACAACTTTTGATATCATATTTGATTAACACTTATCTGAGCCGAGCATACGTAGAAATGGTCTAGTCATTATGGAGGTGTGGAAATGTATTTGTTAGTATAAGTTGGCGTCACCAGAATTTATCCGAGAAAAGATAAAATCTAGATGTAAACAAATAAATGAGGTTCAAAACTAAAAAATAAACAAAATAAATTTGCATGTTATGTTTTCCACTTTACTTAATTAATAATCTATTAGAATGAAAAGTATTTAATGAATAAAAAAATAAAATTAGTAAAGTATGGGTACTATGTTCCTCTTTAATAATTATGTAACAAATCTATAAAAATGTAATCAGAGATTTAAAAGTTTTAGAGAATTTGAAATTATTATTTTAGAAAATTATTAAAATTATCTTTAAAAAAATCATTGCAACAATTTTTTAACGATTTAAATATTTTTCAAGTTGTATGTTTTTAAATACTCGTTTAATTATAGAATAATTGTATCTAAAAAATATCTAAAAAAATATTTTTTTTTTCTTTTATTACAATTGTCTTTACAAAACAGATTGCATATCAATGAATAATAATAAAACAATCCCTCTAAAAAAATATATAAACGACCAAATTTTATATGAAACAAATAAAAATATACTAAAAGTCATTTAATATGTTTAACATATATAAAGGTCATTAATAAAGATAAAATATAATAATTTGCCCAAATATGATATTAACAGAAGAAACTAAATTATTTTTTAAAAAGCCGTTATGCTTTTTATATACTTAAAAAAAATTATAGAAATTAACAAAAATACAAAATAATTCAAAGGTAATAGAAAAAATGAAAGTCTAAGAAATTATTTATATTTTTTTAAGTATTTTGTTATTTGTGCTCTTAAAACCGTTTAATAAAACATACAACACAAGTACACACATACACATATTACACACACATATATATATATATATTGCATGATTCTACGGATAGAAATGCATATATAAATATTTGTAATATTTCCAACAAAACTATAAACTGTTTTTGATGCGCAAGGAAAAGAATATTTTTGTATCATAAAATAGTATGTTGTGATCATCACAAATCTTTATTCTGTATTTTTCCTTAACAAATTCACTCAGCAAAAACTATTTGTTATTTTTATCGGATATGAATACAGGCGATTTTCATCTGAAAAATGTCCAACGAAAGGAATTTTTTTCCATCCAGATTACATCCTTCCCATTCTCCCCATAGGAAAATTGCAGTATAACAGCGTCACCTATCGGAGGATAGGCACCCAATTTAAACATCATAATATCATAAAGGATTTTTCATATATCAAGTTTTGTTCAATTACACGCAATAGAACCTGATATATAGCCTTCTCTTAAACTGCAGAAATCGCTGCATAGCAGCACCTCTTTTATCTACGCATAAATTTATATAAACCTCTGAAATACTGTTTGAGATAGAACCTTACAAAACTTTACAGAAATCGATGTATAGCAGCGCCCTAGTTTCACAGATTACCGCTAAAGTGTTAAGCACTAACTTATGTCAATGTGCATCAGCATATAAATTTATATGCAATTCTGTGAAGTATTTCTTGAGATATAGTCTTCCCTGTAATTGCGGAAATCGCAGCGTCACCAATTGACAAATCAGCACCAAAAGTTGATAAATACCAATCTTTGTCAAGATGCATCTGCGGATAATTTTTTGTTATTTTCTGTGCAGTAGTTCCTGAGGTACAATCGTTACAATGTTTTTGTTACACGCATACAGCACAGACAGACAGACAGTCACCCATTTTCTAAAAATGATCAAGACATGTTCTGGACTTCTCAAAATGTGTAAATCTATCGAAAACTGGGAGTCGAAAATTTTTACGAATCCAATACTTTCTTCTGCTGATTATACAGTGTGTCCTAAAAGTTCCAGCACTCCAACTTAAAGAACTCATTGCGTCCATGATTTTTTTTTTAATATTAAATTTTATCGTCTGCTTATTATTGCATCAATTCTTTAATTTTTATTGTTTGATTCTTTCCTCGCTCAAGTTGTGTGAGAATAAAGTTTTATGTTATTTTGTTCTTCATAGTGAAATGTGTTTATCACGCATTCAGAGAATTATGCTGTTTGAAGCTGATTTTGAATGTAAATCGTATGAAAGATGCAAAGATGTTTGGCGATATAAATATCCAGATGATGCAATACCGAGTAAAAATATGCTATATCAGTTTGTTTGACAATTTCGTAACACAGGTGCTGTGCAGGTGTGAACAGGTTTATAGGTGTGTACAAGTTTACAGGTGTGAACAGTTGCAGGTGTGTACAGGTGTGTACAACAAGAAGTCATTCCCAGCATGTTAAAACGCGTTTTTAAACACATGCGCAAACGAGTTCAGCTTTGCCTCCTAGAAAAGGGTGGACATTTTGAACATTTAATATAAATGTATGTTCTGTATTTCTTCCTCAGTTATTTTAAATGCGCCTTTTATCATTAGCATAAAAATAATCGTTTTAAGGTTTGTTGTTTTGTAAATAAAAAATACATCAGCATCAGTACTGGAACTTTCAGGACACTCTGTAGAAGAAAGTAAAAACTGATAGACAGGTAATTTTTAAACCTGATGGCAATAATATGAAAAAATTTAACTCTTTATTTCATACAAATCTATTGTATAGTCCGCACCATTAATTATTCGAATAACTTTGGTTATTTAATCTGCTATTTAGCTATATAATTTTTGTAGTATCGTATTATAGTTAAAATAATTTGTTACTAGTTATTTCAACTACATTTCGACAAAAATCACTAAAACTCCAAAGCAGAGTTCTGCAACTATTCAATTGGAGTTTACTGATTCTGTTTCCACTTATTGCTAAACTAAGCATATTAATTGTAAAATTAATTTCAACTTCTCTCAGGAATATATCAATGCCTTTGAAGAGGACTTTAATCAAAGTTACGTTTTCAAATTTACTCTTCAATTATTCGTTGTCAACTTGAGTGCAGGGATATTTAAATCCTGTAATAGAAATTTCTAAGTTTTTGCCAAATGTAATTATATATCTAAAAATATACATATATGCCCATGTATGTATGTAAATATTATATATATATATATATATATATATATATATATATATATATATATATACATATGTGTGTGTGTATGTATGTATATGTATGTCTATCAGTAACTGTAATCTATTTATAACAATTCATTTTGCAGTATACAACAAATGAACAACAACACAGTTCAGCACCGTTTATACATTTTTGAAGAAATCGTTCTTAAAAAAACGTATAAGGTAACTCGATAGAAGACGCCATATAGAGTGTCCTAAAAGTTCCAGTACTGACGCTGATGTATTTTTTATTTACAAAACAACAAACCTTAAAACGATTATTTTTATGCTAATGATAAAAGGCACATTTAAAATAACGGAGGAAAAAATACAGAACTTGCATTTATAATAAATGTTCAAAATGTCCACCTTTTTCTAGGAGGCAACGCTGAACTCGTTTGCGCATGCAGGGCCTGATTACCCAAAAGGCTCAGGAAGCACAAGCGTCCCCTCTAAAATTTAAGAGGGGGCCCTAAAATGACTAAAAACAGGTTCTTGGAATTTCTGTTTCACATTTTCACACTCAGATTGAATTTTGTCTGAGAAAGGTCGCCTAAAGCAAGGTAAAATACTCACTTTGGGAAAAATCTGTTATTTAGCCTCAAAAATCTGAATGTTCTTAATTAATAAGTTATACGATTTTAATTTTGTGTGTAGAAACTACCCAGGTATATGAATGAAAAAAAAAATCCGAAATGAAAGGGGGGCCCAGAAATGATACTGAGCTTCCCCTAGCTTCAAAGCTTAATCGGGCCCTGTGCGCAAGTGTTTAGAAACGCGTTTTAACATGCTGGGAGTGACTTCTTGTAGAGAAACTTGTACCCACCTGCACAAAACCTGTATTATGAAATTGTTGAATGAACTGATATAGCATATTTTTACTTGGTATTGCATCATCTGTATATTTATATTGCAAAACATCTTTGCAACTTTCATACGATTTACATTCAAAATAAGCTTCAAACAGCGAAATTCTCTGAATGCGTGATAAAAACATTTCACTATGAAGAACAAAATAACATAAAACTTTATTCTCACAGAACTTGAGCGAGAAAAGAAACAAACTATAAAAAATAAAGAACTGATGCAATAATAAGCAGTCGATAAAATTTAATATAAAAAAAATCATGGACACAATGAGTTCTTTAAGTTGGAGTACTGGAACTTTTAGGACACCCTGTATAAGGATGTCTTGCTTAGTATAGACAAAAATTAAAATGATATGATAATGAAAGAAATATTCCATGTTCTCCAATGTTTAATTAATTATGTATGCTTATTAATGTCTTTCCCAGTCTGTATTTTATTGTTAAACATAATAAAATAAATATTTATAGATCAACAAACTCGTGTAGTTGTGCCATATTACCTCATATATACGGTTAAGATGCCACCAAGTTATGAGGTAAGATGTAACGCTACAATAAATAAGAAAATTAAGTTCAACATTGAAAAATTACCTGTGAATTAAGAATAACTATGGAGAAACAAACAAATTTGAAAAATGAAATAAATTTTTGGAAATTTTCTTTGCTGAAACTAAAAAGGGTACGACTTTGAATGACCAAAATAGCATTTAATTTAGTCCGAATGTTCACCATTGTAATCTACGTGCTACCATTTCTTGCATTCGATGTGCAAGGCTAGTGGAGAAATTAGCTTTTCTGTGCTGGTGGAGACAACTGCTGGTGACAGTCGACTACCTATTACTTTACTGGTGGAAGCAACTGTTGGTAAAGGCCTATTTTGTCACATGCTCCGTTTGTGAAAGCAACAACTGTATCATTGCTGGAACCAACAAAGATAGCCCACACGTGATCAGGGATTGCATGTGGGTTATAAGGATAAATCCCAGTAGCTGAAAACCCAGAAGTTCCATTTCCCTACTGTGACTGCCTCGCTCCGTGCTGTATAGAGGGAAGATCCTTACTGAAGCCTTGAAAGTTTGTTAAAATAATATTATGAAATTGATAATTATTATAATATTATAATTATAATTATTAAATTCATTTATATTTTACACCATAATATACAATATATATAACAAAACACAAAATTTAAAAGTCATTTAATTTATTTCTTAACCATGCTGCGTCTTTTCCCAAGTATAGGGTGAAGATGCAACAAACGCTTATTTTTCTATTGCTACAAAACTAAGGCCGCTTCTTCTGACCCTATGTGCGTAATAGAAAAAAAGAACATACTCATATTACTATTTAAAATAAAACATATGTTTATGAACTTTAAATATGAACAAATAATAAGGGCTATTATAAGGCATATTATAAGGGCTTTACTCTCAAGTTTAAATGCTCACGAGATCCAAAATAATGGCGATTAAGATATGTTCACAATTCTCGCGGTCACTGGGACAAGATCTATCACACATACTGGTCAGCATTACCATCTGTTAACACATGAAACTGCTAGAAACAAACTTGCGTTTTCCACCGAATTACCTTAAATTAAAATATAAATTTACAAGTAAAAATTTATTAACATGCTAACATATAAAATGTGTCATATAATGATAATTTAATAAATATCTGTGACTTTTTCTTTATTAGTCAGAGAAAGATAACTTTTAAATGAAATTTACAATTAATCAACTAATAACACTGCTCTGCACGAAAACAGTCCCAATACCAGTCATGCAAATTCTTATGTAAAATGATATCCTGTATCCGAATATGACGCCCTATTTACCATATTTGTTTGGGGATGCCCCTCAATTTTTATATCTATCTGTTCGGTAGCCTTATGGCTGTGAATTTGATATAGATAGAGAGGGAGGATTATTTTAAAATGCTAAATATTTTCTGAGTAGCTACAGAGGAGAAAATTTGTAAAACATGAACATTTGTAGCAAGGGGAAAATTTAGTGTTGAGGGATTCGCTGCTTAAATTAGAAATTATATTTGTTTATTTTACTAATTTATTATCATTATTATTTATTATCTTACTTTTTGTTTTCTGTTTTTACGTGACAAAATAATCCTTTTTAACCCTCCAAATCAAATGCATGTACATTAAATTACCAAACAGTGGTAAAAATTGAAGGAGAGGACGGCATCCCGCGAAAACGGTGAGTGATTGGGCGAAACGAGGGTTATATTGGGATTCAGGAGGTTATTTTACATGAAAATCAGAAAACTAGTATCAGGGCTTGATTATTTTATTTCTAGCAGCGCAGTATGATCAATAATAACGAATAATTAAATTTATGCATAATCATTTTTAGTGTTAATAGTGGAATTATTCAATTTATTCGCTAATTGAACTGTTTTTAATGCCCTACTTTTGTCAACTTCTCTAAAGATCTCAATATTATCTTTTTTAGTCAAAGTCTCTATTTTTCCAAGCGAAAACTGTGAATATACAAGCAATTAATAACGAAAGGAAACCATGTCTCCCTAAAAGTGAAGTGTCAAGTGAACACGTTGAAGAAGCAAAACCAGTAAAATGATGAAGGTTCCCTTTAACTTAAAATCTCTTCCAGGAAAGCAGTTCAATGAGAGAGTGGGAAAGCAATGCAAGTGATCATTTTCCTTCCTCTCAGGTAAATCCTTGGGTTCTAGTACACCTGTCATTCAACCCATTCCTCAGTGCCTTGTTTTTGAATATTCCCCTAAATATCCAAAGGCTACCGAGACGGATTACACTCAGTACTATAGTTATATAAAAAAAAAAAAAGCGGAAAAAAAAATATATATATATATATATATATATTCATTCTGGAATGAATTTAAACTTGTGATTATTAAAAGGAAAAAGTTTAAGTGAAATTAACCCTCAGTTACCACACTGGGTTATGCTGACCCGAGCGAGTTCTTTGTAGCCGTGGTATTGTCGAACAATGAAAGAGGTTCGGTTCGGTACGTAGAGAGAAAAAATTTTCATCCTTCCTCTACAAAACTGTAAATCGCACCACCCCAGTTCGTATAAAGTACACATAATATATGCATCGGAATTTCATCTATAGATTACGTTAACTCAGTGTGGTAAAATTGTCCCAAAAAAGTGAATAACAAAAAATAGCACGATAAGTAAGAAGTTTAATTTCAGTATAAAAATAGTCTACAAAGATTCTATATTGTGTAACAATAATTTAAATGCAATAATTAGCATAAGAGTTACCATAATTACACTAAAAATTTTTGTCAAGCATGGTTTATAAAGCATAAGAAATTTTTTAAGAAAGTTTAACAAATATTTTTAATAAATTTTAACAAATAAACATCTTTTCCTTTCCATTTTGTATTTTAACTTTTCTTCATCAATCCCCGTCCATTTGCAACATTTTAAAAATTAAAAATAAATAAATAAAACAGTATTATTATTATTTTTTAAATAATTATATTAATACTTAAAATTTGCCTACGTTTAATCATCCAATATATAAATGTATTTAAGAAAGTCGTCAATTATAAAGATTTTTGTATTGAAATATTCAACGCTCAAAGAGTTTAAATTTAATTCTGATTTTTTCATTCAAAACTATCAATTTCTGAAAAAAAAAAAAAAAAAAAAAAAAAAGCTTATTTTCACGATTTAGAAAGAATCAATTTCGTTTTCAACGCGATATTGATTGGTGCAGAAGTTTTCAAATCTTTTGCATATCGCTTTCGTATTTCCAAAATCAATATTTAAAAAATAAATAAATAAATAAATCTGATAATTAGGACGAAATATACTACCGATAAAAGTTTCTCGGGTAACGCTAACAGAGTGTGGTACCTACTCTTTCTTTTTTTTTTTTTTTTAAGTATGGTAACTGAAGGTTAAGAATTTATTAATAAATGAGTAATATATATATATATATATATATACATATAGCAATATATAAATGCAGAAATATATAAACAAATGAATGAAATTAAATGTAGAAATATAAATACACAAATGAATGAAATTATACCCCAAAAAACACTGAGATCTTCATCAGGGAGGCCCCTCAGTGTAGGGGTGAATGAGAAGTTTCTGAAAGGACAGTAGCTATAAGCTAATAACTATCCTTAGCCCCCAACTTCTCACCAAACAGAAAACCACCAATAACTGAAGAGAAATTAAACATACATATATTTTATAAAATTATCAAATTGTAAAAGTTACAAAATTACATCAATTCATTTAAAAATATATACAATATAAAAGAGAATTACCGAAGGTAAACAAGAAAGTATAAAAAGAAATAAAAATTACAACCTTTCAACTGGAACACAAACTATCTTCGGCCAACGGGGCTACTCGTTGGTACTTCAATATCGCCCTTCAATGAGGAAGTAGAACCAACCGAGACAGGAAAACTCTGAAAAGTCACAGGGGGCCTCCCTGATGAAGATCTCAGTGTTTTTTGGGGTATAATTTCATTCATTTGTGTATTTATATTTCTACATTTAATTTCATTCATTTGTTTATATATTTCTGCATTTATATATTGCTATATCAAAGTTTTGCATTTCCTTTCGCTGCAATCTTGCGCATTGGTTTGTAATTCTCCTATTGGTTTTTCTCATCAGTAAAACTTATATTTTTATATATTTTCCTGTCAATTGTTTTCTATATATACATATATATATATAGTACGATAGAAATATTTGGGAACACACTTGAGCGTTTAAATGAGAAAAACGCACAAACGAGAGATATTTAAAGGTGTTTAACTGTATTTAATTTCATAAAACTAAAAAAATATTTTAAAAAAAAACTATTTATTTGATACCAAATGGTTTTTAGAAAACTGATTTACGTTTATAATGCCATAGCTGCCAAGTTTTTTAAATTATTTCGGAATGTTGTTAGCCCTACCTTTTTCCTCACCGTAATCTTTTTAAAGTAATTTTCTTCATATTTAATCGTAGTTATATATTGAAGAAAATTTTTCTACAAATATGACGATGTGAAAAAAGGGCAGGACTAACAACAAATTTGGAATAAATTAAAAAACTTGGCAGCTATGCTAATGTTATAATGAATGATTATAATTTTTATTTAAATTACTATTTTTAATAAATAAAGAATTGTTTCTAATTTTGCAATGATTAAACGATATTTTTCTTTTATATTTTTAACAATTGAGTGAAAAACATAGTAATAATAATTAATTTAGTAATTAATTTAAAAATAAATTTAAAAATATTAAATTAAAAGATTCTTAATTTATATTACTCAGTGAAGCACTTGAAGTTTTAAAATGCCATTTAAATTTTTAAATGTGTTTTGAAATCTCACTTTTCAAAAAATAAAACATCAAAATTTACACCTTTAAATGTCGAGCTATGCAAACACATTAGATTAGCGTTTATAAAATTAAAGTAAAAAGGTGTTTTGTACTGGCATAAATCATTAATTTACGGTATTTATATGGTACTAGAAAAAGTTGTTTTTATCTAAAACATAAAAAAGGTTTAACGCTATTTTTTTTTTTAAACTTACATACAAGTTTTTTAAAAGTCTGAATAAAAGTTTATAAAACTTCTGGAAATAATCTGGTGTGTCACTCACACGACTTTCTCTTACCCTGACATTTAATACTATAAAAACAGGTTGCAGATTAAAAGGTAAGATAACGAGTACTGTTATGTAAAACTGTGTTAAACAATTCATATTAGGCTTCTGAAAAGTTTTATATGATAATTAGTTCTGTATGAGGGGGGCTACCGCCCCCCTCAACCCCCCGTTTCATTAATGCACCTACATTTATATAGAATTTAATTCGGTTATTAAAAAATAATTCTGTTTTTAAAAAATAATTTATTAAAATTATTATTTAAAAAAATTATCTTTAATGATAATGCAGACGATTTCCATCTTAGAGAAGTAGTATAACACCAAATATTAAAAAAAAGTCCATTTTATTCTCAATATTTAAAAAAGAAAATAAGATTTTTTTTCTAAGTTTTTTTTCGTTAAAAGTAAAAAAAAATCGATAACTTTGTTTTAAATTATCGCAGATCGATGGTTCAACCATTCGTTTTAAAGGTATTAGCGAGCTCTTTTGAACGATACCCATCATGAAAATTTACTCCTCTAGAGGGGTGACTTCCCCCCCAGGGGGGGGGGGGAGGCGAGGCTCCTACATACACAAAAAAATTTTCCCAGTTAACTATCTCTATTACAAAAAATATATATTCGTTTCATTTGGTTTAGTGCAGTCTATAGACGTTAAACTCTACTTACCTGCAATTTCCCCCATAGACGCAATGTATTAGAATTCTCTTGATTGTCCATGTTCACGAACCATTTGCTTGATCTTAACGAAAAGCTTACTGTAGCATCCGTATATGATACACATTTAGAATACCAAGTTTGAACTTTCTGCGATAATTTGTTTTTGAGATATGCTGATAACAGACAGACACACACACAGACATACAGACACACACACAGACATACAGACACACACACACAGACACACAGACATACACACAGACCATTTGCTAAAAACATGATTTTCCTATTCAGGGGACCTCAAAACGTGTAAATATAACAAAATCTCGCGTTCCAAAATTTGACCCAAAAACAATACTTTCTCTACCTTATGGGTAAGAGAAAGTAAAAAAGTACCTGTATGCCTAAAAAAAGAAATTTATAAAACTTTTAAGATTGATGCGTTTTTTTTTTTTTTTTTTAGTATCTCTATCTACAATCTCGACTTCAAAAACTTCATGCATTTACAGTTATGATTTCATGTGCATAGCGATCTACATTTTTTATTTTTATTTTCACATTTCTTTACAATTCTTTTTTTTTTTAATAATAATTTCAATGCATGCAAATAATATCCAAATAAATGATTGAAAATAGATTTATATTGCCATTTCTTAATTTACAGACTGAGCAATCAACAAAATTTTTTTAGGATTATGAGGAAAATTTTACGAATATTAAAACTAGTTAGAACAGGTGGACTCTGCCCAGTTTCTATTGCGCATATTATATTCATTTTATAAGAATTAATTCAGCCAGTTTAATCACAGACACACTAGGCTACCCTTTTCCACTTCAAAACATTTACATTATTTTAATTTTCTGATTAATTTTAATAGGATTAGTTTCATATTTTGATTTTTATGAAGATCTATAATACTCTAGACTATAATACTCTTAAAGCACGTTTACACGAAAGTTTCACCTATTCTCCCATGCTAAGAAAATCATAAATTACAAATACCTTATGAATTTTTTAATAATTATATTCATAGTTAATGATATTCATACTGTGATAAATGATATTTTTCAATCATTGTATTTACGTTAACGATAACGATATTCTGAATTCACTGCCATTTACACCTCATACATACAGGTAATATAAGAGGAATACATTGCAGTTATATATATGTATGCATCACAAGTATTATATTTGCATTTCATTTTAATTATTGCATAATTGCCAACATTTTATTTTTTTTACAGCGCATTTTTAGCCCAGACCTTATTTCTCACCACTTTAATTACAGAATAATTTTCT
Source organism: Salticus scenicus (assembly GCA_963930645.1). NCBI lineage: Eukaryota > Metazoa > Arthropoda > Arachnida > Araneae > Salticidae > Salticus > Salticus scenicus. Next base: position 117,432,456 of record OZ005650.1, read on the forward strand.
ACAACATATAATTACGACAAAATTAGAAAAATGTTACTCTTAAAATAAACGTGGTAGGAAATAAAGGTGGGGCTAATAATGCTCCGGAATAAATTAAAATGTTGGCAACTCTGTTATTGGATAATGATACGTAGACAGGTCCTTTCTCAAAAGCAATAAAAAAAATTATTTAGTTGTTAAATGATAATAATATTTATCATTTCAATTATAAACTTTTCTAAAATCATTTACTTTACATTGTTACTTTATATTTTTAGTCATCAATGAAAGGAAATAAATAAATAAATAAATATATATATATATATATATATATATATATATATATACACAATATTATAATATATGTTTTTAGTCATATAAAAGTTGAAAATATAGAACAAAAATAACTAAAGATAAATTTACATGAAAATTAATAAATTTGAAACAAATCATAAGTAAAACGTATTGCAAAAACATGAAATATATGATTTAAACTGTCAAAAATGCCCCGTATGACTTGAGACATACGTGTGGGGTTAAAGCATGCTTTTAATTGATCAAAACTCCCCCCCCCCCAGGCAGACAGTTTAACAAAAATACATATAAGGCTAAATATCAATATGGATAAAATAAAATAATATGGAACAGACAAAAACTTATATGGCTTACGCAGGAAATTGATCAAATAAAATGGAACAGGCGAAAAAATTGATCAACATTAACTCAAAGAGCAGCATGAAATTCATAAGATTCCTAGCGAGATAACTAACCAAAATACGAAACCATCGAAAATATAATATTACAAAGCCATCTATATTAAATTAAAGAAACTAAAACAATAAATATAATTATTACAGCTAAATTTAATCGAAAAATAAAGAATATGTAAAAAAGAAAATTAAAAAAAAAATTATTTATGTTTCAAAAGTTTTAAATATTTCTCTATGATATAACCATGCAAAAAATCTATAGGATAATCATTTTCAAAAGCTCTATTAAAGGAATCCTGAATATCCTTAATAATAATAATGATATATATATATATATATATATATATATATACATATATATATATATATATAATATATATATATATAATATAAATAGATAAGTAAAAATAAAATTATTTACTTTTTCTGTGATTTATGCTTTTATTTTTTTCCCTTATGTCTCTTGTGTTGAAAATGTATTATTATGTCTATCATTTATTTTATGAATATTATTATTATTGGATGGCAACGTTGGTTAAAAAAAATTTGTTACTTGGTCTCGTTTTATCGAGAGCTCGTGTGTATTTAAAAAATTTTAAAATAAGTAATTTACTGTTTTAGAGCAGTAGGTTTTTCCATTGGGAATAAAGTTTTTTTGTATTTTTTAAATGATTTCTTTTTGTAAATAATATTCAACGTAGCTGTGTTCTTTTTTATTGATATTTGAATTTTTTAGAAGAAACGCAGTACGTGTTATTCAATTGAGTAGCCGCTTTGAAGATAAAAGTGTGAATATTTCATTTACTGGCGTCCGTAGATAACACTAGTTTTTAGAAAGCAGAAGGAAACGGTGATTTTCCTTAAGTAGCTTTAACATTTGTGGAGTCCGAGCGACAGGACATTAGTGAAATAGCAACATGTTTCAAGCAGTAAAAGGATTTAAGAAAGATGATTTGATATATGTGGCGTCTGAAATTGGCGAAGAAGTACCAGCCAATGTTACTATTTCAGGTTTAAAAAATATTATATTGAACAGTGAAGAATGCAAGAAAGATGCTGAATTTGTTCAAATACTATTAGGAAATGCTGTTGCCGAGCGAAAATTACAAGAGCAAGAATAAAAAGAAAGAGAAGATAAAAAGGAAAAAATGAAACAAGATAATGAATTTGAAAAAATGAAAGTTGAAGCTGAAAAAGAAATCGAGCTCTCTAGAATTCAAGCTCAAAGTCGAGGTGAATCTGTTCCACTAAATTATGTACCTGATTTAAGCAATTCAAAAAGGAAATTTTCGTTGCCAAGATTGGAATTTAGACAATTTGGCGATGACTTAAAATATTGGCTTCCTTTTTGGAGTCAATTTGAGCAGGTGCATAAAGATGAAGATATCGCACCGGAAGATAAATTTCAGTATTTAGTGCAAGCCACGGTTGCTGGTTCCCGTGCAAGAGAAGTAGTTGAAAGTTTTCCGCCAACTGGCGCCAATTATGAAAAAGCGATTGAAAGCCTGAAATCTCGCTTTGGAAGAGTAGAGAGCTCTTAGTCGAAGTATACGTTAGACAGTTACTAAAATGAATTATTTCTGTTCAAATTAAGGAAATGTTTTCATTAACTTCTCTATATGACAAACTTGAATTGTATCTACGTGCATTGGAAACATTATGTGTAACCACGGATAAATATGCATCTATATTGTATCCCATGGTTGAATCTTGTTTCCCAGCTGATTTTTTAAAGGCTTGGAATCGTAGTAACATTTCCCATTCAAACACTGATGCTAAAGAGAAGTTAAATAATTTAATGGAATTTCTCAAAAAAGAAGTTGATGGCGAAGAAAGGATATCTTTGGCAGTAGCTGGTTTCGGTTTAGGAAAGAGCCAAGAGAACAAACCTTTAAAAAGGAAGCAATGCAATTTTGAAAATTTGAAAAGTAAAGTACCTACTGCTGCGGGTTTATTAACGGCCACTTCAAATAGAGAGGTGAAGAAATCTTGCGTTTTTTGTGATGGCAAACATTCAAGTTCAGATTGTTTTTCAGCTCAGAAAATGAGTTTAGCAGAAAAACAAAAAATAATTAAAGATAAGCGTTGTTGCTTTGCCTGTTTATCGCCAACTCACACTGTTAAGAAATGCCGAACAGTTCTAAAGTGTGTGATCTGTTCTAAAAGGCATTTTCCTCTAATGTGTGATGTACTTGATTCACAAAAAAGGGCTGTAGAAAAGAAAGAAGAAAAACCTGCAGAAAATGATGTTAGTATGTCCAATTTCAACAAACGAAGTCCAAAGATATTTCTTCAAACCGTGAAAGCCAAATTGGTCTCTGGCAATAAACAGAAAACTGTGAGATTGCTCTTTGATTCCGCATCGCATAAGTCATATATTCTGGAAAGTGTAGCCAAAGAAATGAATTATATACCTATTCGCCAAGAGAAAATGGTTCATTCCCTTTTTGGCGGCGTTATCACTAACGAAGTCAAGCATAACTGCTATAAAGTGACATTGAAACATTTGAAAGAAACTTTTGGCTGCAATTTCGAAGTTTTGGATCAGTCTACAATATTTGAAAATATTAGACCAGTTTTTAAAGGCCCTTGGATAAAAGAGTTAGAAGAAAATGAGATTAATTTAACGGACATTGACGACAAATGTGAAGCAATCGATATTCTCGTCGGAGCTGACGTCATGGGAAAAATGTTGACAGGAAAAAGAAAGGTCTTATCATCGGGTCTCGTGGCTTTAGAAACATACTTAGGTTGGACCTTAATGGGAAAAGTAACGCCTGGAAAAGCCTCGGAAGAAAACTTGGCGATGTCAGTGTTATCGCTATATGTAAATGAAGCTGAAATCTCAAATCTATGGAAGTTGGATTTAATTGGAATCTATGATCCTACTGAGAAGAAGTCCAAACACGAGACTGATATTCAGACTAAAGAGCATTTTTTAGAAACAGTGGCTTTTAATAGAGAGGGCCGCTATGAAGTTTGTTTGCCATGGGCTGATGATAAGTCGCCTTTACCCGACAACTTGAGTTTGGCGAGGCTCGAATACACAACAGCAAAGCTTATAGCGATGAACATGTTTGGAAAATATGAAGATGTTCTTCTGAGCTGGATTAATGAAGGCATAATTGAGTAAGTTCCCAAGAACGAAGTAAACTCTTATGGCAATTACTTACCTCATCGTGATGTAATAAAACCTAGTAGCAATACTACTCCAATTCGCCCAGTGTTTGATGCTTCAGCTAGATTAGCAAATTATCCTTCTTTAAACCAATGTTTGGAATGTGGTCCTAATCAAATGGAACTTATCCCAGATATTTTACTTCGATTTAGAGAAAAAGAATTTGGCGTTATCGCCGACATTAGGAAAGCTTTTCTGCAAATAAGCATTCGTAAAGAGGACAGAGATTTCCTGCGTTTTTTATGGTGGGAAAACTTAGAAGGAAAAAAACTAAAAGTTTTTCGACATACAAGAGTTGTTTTTGGTGTTAAATGCAGTCCTTTCCTTTTGGCTGCGGTAATTGAGTATCATATTCGGCGTTGTAATGGATTTGAAGAATCTTTAAAGAAAAGGCTTTTAGAGAGTTTCTACGTAGATAATGTCGTTACCATCGTTAATAACAAAGAAGAATTAAATAGGTTTATCGTTAATTCTACAGCTTTAATGGCCAAAGGTTGTTTTGATCTTAGAGAATGGGAATGGTCTGGCGACTGTAATGAGACTAGTTCTAAGAAAGATACTCAAGTATTAGGTCTTATTTGGAATAACGAGCTGGACACATTGAAAATTAACATGAAATGGTTAGACAACATTAATATGGAAAAAATAACAAAAAGAAGTATGTTGTCTGTCGTCCACAAAGTATTTGATCCTTTTGGCTTCACCTCACCAGTCATGCTTTGTCCAAAAATAATGTTACAAAAAGCATGGAAACTAGGAACGAGTTGGGATGAAGCGATAACTGGTGAGCTTCATAAAGGGTTTATGCAGTGGTTTCAAGAACTGAAGTATTTGACTGATATACAGATACCTAAGTTTATTCGAATATCTTCCGAAGATTTAAGCAACTGCACTATTCACACATTTGTTGACGGAAGCAAAGATGCCTATGGTGCAGTTACATTCCTTAGAGTAGAGGATGCTAATCAAGTTAATTTATTTTTGCTTGCAGCAAAGTCTCGAGTGGCTCCGTTAAGAGGTGTAACTATACCTAGAATGGAACTTCTAGCTGCTGTAATTGGAGCGAGACTGACGAATTCGGTTATTGAAGCTCTTGGTTGGAGAAATGTTATGACTCATTACTGGAGTGATTCTACAACGGTTCTTGCGTGGATACAGCGAGAAGAAAATTGGTCCGTTTTTGTAAGAAATAGAGTGCAGGAGATCAGAAAACTGTGTGAACCTTCATCATGGAGACATATAACGGGGGAGAAGAATGCTGCAGACTCGCCCTCCAGAGGATGCAAAGCAAAGCATCTAGTCTCATTAAAATGGTGGGAGGGTCCACAATGGATGAAAGATGTTTCTGAATTTCGAACAATAATGGATTTCTCCAATCGCGATTGGAATGAGGAAGAAATTGAAAAGGAAAAATCTAGGAAAACTTGTATACTGACAAATACTGAAGCTGTTGTTGATGAAGACTGGTACTATAGATACTTTTCTAGTTATGACAGAATTATTCGTCTTGTTGCATGGATCCTTCGTTTCAAGCACAACTGCAAGAATTTAAATTGGAGGAAGCATGGTGATTTGACAGCCCCAGAAATTCATGAAGCAGAAATGAAGGTTTCACTTCTAATTCAGAATGAGTCTTTTTCTCAAGAAGAAGAAAAAAGATATTGAAAACTTTGCAAACGTTTAAAGACGAGTTTGGTGTCATTCGTCTGAAGACGAAAATTATTTATCTAAAGAATAGTGAAGATTTTCTTAAACCTGTTGTTCTTCCATCAAAACATGAAGTGGTAAAACGGCTAATTTATAAAGCACATGTTGAGAACTGCCATGCTGGTGTCCAGATACTATTAAATATACTTCGAGAAAAGTATTGGATTCTAAACGGCAGAAAGGCAGCGAAAAATGTTGTAGCCAGCTGCACTGCATGCAAAAGATTTCGGTCAAAAAACTTGGAAGTAATCAGTCCTCCACTTCCTGAAAACAGAGTTAAAGATGCTGCAGTTTTTCAGATAATTGGTGTTGCTATGGCTAGGCCATTATTTCTCAAGGTTAACAAGAAAAGCTGGGTTTTAATTTTTTCTTGCGCAGTATACAGAGCGGTCCATTTGGAGCTTGTTACTTCTGCTTCAACAGATGCGTTCTTAATGGCTTTTAGAAGATTTACAGCTCACAGAGGAAGATGCTCTACTGTATACTGTGACAATGGTTCAAATTTTGTAGGAGCAGCCAACTATTTCAAGAAACTAGACTGGGAACGCATACGAAAACATGGAGCTGTCAACTCTATTGATTGGAAGTTCAATCCCCCAACTGCTGCTTGGTGGGGCGGTTGGTGGGAGAGATTAATTCGAATTCTAAAAGATCTCTTGAAAAGAGTATTAGGACTGGCACGTCTCGATTACGAAGAAATGATGACGGTTTTAGCTGAGTGTGAAAGGGTAGTCAACTCAAGACCTCTTACTTACATCTGTGAAGAGGAAGCTGTAAAACCAATTTCGCCATCGATGTTCATCCAAGATATGCATGAATGCAGTCTTCCTGATTTGGATGCTGTTGAGCAAAAATTTTTGTGTAAAAGGCTCAAATACAGACAAACCATTCTCAAAGATTTACGAAGCCGTTTTAGATCTGGATATCTTGGTGCTCTTATTCTACGTAAAAGAAAAAGCAAAAAGTCAGCCAAACATACCGTTACTGTTGGCGAAATTGTTATGGTGGGAGCCGATAATAAAACGATAATCTACTGGCCTTTAGGTCGTATCACTGAGATTATACCAGGTAAAGACGGACAAGTACGACTTGTTAAAGTGCAAACTTCCCAAAAGGAGCTCTTGCGCCCGATTCAAAGAGTTTATCCCCTAGAGATAACATCTTCTGAAGATCTTCCCACACCGATGACTCTCAGTAAAGTTAAAGAATCAGATAACATCTCCAAAGTTTCAGACAGTACTACTAGTGAGCAAATGAAGTTTCGTAGAGTTGGCAGAAGAATTAAAGTGCCGGAAAGACTGAACTTGTAGATTATGTTAGATATTGTTGATCATTCTACTATTTGTTTTACTTTTTCATTTTTATATATTTTTTTTTAAAGTAATGTTGCCATCTTTGTACCAGAGTTGTTTTGACTAATAGTTTTTATGTTTTGATTATTATTTATAATCAAAAGGTGGGAGGATGTTGAAAATGTATTATTATGTCTATTATTTATTTTATGAATATTATTATTATTGGATGGCAACGTTGGTTAAAAAAAATATGTTACTTGGTCTCGTTTTATCGAGAGCTCGTGTGTATTTAAAAAAATTTAGAATAAGTAATTTACTGTTTTAGAGCAGTAGTTTTTTCCATTGGGAATAAAGTTTTTTTGTATTTTTTAAATGATTTCTTTTTGTAAATAATATTCAACGTAGCTGTGTTCTTTTTTATTGATATTTGAATTTTTTAGAAGAAACGCAGTACGTGTTATTCAATTGAGTAGCCGCTTTGAAGATAAAAGTGTGAATATTTCATTTACTGGCGTCCGTAGATAACATTAGTTTTTAGAAAGCAGAAGGAAACGGTGATTTTCCTTAAGTAGCTTTAACACCTTGTAAAGTGTAAAAGCAATGTTTCACTGTACAAATATGATTCAACTTATAAATAATAATAGTAATAATAATAATAATGAAAAGGGTACACATATAATTTTTGCATTTAAGTTTTTGGAATTTCTAAAGATTTTTTTTTTCATTAACTGATCTGTCGAAATATTATTTGTCTTCTTTAGTTCTACTAAGATTTCAATAATATTATGTACATATCTAATTGTATGTTTTTTACATTTGGGAAGTATTATTTATTTTTCATGTAATTCGGATGCCTCTCTGTCGCTCCCTTTTTTTATTGTGTTTATATGTTTATTTATTGACATGATGCAAAAATTAATATCTGTCGATGCTTATCGAAACAGAAGAGATATCTACTTTTCTAAGAATAAAAATAGGGAGGGCATGTCTTCGAACCGCGCACTGCTAAGATTTATTTATTTATTTTATTCATTTATTTGTTATTATTATTATTTTTTTTTTCGTTTTTAAGTAATAGATATAAAAATTTCTACAAAATAGAATTTAATTTAGTAAGATACGATTTTTTACTCTATTCTACCATGAAAATGCACCTGGTTACTGTGCTGCATTTCTTAGCAACGGTTACTATATTCATTTCTGAAAATTTATTTGCTACAACTTTAGAAAATTAGCGGCATTTAAATATTTTTTGTCATTTTGGCGATAAATTAAAATGCCTATCAAAATTGTCTAAGTAAAGACCTTGACGAGAAACGTCCGAATTACTTCGGTGCCATTGAAATTTCGTCAAGCGGATTCTATACTAAGGCTTTTCTATTTCTTTCACAGGATATTTTTCAATTTCATTTTAAACATTTTTTAAACTTCATGCGAACCTGAAAGAAAAGGAAAACAACATTTTTTCTTAAAGTGTAATAAATAGAAAAATAAAAATAATTAATTCATATTTATTTTAAAATATGAAGTTGCGTTTCTTAGCAACAATTACTATAACAATTTTAAAATTTCATTTGGAGGATTTATCTCAATTTTAATTCAACATCTTTTTAACTTGTTGCGAAAGGAGAAAACACCCTCACATATTCTAGACGAAACATAGCAAATGATCATCAAAACATCAGTTTCAAAGCAATAATCCTGTCGCAGCTATACAATATCATATAAAAACATCTAATCTTATTTTTTTACTTTTTTGAAATCTAATCTTATTTTTTAGTTGTACTAGTCAGCCTTTGCCCTCCTAATGGTCAACATTTCCAAATTTTATTATTATTATTATTATTTATTATAATATTAAAACTTTTCTAGGAACTTTCGTTTAATTTAACTCAATGTTTTATTTCCATTATGTTATTAATTCAATCAAATTTTATCGCTATGACATCAGTTTCAGTGTTAGTTTGGGGAAACTTAGGAATTCATAACCAAGAATATTGCTATTTTTTTTAAAACATTAAAAAATAACAAAAATACTATATGTTATACTTTTGGATTAAAGAAGGAAAATAAATAAAATTTTATTTGCATTAAAATTCAGTTCAAGTTCGTACTTCATGTTTTAAATGTCACTCTGAAAATCGGTTTTAAAAGCTTTTTAAGCTCCACAATATGAAATTATATGAGCTGTTTTTTCAACATTTATTTATTATTGGAATTAATTTAATAAATTAAGTCAACAAAACATATTGACATAGGATAATACAGAAGAACATTTAAAGACAAAGTAATTGAAAATTTTTAAATTTATAATTGGCGATACTTGTTGAAAAATATATTGATAAAATTGAAAGATAGATTAATGTTTTTTATGAATATTATCATTAATATGTTTTTCTCTATTATTAGAATTTTATAGAAATCTAAAGCAGTATTTTTAGCAAAAACATAGGACTTAAATCATATCTTTTTTTAGATGGAAGTTCTATTTAAACGTTCTTTTTTTCTGTGGTTCTGTATTGGGTTTTCGTAAAATAGGATATTGGAGAAATTATCGGGATTTTTTTCTTATTTTGACATTATTTTCTACTTTCCAAAAAAATACTGAACGAAATGATCTTGAACTTTTGATATCTAAAAGATCTTTACAAACTCATATTTTCCACAATCGGTTTAATCACGAGTGCAATTAGGAAACCAATCACAAATTGAAGAAAAACTCAAATATTTTGGATTACCTTGTATAATGAAATGCTGCAAATGACTTGTAATGTTAACCATAGCCTCCTTAACTAGATGCCTGTCGCGTGGTTCATAAACTCGGCAACAGTTGACGTGGTAGACAGCGCCACCTGGTACAGATTGCCGGACATTCAACAGTCACCAATAATTTTAAGGAGTGATATATGATATATATAATTGACGTTTCTTCGATACAATTCACCTTTTATGTATATCATATCCCACTTTTAAACCTTTTTGGTGGCTGTTGAATAAAAAAGGCGCACGATCTGTACCAGGTGGCGATGTCTACCGCTTCAACTGTTGCCGAGCTTGCGAGCCACGTGACAGGCGTCTAGTTTAGGCGGCTATGCGTTAACACATAACTTCACGAACTATGTGCAGTATTGACATGCTTTATTTTGGGAATCGCACGATATATTTAGACAGATATATATTTCTTTTTTTTCAAAAATTATGAATTTTTTGGTAAGATTTTTGCTTTAACAAGAATGGGTTTCAAAAACTTTTACAAAATTTACAGAAAACTTAACAATGCATTAGAGATTCATTATTCTGAAACATAAAATTCACACGTATAATTTTCGCTGAGATATGAGTATTTGGAGTACGTATTTTTTATTGCGAATGCACAATCCAAATAACCGGCAAAATAATAAGGAAGATTTGAGATATTTTTCAGAATTGGAATTTCATAAAGGGTTTTTCACATGCCACGTAATTAATTTGAAGATCCAATTTCTTCACTCCCGTTTCAAAACTTATTTTTTGTGAAAAATTCCTCAAGGACTCTAACATAATGTTATTTATTTGCCAAGATTTGTAAGATCATAAAGGAGTTTTCCCAAAAATAATTTTGCAACGTGGGTGAAATTATTGGATCTGAAAAATTAAATGAATTGCATGCGAAAAAAAACCTTATGAAATTTCAGTTCTGAAAAATATCTAAAATCTCGCTTATTCTTTTACCGATAATTTGCTTATTTTTTTTCTCTCTTCATATTAGCGTTAGGCATACGTTGCCTGATATGTCTAGCTTTCAATCTATGAAACAAAAACAAACAAACAAACAAACAAAAAATCTATTTTTTTGCACGTGCAGTAAAAAAAAATATTTACTATAAATACTTATATCTCAGAGGAAAATATGCGTGTAAATTTTATGTTCCAGAATAACGACTCTCTAATGTTTTGCCAAAATTTTTTAAAGTTTTGTAAAATTTTGTTGGAATCTATCTTGTTATGAGCAAAAAAGTACTGAAAAAATTAGTAATTAAAGGATACACACACACACACACACATATATATATTTATATATATATATATATATATATATATATAAATAATCGTGCGATTCCCACAAAATATTATACAGATATTGTACTTAGAAAGGGAAATTTTGTGTTAAAGTTATAAATCATTTGCAGCATTTTATGATACAGGGTCATTCAAAATATTTGTGTTTTTCTCCAATTTGAGTTTTGTTCTCTAATTGCACTGGTGACTAAATCGATAGTAGAAAGTTTGAGTTTGTGAATATCCTTTGTATGTTTTAGAGGTTCAAGATCATTTCGTTTAGTATGCTTTTAGAAAATAGAAAAAATAAAATAAATAAATAATAAAAATATTCTTAATAATTTAGCAAACATTGTAACTTTCATTCAGATTTTAAACTTATTAATAAAGATTTAAACTAGCTATAAGTTTATCTGATATTCGATTTGAAAACGAATGTAATAAGATATTTTTTTGCAAAAAAATGGTTAAAAATTCTTTATTGGGTAATTTCTGCTTTACATTTGTAAATGTTTATTAGAAAATAAATTAATAAAATTGTAATTTTTTAAATATATTTCATCATTGATTTGTTTTTTGCAAGGCAACAATTTTGCAGAAAGTTATTGACTATACTTCTAAAGGTTATAAGAGAGCTACATTAAATATTAATCATATGGTAATATAGTTCATATATTTTTCCTTGGAGCACTAAATTTAATCTAGAAATCACTTTAATGAAAAGATTAATTTTAATTATATTTTATGCTTTGTCAGAGATTCAAATGAGTAACATCTTAAATCTATATTTAATATTAGTACTAATTTAATAAAACATATTAGGAAATGACTTTAGTCTAATATTATGCAAGATCATTCAAAGAAAATTTTAATGAACAGAGTTTAGTTTCGTAATTGAAGGCATTTAGTAGAAAATGATTTTGCAAAAATAGTTCTGTAAGTTTTATTAATAATAGAATTTTGCTAACATTTTACATAAACAGGAAATTTTTATTTTCTAATTTATATATCTTTGACGTGATAGGAAATGCATATTTTATTATTTTTATTTAAAATTAATAATACTAAAATGCTCCACGCGAGAAATACTTTTAATATTGGAAAACAAATATTTAATTCTCGTTTTTCAGTAGGTTTTCTAAAAAAAAAATTATTAAAGTGTGTTTTTTTCTTTCTTTCTTTCTTTTCTTTCTTTCTTTCTTTTTTTTTTTTTTTTTTTTTTTTTTTTTCTAAGCAAACCCCATACAATTACTCCAGGGGATGGTATGATGTGCATTATTCACAATACTTCCAAATATGGATGGGGCATTCTTGATTCTGTAAACATGATTGTGATTTGTCTGAAAAGGCAACATCAAGCCATTCCCGCGTCCATGTTTGTCTTTAATGGCATATTAAAGGCGCTCACGTCTGTAACGCAGCATTTGGGTAATCGTTTTGGTAGCCGTATCCAGCTGGAGTGATGGTATGTGGTACCATTGGATATATGTCTTGATCACCTCTTGTTCTCATTTCCGGCACTCCGAATAGCAGCCATTACATTTCTGACGAGTTAATGCCCCTCCCTCTGCTTTATATTCGAGGCCTCCGTTTCCTTTATACAAAATGTGTTCAATAGCTACCCTGTCCATTGCATTCTCTTGATCTCGAACCGACGAAAATGACTGTTTAGTCATTGGAAAGCCACTGGCATGCCACCACTTACTAGTAACTACGATGGGTGAACTGTGGCATCGTGTGGAAGCTTCATGAAGTGCTGTATCCGTACTTGCTATCCAATTGCTGTTAGATTCAATGCCTAGGCAATTAAGTTCTGTTATTACTCCCAGAGGTCGTTGCTTCATGTACTGATTTCTCCGGATATGTTACTCCGAATTACCTGAAAATTTAACTCATCTTCCTACTATAATGTATGTGCTCAATAAATACCATTCTGATATTACTATTCCTTCTTGGTGCTTCATTTTGGATGGACAGTAGTATATTTGTACGACAATAGTACATGTACAATAACTCTTTATTTATTTATTTTTCTATCAAGTTTGCACATTGATTTCACATTATTTATATTTACTATCTTGCTATCATTACTTTATTTTTATAATATTAGTATTATTTTTACTATCAAGAGACTGTAGTTTAACACACACACGCACACACATATATATATATTGATAACATATTATTTCATACGAAATAAAATGTTATTTAAAACCCTTTACGTAAAGACTTTCATTTATAAAGAGATACCTTAGGCTAACCGTGTTTTTAAGTGATACAGTGGTTTCGAAAGCTTAAAAAAAGCATATTTTCTTTACTTTTTAAAATAATAAATAGATAAATAAAAATATTCTGAATTTGAACGCATGAAAAATGAACATTTAAACAATATTTTGAAGTTTTCATAAACAAATATTAGAAAATGAGGCCGATGGAACCTAGTTTCTGCAGATACGTCAAAAAGGCGGTGGACAGTACAATTCATGATAGCTTTATATATATATATATATATATATATATATATATATATATGTGTGTGTATGTATTTTTTTTCTTTATGCTAGTAGATACGTGTAGTTCAGATTTGAACTCAGATTTGATAAAGAAAAAAAAAGTTAATTTGAATTGTTGGCAGAGTTGTAGAAACATTTTTACACTATGAATGTGACTTATGAAATTAGTTATAATAATAATAACAATAATAATAATAATAAAACTCTTCTTTAAAGCATTTGTTTTACTTATTTATTAAGATTTTTCTTTTTCTGATGTAGTTTCCATGAGTTTTTCTGACCACCGATTCTCCGAATGGCCCCTAGAAACTAGGTTCCACCGACTGAATTTTCAAAAATTTTTAATAATTTTTATTTTACAAATATTGTACAAATGTTGCTACATATTTCAATACACACACACAAAATAAATGTTTATTTTAAAAAAAATGTTAACGCACGATAACGTTTAGACTTTTAAAATTATCTACATTACTCTTGTGTAACCAGATATAAAAGTAATTGTTTAAAATATCTTGTGTTTTTAAAATCTGTAGAATCTGAACTTTTAAACTTTAAATAATTGCAAAGTCTATTTTAAAAACACCTTTTCCTATTAACTTTTCTGATAAGTAACAATGTAGTAAGTTTATTTGTTGCACAAAGAATGTACATTTTGTCTTCAAAAATATACTTTAAAGCCAACGTGTTAGATAAGAATGTCATTAAACTACGTAAATTGTTACAAAGTTGCACAATGTTTTAGTTTAAATAGTTTAAATAAAATACATCGTAATTTTATTGTTAGCATCAAACATACATTTATATAATTTAATATTAAATTCTCTAATCTATATAAAATTAAAAGTAAATATACTTCTTTAAATAATAACAAAATAAAAAATTAATTACAACTGAAAAATAATTTTGATTTCTCATAACGTATTTTCAAGCGATCTTTCCGAGATGGAGAAATTTAATAAAACTAGCTTCAAATGCCTTTTTTTTTAGTCGAAGGCAATAGCAAAGAAAAAAAAAAAAGAAAAATGGATCTTGATTGAAAAATAAATATCTCGCCTTCGAAGTAATTTTACTCCGTATTTATTTATTTTATTTATTTTATTATTTTTTTCCCCTGAAAATCTAATCCACTGCAAATACGAAGATGATGTATTTCAAGATAACTTATGTTACACAAATAAGAAAAAATAATTATACAAATATTTGTATTTTCCCTTACCCATATACATGGTAGAGTAAGTATTGTTTTGGGGTCAAATTTTCGAAATTGAGTTTTTGTTATAGTTACTGATTTGGGGTTCCCTTTAGAGGTTGAGAATATAGAACGTCACCACAGTTGGTTTGAAATTAAGCTGTATCCAACAAAGTATAAAGTTGGGACGGTTAAATCGCTTCGACGCCAGTGACTCGGCGAAAGTTTTGGTCGAATTCATTTTGTGTCGACATGGTGCTGCAACGAACGAATTAAGTTGTTAGAGGTAGATATATTGGAAGTGATTTTGAAAGTTTGGTTGAAATGAAGAGAAAGAAAGTTGGTAGAAAGTAGTATAAGATGGAGGTTGTTTTCGTAAAGAAAGTGTGTGTGTGAAGTGGAGGGTAGGAGAGTAATGTTGATGATGGTAGTTCTTATGCAAATGCTAAGTGATGGTAGAGAGGTTTAACGTTGTAGAATAAAATAAGATTTGAGAGAAGAATCTATCGCGCCAAGAGAATCCTGCTGACGGTTCTGGTGTGAGAATAGTTCAGTGGTCGACAAAGAGCAGTCGTCGACAAGATCGGTATTGGTGAGCTTTAATTTACCTTTAATTTATGCTTCGATGAAGTTATTCCTTCAAGTTGCTTAAAAGTTAAAACTGAGTTAGTCCAACACCCGCCTTGATATTAAGCATTAAATAAACTTTGTTATTTTGTACACTCCTTCTCATAATTATAAGGACACCCGTTTTTCTATATTAACTAAACACTGAACACTATTATTTAAACAAATATATTTTTAATTAATTTGAATTTCATTAATAGACTATATTTAAAAAGGTTCATCGTTTTTCTATCTTAAAAAACTTCAAATATGGTAAAAAGATGATTTTTCAGGTGTTCACAATTATAAGGACAGCTCGAATTTTAGTAATTTTTTCAGTTATTCTTTAAATTAATATTTTATGGGGTCTTTTTTTAGGGTTAAACAGTCAGACATTCTCTCTGGTATATATATATACATTTGTTTTTAATATTCAGTTCCAATACCATTTCGTATAGCATATATGATATTCTAAATACATTTAAATTATTTAAAATTGCTTTCCACTTGCATGCATATTTCTAATATCATAAGTTAAGGTTTTTGCAACTTTTAGGCCATGGGAAAGGCATAATACAGAAGTTTCTTTCTTCAAACTATTTCCTATTGCTCTAAAAGTACAGCAAAAATGTAAGTCTTGTTGAAAAAAATATTATTACCCCCCAAAATCTAACAAAAATCTGATAATTCCACGTTTAAAATTTGCGGATATTCTCTTGATGTTCATATTAATAGAAAAAATTACTAAATTCATTCTGCCTTCAGTAGAAGCAGCTTCCCAGAGAACCATAGATCCACCTTTAAAATGCCCGATTCATATCTGCCTTTAAAAAATCTGCTCAGTCTTTCGCTATCTTCAGATCATGCCAGTAACTGTTAAAATCATTTGGTTTATCAAGAATAAAATGTTTTTCATCCGAAAATGCAACATTTTACCATTTAATATTTTCTTTATTCAACTTTAACACAGACGGTCTTTCCCCCATTACATGCTGATTGATTATTACAGCTTTTTTATTCATTTTAACATATTATTAATTATTTTAAACATGCATAAATGTGGACCCTAACCTTTCGTTAAAAATTACGAGCAAATTCAGCAGCAATCATTATGAGTAGAACAGTAAGGGGAATTATGAGTCTTCGATCTCTGTAAAACAACTCTGATTTTGCATCAGATCTTTCTCCTATCGAACAAGCAGTTCAACGTTTGATCACATTTCCTTCAGCAGTTTTAGACCTTCGAATTTAATTAGAAATTCGGCGGATTGAAATTATCCTTCCACTTAAAAAACACATTTATCATACTTCACTACTTGAACGTTCTTTTTTTCGAGGAATTATCAGTAATGTCCGTCCAAGAAAAATTGAAGGCTTATATATGAATTAATCTAGCCCAGTAGTTAACAAATACGCATGTCAACTGTAATTTATCCGCTAGTAAGTTAAATAAAACAAAAAAATCTGGATTGTCCCTATAATTATGAACATCTAAAAACGTGGAGAAAAACACATTTTGCATTATTTCTTATTAATTTCGTTTCATATTAAAAAAATTATAGCAATTTTGGTTTTTAGATTACTAGATATATTAAGTGCAGTTAGTATAATCTTGTTCACAATTATTTTTGCATTAGTTATTTCAAAATATAAAGCGTCCTTATAAATATGAGGAGTGTATTTAACTCTTGTCTCGTGCTTTATTTACCGTTATATAATTAAGTAATTAACTTATCTATAAGATTAAGATTGAGGAATTGAGATTATGAAGACCATTTCCTGACCATATCTAATCACCGCTGTTTAAAACTACAGGTTTAAACAAAATACTATAATCTGGAAAAAGTTGTTTTCCTGATGAAACTTCTTTGAAACTTAAATTAATATTCAATCAAAGCACGTTGCGGGTTGTCCACCTACACATTCAAGATTACGTGTTTCAAGCCATCCATTTTTTTTTTCTAATCAAGTAAAAATATGCTTGTAAAACCTCATTTATCTCATATTAGGAATTAAAACGACGAATATGTAAATTTTTCTTTAGATCCTAAAAGACCAAAGATTACATATAGCAAGATCAGAAATGTAGGTTGAATGATATATCACTTCGATGCGATTTTGTTCTTTCGCTGTTATGTTTGCCATGCTATAAGATACATTAGAATAATGAATCATGAGTCCCCTTACATCCAGTTTTCAAAAATATCTAAAAGAAATTTAATGATGTACTAGTTGGATGTAACTGTCTTCTGTCCTTTAAATTTTGAGAATTTCACTAGCCCGATACTTCTAAAGAAAACGGCGTAAAGCCTAATTTTTAAGAATATTGTCTGAATGATGTTTGATGATATATAACGTACTACCAGATTTGGAATTGAACTGGGCGTCTACGGACATGGAAAAAACGTTCAAGAATTTTCAATTTTTATAAAGTTGTCAAGTCGGGATTCCAATTTTGCCAACTTCGACTTAAGCAGGTGGTGAGTTTTTCGCTTTTTTCTTCCTCAGCAGGCACAGGTGGAGGTATGTCCATGCTAGCATGTCATTTTATGAATTTATATAAATAATTAGAATTCTTATTACAAAGTCTTTTTTATCTGTTATTGAAATTCAAATTTAAATATACAATGCTATTCATCAAATAAATAATTCAGACTTCAGATTTTATAATATCAAATTTAATTATGATACTACATTATTGTTTGAATTACAATTTGGAGTACGCTAGCTTGGCATATCTTCAGAAACCTGTTAGGATTATATAGTTATTTAATGGCTGTGTTCTCACCTGCTGACGATGAAGATACAGCTTTGTTGTGATTTTGGCTTGAATAGTTTTAAATTAACCTTTTCTTGTTTATTAACACTGTTAAAAGAATTTGTTTTGGTTGTTTATACATTCCACTTCCATTTTCACATATCATAAATTAAATTAAAAAGTTTATATATATATATATATATATATATATGTATATATATATATATATATATATATGTATATATATATATATATATATATATATATATATATATATATATATATATATATATATATATTGCTCGTTCTCTTTTTACAATTGTTTCATTGGCGCTATTTTAAAAAATTCAAAATTTACGTTCTTGAAGTGTCGTAACGTCAAAAAATAGTATTTACACTTCATCATCAGTTATAAATTTAGAAATAGGGTGGCGTAAATAATCATTAATTTCATTTAGGGTTTTCTTTACATATTATGCCACGCTTCACTTTTTCATGCTTTGTCAAATTATGGATGATCAAACGACAAACAAATTCTTTCATATGCAGTTCTTCATGAATAATTTTATGCATACCTGCGAATGCAATGTTATGTTCCTTTTATACAACTTGATAAATTAACCGACTATTATCTTTATCGATTCATCCATTCATATCATTCTTCATATCGATTAATATTTCTTTGGAACAACAGCTGAATAAGCTCATTTAGTGTACCTTTCATCCAAAAGAGATTACAAACCAGTACCGTATTCTGTAAACCATCTGAATACAATGTCAATATATGAAAGTTTGTTTCCATACACTAAATGTAGACGTTGTACACATCTTTTTTCTTAAATTAATTCACTTTAGACTAATATAATAGAAAATCATAGAGCTAAAATGCTCAAGCGCCAACTCCATATTTCATTCTGTTAAAATTTTCTCTACGATAACTAAACTGCAATTCTTGCTACAAATTATCATCTGCGGGGGAAAAAATTCAAATTTACATATTTAACTACATATTTTTTTTAGTGCCTGTCATCTGCTACTGCCTTTAAAATTTCAGATTTATCCCCTTATAACAACTGTTTCATTTTATTTTTATTTTTTTAACCTTTTCTTAAAGAATATAATAAAATACTTTTTTTTTTTTTAACAATTTTGTAGAAGAACCATTTTATAACAAATTTTTAAACCGTATCACAGATATCAAAAATGCTGATATTAATGTGTTTTACGTTGTAGCATGCGGTATGTGATATGTGGTATGTATGTTAAGGCGACTTATTTAAATGAAGGATCTAGTTTTTCATAAAGTGACCATAGAGGAAGATTTTTTTTTTTTTTTTTTTTTAATTATTATTAAAATGTTTGTGTATAGTTTTCAATCTATCTTAAATGTGGATTGGTTTGGGTTTGGGATTAAGGCCGAGTGAATGCACTATGGGTCCTAGGCCTAAAGGGGAGTGTCTTTCGTGGAGGTCTTTTTAAGGGGTCCTAGATCGTATTTACGTAGTTTCCGAGAAAACCACGGAAAACTCCGAACGGTTATGCCAACAAGTGTGATCTGGGATCGAGCCCGGCACCTCACGTCCACCAGATTTGAGCGCAGAATATCTTAAATGTGTACTTTTATTTCATCACATAAGTCTCAATTCAGTAATTTAAAAATATGTTAATGGATAAACATGCAGTATTAAATGAGACTTTTTAAAGTTTTCAGACAAATGAATTTTCTCATTTCACTTGTTTCTACTTATTAAAAATATTTTGTAATTATTTAAAAGAGTCTGTAATTTATGGTGTCGAAACATATTTAAAATATTGTATTATACATTATACTAAATATATATTTTAATACTACAGTTAATATTCCATTTACTGATTTAAATAAATTAAAAATATATATAAATATTTTTCTAGATTCCTTGGGATCCGTTTTTCATTAAAAATGCAATAAGTCTTCTTAAATGTCTATGTTAGGTGATATAAAATATCATATTTATTTGAAAAGTCAGGATAGTTTTTATGCATATTTCAGTATTAACTTCCATTTAATTTTAATATGTTCCGCGTAAGCTTCATTGGAAATGAGATGCTATAAATACCTTTATTAAAAAATATGTACGAGAGTGTTATTTTAATTTTTCATTTTACTTATTTATACTTTTGCAATAACATACTATTGAAATAAAAATTAAATAGCAAATATCATTTAAATTACATTCGAAACATATTTATAAATTTATATACTTTTTTTTTTTTTTTTTTTTTTTAATGAAACGACTACATACTTTTTTCATTATACGCCCTAAAGCAAAATAGTGTGATTTTAAATTTGAATACATGTTTTCTGAATGCTAAAGGGAAAGAAAAACATTTTATAACTTATTTGGAAAAAACTTAAAGAAAATAACTTTTTCTTTAATAACTCTAAAAATCGATAGATAGAATCATTTTTAAAGTAACGCATAGAACTGTAATGAAATAACATTTTATTGACAGCTGCTATATTAATGATTTGTTCGTTATTAATAAGACATATCTACATCTAAAATTTAGTTTCATAATTTTGGTTGATCTTTATGTTATATTTTTATTTATTTATTTATTTATTTCAGTACAACAGGGCTATTTCTTTCAATGTGTCATTTTGCGTTGTTACCATTTTGTGGTGTTTCACTGCAAATTTGCCAAGATGTCTGCCACTATCCAATTTAATCATTTAATTTCTTAAAATATTTTATAAAACCTGTAAAATCTTTTACGTTTTCTTTAAAACCCTGTCTAGATAGAAATTCTTCCTTAATTGCAAGTAGAAACCAATTACCGATCTTGATATCCGAGACCATCAACATTCATAAATAGGATGGCTTCTGAATATTTGTTGGCAATGTCTTCTGAATGTCATTGATCATGGTATCCGGTTATTGTTGGCGATATCTGGGGATCTGAATATATATTGAAGATAGCTTCTGTATATTTGTTGACGATATCTTCTAAATATATATCGATGCTTGCTTCTGTATATTTGTAGGTGATATCTTCTAAATATATACTTATGATAGCTTCTGTATATTTGTTCTCAATACCTTCTGAATAAATATTGATGATGACTTCTATGTGTTGGTGATATCTTTCTGAATATGTATTAATTATGGATTCTGAATATTTTTTTTTGTTAAATTCGGTTTATGTATAGATTATGGTTTCTGAATAATTGTTGGCGAGACCTTTAGGATATGTATGGATTAGGGCTCGCGAATATTTGTTGACTTGAATACAGAGGTCACAGAAATTAAAAGACACTGCGCCAACTCTTTCCAACACAAGGCAATTTTAACCAATTAGGCGACATATAGCTTCTGCTGTGGGAACAATTTTTTAAGAATTTTTTTTCTCTGAAAGTAGTTAAGATAAATATAGCTTTTATTTTTTACGTTAAATATTGAAGCGCCAAGCATCGTTGATAATTTTTACAAAATGTTTGTAATGTAACTTCTACTTTTTTTTCAGTTATTCAAACAAAGATGTTTGTTTTTCTGCAAAACATCAGGAAAGTTAAAAAAAAAAAAAAGAACAGTTAAAATAACTCATTAAAGTGCAGGGGTTTAAAGCAATGGATATGAAATAAAACAGTTCTTCTCTTAAATTATAACATACAGGGATTCAAAAAAACTAAAAAACTATTATAAAATGGTTTTGCAGTTTTTCAACATCTGTTCTACCCCAATTATGTGTCAAATCTCCCACTGTGGAAACATATACCTTCTAACTTTTTAAAATAATTATTTAAGCTATATATGATTAAAAATGCATATTGAAACCCAAAATATACGAACATTAAAAGAAAATTGAGTGGGATTCATATAGCGACGTTTAATGGGTTAAGTAAAAGCAACGGATTGCTCCAAGCAATTCATTTAATTAAATTGCAATGAAATTCAGTATGGCATAGGATAGACCGGGACTAGTTGGCCAGCTTTTCCTTCTAAATTTTATTTTAAAGCTATAACTCATTTTAAATTCATTTTTTTTTTCAAAATATTAGCTATGAGTATTAGTTAATAGAAGCGCAAACTGGCATTAAGTCGCTTGGGCCAAACAGCCCCGACATCAGCGTAAGTTAGCCTATGTCACCTGTTTAATGTTCTGATAGTATAGAAGTTAAAAAAAAAATTTCAAAATTTGCATCAAATCTTAATTTTTATGTCATACGAATGAAAACACAATATAACTTAAAGAAAAACATTCATAAAATATTCTCTAATGAAGCCATAACATTACAAAAATGCAAAATTATGCGTGAGGAGAAAAACGACTTAAATTAAAAATATATATATATTAATAATATTTTTATATTATAAATAAAATTATTTACTTTTATAATTCCCAATGAAGAAAAACATAAAATATTCTTCTTCCAGTAATAACAAGTGATGTACGGGCCCAGAATTTGAAGATGATAAACTGAGTCTTTTATTATATCGGTTTATTGCTTTCAAAAACAGCAGAAGTGAAAAAATTCGCTCACTACATGTCTCTTGCTTCTACGTTATCGTTTGGCTTCTGGAGCTTTATTATTTTTCAGGGAAAAGACTTTTAAAAAAAATTCCTTCATTTTTGTAACAGATTTTTTTTTCTCTGCTTTGCTTTCGTTTGCTCTTCCTACAATACTTCTTTGACTAACGTGTTAGTCAATACTACAGAATCCCCAGAATTCTGTTTTGTCTTTCGCTGCAATTTTTTCCTGTGTTCTGCATTAGAAAAATGCCTCATATCGTCTGGAAAAGGGAAACAAAATCTGTGTCAAAGGTTTTAGTTGACGTCTGGTTGAAATTAGATGGCTTTGGAACAAGACTTGCTGAAATTGGCGGCAAAAGCACAGCAGTAGATGTAAAGGGTTAGGATGAGGAATCTGGGCTAGGTCAATCTGTGAAATACGATGGCATAAATTGGCATATGTGAAAATAGTTTTATTTAGGGGGGAAATGCCTATCTCTAAACCCAGACATTATGTTAAATGCTGTTTCTGCAAGTGGAAGGGATGACTGATGTAATATAATATAATATCATTAGACATTTATTCATTGTTATTCGCACGTGGAAAGCAGTGGTTCTCAATAGCAGCTTCAAGTTTACTAAAGTGTCCCTTCTTAGGCCATGATTAAGGTAAAAAATGAGAATCTTCCAAAATTTAATTCTTAAGGGTATGAAAGAAGGTGTATGGAATTTCTACCGGTTCTTTGCTCATAGAAAATAAGAGAGGTTTCTTGTAGAAACTTGAAACTTAGGAAAATGTTTTGTAGGACATAATTAAGTTAAAATATAAGAATCTTCTGAAATTTAACCCTTAAGGGGGTTAGAAGAGGTGTTATCATATCTACAGTTCTTCCACGAAGAAAGTCGTAGTGGTTTCTAATAAAATTTTTCAACTGCTTGAACAAAGCTTAGTGTTCATCAAAACTCAGAATGAACAGCCTCGTGCCAACAGGTCAAATTAATTAGCTTTGTTTTAAATTTTCTTTTTTTTTTTCTTTTTTTTTTTTTTTTTTTTTTTCGTGCCAGTAACGGGAAGGACAGCTAGTTCTATTATAATGTGGAGTTAAAATTACTACATGTTAATACTTATTCTATTACTAGCAAATAAATGACCCACACACTACAAAAAAAAAAAAAAAAAAAAACTGTTAAAAGTACAGGAAAAATCTGGCAGCCGGGGTGCCAGTGTTTCTCCATCAAATATACAGTTTAAAACCGTAAAATTGTACCACTAACATATATTTTACACAGGAATCCTGTAAATCAAACTGGTTTTTTGTTAAAAGTACAGTTTTTTCATGTATATTTGACGGAGAAATATTGTCACCCCAGCTGCCAGATTTTTCCTGTACGTTTAATATATATATATATATATATATATATATTTTTTTTTTTTTTTTTTTTACAGTGCACAATCACAATAAAGGGTAGGGTAGGTTTCTACCAAAATGTATTTTTTCTATCCATTGTTTAAGAAATGACCTTATTTTAAAATCAATAGTACTTATTTGAAATTTTTGTGAAAGTAACTTCATTCTAACATGTTATTTATTTATTTATTTTAATTATATTAAGACACTAAGTCACTTTGACGATTTCTCTGTAAAATATTTAAATCACAGACATGAAATTTTTACGAAAGTCTAATTTTAGACCGTTTTTAATCAGTTGAATCCTTTTTTATTTTATTTTTTTATAAACCTCTACTTAAAGAAAATATATATACATTAGAAGTAATCTACTCGTAAAATTTATAGTTTCTTGCTAACTAATGAAATTTTACAAAAATAAGGTATTAAAGAGGGTTTTTCCCATCCTCTCCTGTTGCACATGCGCGAGAAATTCGAAACACCCACAGTACTTCAACTATGGTTGTGAAGGTGTTCACATATATTTGGTTAAATTTTAATTGAATTTTTAAATAAAATAAAATCTAATGATAAATGAATGCATTATTCTAATAAAAAAAAATAATTAAATTTTAAGTGAAATATTATATTTACGTAATTTGTTCTTAAGCATTTAAAAAAAGAATTATTTTTAAATATCGTTAAAAATTACACAATTTTAATTATACATACGACATACACTATTTATTAACATAAAACAATAACACACATCATTCAGAAATCTAAATTGTATATCTTTTATATCTAAATCATAAATAAATGTTTATCTTTTTAAATAGAAAAGTACTTTATTTTATGGGATTAAAAAAGAAAATAAAAGAAATAATATCTAACGGAAATTCTGACATTAAACGTAATTATAAAAAAAAGTGTTCTCAAATAGTCATAAAAAAAAAAGAAAACTCATTGTCAGAATTTATATTATTGCAACACCGGATATAATTTATTTTAAATTACCCAATATTAATGATTTCAGTTCATAACGGTCATTTTCTCTAGTCGAAAGGTCGCTTGGCATAAAAATTGGCGATTAAAAGGTTAATACAATTATAAACCGTCATTACAAATTCAAAAATTAACATTAGTATAATATCTAAAACAAAGAACTGAAGTTGGCTTTCATTTTGGCGAAAATAATGATAATGCAGTCATATGACTCCCCTTCCAGATGGTTCTCCTGTGCGATCGAAAAGAGCAGACCCTCAGTTTTTGCTTTTTTCACGGTTTAGTAAAGACGTAAGTTTTTTTCGCTGCCCTCTCTCTCTCCCTTGTTCCTTGGAATTTATCTGGAGTTTGATTCCTGAACAATATTTTTTAAATACGAACCTGTATTGATCAATGATGTGAGTCCTTTTAACAAATATAATAAAAGTGTGTTAAATTTTCAAGACTTGTAAATTATTTGTTTAGCGGCACAACACTCCAAGCAACAACAAGATGAATTGATTCAAACAAATCATTTGTCGGTGATGGATTACAACACTAAAGAACTTGGTGCTCAATGCCGGTTTCCGAGAATGCATCGATGGAGAGAGAGAGGGGTGCACTGAATCATGTTTGTTTTATCGGAACTCTCGAATTTTTGTAGAGAGAGGCAGACTGAATTGATTTTCTCAGAACTATAGAACGTCTTGTAATACACCTCTCCTGCTATATGATAATGGACAAACATTTTTTTTAATTTCCGCAAGACAGCATTTAAAAAAAATATATATATATACTCAGCTCTTCTGCTTATAAACAGAACTTTTTAGAAAGTGGCTGATTGGATTGTGCAGTCATGGAACGGCGCAACATGGTTTTCGGATAACAACTAAAGCGAACTTTTGTTAGAATCATGGGAGGTTCGTTTTTTTTTTTTTTTTTGCAAAGCACGGATTCGCCTCTCCTGATCTTGTCGATGCTGAATGGAGTGCTGATATAGAATGCTCATTGAGATCGTATCGGTGTTACAAGGTCCCTGCTCCCAAGGCGGAACCCTTCTTTGTGTAATCAGCGGATCACTCACTGGCCAGGAATGCTTCATCTCCCCGTCCCTGAAGAGATCTCATTCCATAACATGACAAGGAGACAAATCTTCGAGCGTACTTTTCCGGAACATATAAATAGGTTTTATGTTTATAAAATTCCGGATATCTCATACCTGCATGACTATAATCGTCCTCGGCTGCGGAGTTCTTACCGATAATGCATTTCATCTTGTGATAATTGATGGTTCATCATGATAAAATTAAGGGAAAATTTTGTGCACAATGAATAAATTTACGTGCACTCATACAGGAGAAAAGCCATATAAATGTGCATTTAGTTCAAATCTTCGAAATTTTTTTTGTGTGAAAAACTTATACAAGAGAAAATACATACATATGTAAAAAAATTTTTTTTTTTTAAAGTGATAGTGTCTTTTCAAGATTTTGTGCACAGCGCGTGACAGATATACGCACTCATACAGGAGAAAAACCGTGCGTGTGTGAATCCTTTATGAAGTGTTTTTTTTTTTTTTTAATTTCATACAAAAAAAGCCAGGCACGTAAATAGTTAATTGCGATAAAATCGTAGTCTTCGAACTATTGATAAACGGTAT
The DNA here is from genome assembly GCA_963930645.1 of Salticus scenicus. Lineage (NCBI taxonomy): Eukaryota > Metazoa > Arthropoda > Arachnida > Araneae > Salticidae > Salticus > Salticus scenicus. The sequence continues at coordinate 117,458,955 of OZ005650.1, forward strand.
AAACATTGGTGCTCAAGTAATTATTTTTAATAAATATATTTTTTTTTTTTAAAGTGAAATAATAATAAAACAAAAGAGAAACAGTAAGTAATCTTTTTATTTGAAAGTTTCATAATTTGGAGACTATGATAAATTAGTTATTCAATAAATAACTATTTATGAAGTAATTTCAATTTTAATATTTCATTTTTTTTAACTGCATAATACTTTATATATATATATATTTAAATATACATTTAGCTAAGTAGTTTTGCCGATTATTTTAAGTAATAGTTTGAGTCTATCGATTAAAAATAATAACAATAATTTTAATATTAATTGTAAATTGAAATAAATTGGGCAAAACTGCTTGCTATGTTTGAAACTTTATTTATTCATATGTTTATTTTTCATAAACACAATTTTTCTCATTTATAGTGCATAATTATCACTACATTTTTACACAAATATTTATTTTATAATTCATGGCATGAACACAAATATTTATTTTATTATTGCATATATATAGAGAGACTAAGTATTTTTGCTGAGATTTGTCATGCAATATTTTTATTGCTTTAAATATCAACCAAAAATTTAATTAAAACAAATAAATAAATAAATCAGAGCAGCAGAAATGCTTGGTACAAATTCTAACATTTTTCATTCATAATATTGGTTTATTTCATTCATAATTCTTCATTTTCAATACATTTTATTTGATTTCACAATATTTTTATATTTTTACACAATATTTATCATTTGTATGCTCATCTATTTTTTCTTTTTGGATAATAATACATGAGCATATACAACTAAGTATTCTTGTTTACGAAAGTGGCATACTATACAATAAAATAATATGCCAAAATAATTAATTAATAAAATAAATAAAAAAAAAAAAAAAAAAAAAAAAAAAAAGAATGCTTGGTATTAACAATTTTTGTTTTGTGTCACATAAAATATTTATTAGATAGTTTATTTACAATATTTTAATTTGGTTAGGCAAAATTAATTATGGCGAAAGCCAAAACAGTCAATATTCAGTTAATGAATTTTGATGGGGAACCATCTTTAGTTGATTTTTTTTTCGATCAGGTGTCCACATATGCTAGAATAAATAGGCTGTCAGCTGAAGAAGCAGTGGCAGTCATGAAAGGAAAATTGTCTGGGGCGGCATTAAAATATTTAACACAATCCCCCCAGTTATATAAATCAAATGATTTAAACTTCCTTAAGGAAGAATTTAAAACTTTTTTTACTCCCATGAGTTCCACTCAAGCACTAATAGAGTTTAATAATTTAAATTTGCTTCCTCAGGAATCCATAAAAAATTTCGCGCACAGACTAAATATATTAGCTAATATTATATACAACAAGATTACTGATAGTAATGCACTTGATAACATTAAATTTACAAGGTTTATCTCCTCCATTCCATCTAACATACGTATAAAAATCATGGAAGAGGGAATTACTGATCATAATTTGGCGGTAAATCGCGCTCAATAATTACAAGAGATTAACATGAATGAAAGTATTCTCCTCAAACAAAATGATAATGTATTTGTCAACACTTTATCGGAAAAATTAATTGAACTAACGGAAAAAGTAGATGCTTTGTCCTTCGGACAAAAAGAAAAAAAAGAGGAAGTAAACAGTTTATCAGATTCACAAAATGCTCATGTTGGACGAAGTCGACACAATGATTATAAAAAAAAATTTAAAACACATAAGGCTAGGGGATCACAACAACAGGGTTTTCATAGTATTGTTTGTCAACTTTGCAACCGTAAAGGCCATGTAGCTAATAAATGTTATAAATGGCAAAGAAGCCAAACCCAAAACAACAATTTTTCGAGAGGAAGATTTTTCAGGAGAAATGACAACAATAGGCATTTAAACTAAACTGGAGATGTAGAGAAGCTGATGGCCTTGCATCTCAACTACACCAGACAACATCAGCACCTAATCCTAATTTTGATTTGTCAAATCTAAGTGACACTATGAAACTATCTAGTACAAGAAAAGTAAATTCAATTGCCTCACAAACTGTGAATAAAATAAATATTGCTGATAACAAATACACACAAACTACAGAAATTCAAAATGAATATATTTTTAATGTAAATAAAATTTCACCTACACTACCCTTAATTGAAATTAACTTAGCTAAAAATGCTATCACCGGTTTAATCGATACAGGGAGTTCGATATCATTGCTTTCTGAAAGCACTTTTAAATCTTTAAAAGAGAAATTAACTTATAAACACTTGCCTTCACCAGTAACGATTAAGACTGTAAATTCGAACGTGCAATTCTCTTCATGTATTCAAACTTCTTTCAAAATAAATAACACATTTTTCTCACAGAAGTTTTTTATAGTTGACATTCCTAATGAATCAACGTTTCAGGCCATACTTGGATGGGACTTTATTCAACAAAATAATGTAATAATAGACTTGTATAAAAACAATATCAAACTTAAAGATATAAGCATTCCCATTGCAAATACACTTGTAGAAGATGAAAACTTAAACAATTGTAGTGTTGCGAAAAATACTGAAACTCAGAAAAAAAATCAAAATCTTTCCCAAAAATGTAAACAAATGACAGTTAGGGCTTCTCAGAAAATATTTTTAGAACCTGAAGAAGAAACATTTATAGATGTGAATACAATTTTTTTGTCTGACAGGGACTATTTGTTTGAAAATACAGAAAATAATGCAAATATATTGTGTCTAGATTCAGTAATAAATAGTAGTACTTCAAAAATGCTTGATAATGATAATAATTGTAATAAAAGCCAATTTCAAATTTATGTTAAAAATCTAACTAAAGAAAGTATTCACATAAATAAAGGTACAAAAATGGGCACCCTAACAGAAATTGATGAAATTATTCCACTGGAAACAGAAATTGATAACAACAATAAAATTGTTACTGATTCAACTACACAAATTTTGAATTGCATTCAAGCTTCTGATGAAATATTAAATTTAAGAAGAAAGGAACTCTCTCCTTTGGATTTTGATGTCAAACATCTCCAAGGAGACCAAGAAAAGAAATTAAAGAATATTTTGTTAACAAATTTTGCAGCCTTTTTTAAATCTATGAAAACTTTAGGGCATACAGACAAAGTTATACCAAATTTAAAATTCATCACTGAATTCCCAATTAAAACATTACCTTTTCCAATACCACAATCATTACAACAAGAAGCTAAAAGTCAAATAAATCAACTTGTAGAAGCTGGAATTATTGAAAGAAATTGTTCAGAATGGGCTTGCCCCATTCTTTTAGTTAAAAAAAAACTTGACGCAGAAGGTAAACAAAAATATAGAATTGCAATGGACCTTAGAATGCTTAATTCAATAATTCAAGGATCTTCATACCCTTTACCCAAAATACAAACAATTATTGCTGACTTATCAGCCTACAAGTACTTCACATGTTTAGATTTTCAACAGGCTTACCACCAGATTGCACTTCCTGAAGATTTACAAGATAAATTAACATTTACTTCTATGTTTGGTAGTTTTAAATACAAAAGACTATGCTTTGGATTGAAAAATGCTGCTTCTCAATATCAAGCTTTAATGGACACAATTATTGATGAAATTGATTTAGAGGGAATACATGCCTATCAAGATGACCTCATTTTTGGCTCGAATAGCTTTGAGGAAACATGCACTAAATTAAGTAGAATTTTAGAAATTTTGATAAAGTACAACTTAACCCTTGCACCTAACAAGTGCACTTTTCACAAAACTGATGTAAATTATCTTGGATTTCATATTCAAAATCATTGTATTTCCCCAATACAATCAAATATTGTCAAAATTAATTCTTTTCCTACACCGTCAACTTAAAGGCAATTAAAAAAATTTATTGGTGTTGTAACATTTTATAAATCCCTTGTACCCAACTTTTCTAAACTAATACAACCTTTAATTGATCTGACTAAACCAAAATCAAAATTTCATTGGACTACTGAACATCAACAGATTTTTCACAAAATTCAAAAAATTTTCTTTGAATCACCAGTGGTCAGACTACCGGATTGGGATAGAGATTTCTACCTTAATACAGATGCTTCAAATATTTCCATTGCTGGGGTACTAATGCAGAAACATGATAATAAACCAATAGCCTTCTTTTCTAAATCATTGAAGCCATCTGAAAAACGCTACCCTGCACTAAAACTGGAATTAATGGCTATCTACAAATCAATAATTGCATTTAAATACTATTTGTACAACAGAAAATTCACAATTTTATCTGACAGTGCTCCATTAAAAAGATACAAAAAAACAACTAATCCTACAGACCTTACCACAAAATGGTTAATGGAAATTTCAGAATATTCGTTTGATTTTGAACACATCCCTGGTTCATCAAATATTTTAGCAGACTATTTTTCGAGATGTGACTTCACTCACAATCAACAAGATTTGAACTCTAATCCTGAATTAATTTTTGAAAAACAACCTCTACCTGTAGTACATGATAATAGTAATGTTGTTAATCATTTTAATGATAACAATTGTAACAAAATCAAACAACAATACACTAATTGCTTAATTTCTGGAGATTCGAACAATAAAGACCCACTTTTAGAAATCTCTAATAATACTTTTGTAAATGAACAAATAAAGGATCCTGTATTGTCAAAAATTTACACAGAAATTCTAAAGAAAGGTTTTTCAAGAAAATACCCAAACTATTTTATTCACCCAGACACAAAGGTACTGATGTATAAAAAGCAATGTCCCAATAGCTCAACATTCTCATATCTTATTATTGTTCCTAATTCACTAAAAGCTAAGACATTAACAATTTCACATTTATCTCATTTTGGATTAAATAAAACATATAATTTCCTATCAAACAAATACTTTTGGAAAGGAATCTACACAGATACATTAAACTTTGTCGCTTCATGTACACGATGCCTACAGGCTAAACATCATAACACTCTTCCAGCTCCATTGCAACCTACATACACACCCACACATCCTGGACATACCATCAGTGTTGATTTAGTAGGACCATTTAATAATGGTCACTCAGTACTCACAGTGTTGGACATTTTCTCACGCCATATGGAACTTTATCCATTAAAGGATACATCAGCAGAAAAAATAGTTAAATGTTTGTTTAGTTATATTACCACCTTTGGTAGACCTTCAGTTATCCTCTCGGATCTTGGTCCTCAATTTACATCCAATGTTTACAACACTTTTAATGATACTCTTGGTATAAAAATTACACATTCTTCTGTAGCACATCCACAATCAAACGCTTTGTCCGAAAGGTTCAATAAATCCATTAAATATTCAGTAAACATTTTAATGTCTGAAGGCCATACATTTGAAAACTCTTTGTTTATACATAAATCATTGTATAATGGCTCTAAACATTCATCTACTTTGTACTCACCTAACTTATTACATTTTGGAAGAGAAATTTCATTAATTTTTGACACTTTTGAGCAACAGATGAATCAACCTTTTCTCGACAAAAATGTTGATACACATAAATTATTAGAAGATTTAAATAAAATTTACCTTAAAGCTTACTCTAACATAAAAGATAATCAAAATAAGAGATATCAACACTTTCACAGACATGCTAAATTAAGACCTGTTGCTGTACATGACATTGTTTATTTAAAATCCGTTGATAAGTTTAAACCAAAGTACACAGGACCTTTTATTATTCTACAAAAACACTCACCGGTTTCATTTACAATTAAAAGACTGCAAGCGCCTGATAGATTGTCATTTAGAGTCCATATTGACAGACTTATTATTGCACCACCTAGATACAGCCACTTACTTGATGAAGCAAGTCATAATAGAAATGTTAATTATAATTCAAGACAAAGCCACAATTATAATTTAAGAAACAGGAATTAAATTTTAATATCATATTATGTAATGTTTTGCAAGGGCTTGTGCATTATATGAAAAGGCCTTGATGCATAAGTTTCTTTTTATGTTTATTTTTGTTCTGTCATACATTGTAGGCAGGCAATTGGCTGGACCAATATATACTCTGCATTTTTCTCTTTCTTTTTTTAATTACAATGGATGACACAACACTATGTGAAATATTACATAATTTTTTTTTCTGTTTTCTAGTTTTATTATTACAGTTTTCTTAACAACAAATTTAATAAAATTTATTATAATTCAGTTAAAAAAAAAAAAAAAAAAAAAAATCTTGTTTAACAATATTTACATTTTGATAAATATTAATATATCATAAGTTTAACAGATAATTACAATACTGTTTATTGACATACTATACACAAAACTTTTCAATAGTGCAATGACTTAAAGTTAAAATCTCAAAATTCGAATATGTGGCAATTACCTTATTATTATTGTTATTATGCTATATATTTTTTAAATGCTTCATTGGGTTTGGTGAGTTGTTTTGGTGGTCTTTATCTCATCACACTAAATTTTGTTAGTACTAAGAATTTTAATTAAATATATTTTTTTTTTAATTTTTTAATTTTACCCTCTATGATAATGCTAACTCGTTCAAAATTTACCCGGGAGAGTAGCATTTCATTGTGATGAGACCCCCCCCCACACTTCTTTTGAAAATTGTTTAATACAATTCAATTGATATATATATACCCAGTTTTGCGAGGTGTCCCTACAGAAGTCTTTGACTTTGATGGGGGACGGAGGCCTGTCCCTAACAGGTCAGGTCTTTCTACAAGCCCTATCCCGCTAGGACAATGGCCATAAGCCAAAGTCGATATACTTGTTGCTACATACAAGATTAAGGGGAGATATTTTTTTTTGACTGTCCAATGGGCGTCGTTTTTGAATCTCTCTTGTGTGGAATTGCACGAAAAAATTTTTTTTTCTCACTTTTGTGATATCTTCTATTATTTGTATATACATTTATGTATTATTTTTTTCCCTCTCATTTTATGTTCATTTTTTTTAATTTACTTGTACTCATGTGTTTTTTTTTTTTTCTATGTTTAACATTGATGTTATTTGATATGTTGCAGTATTATATGCACATTCAGTATTGTTTACAGTGTAATATGAAATAACTTTAAAGTATAACATCATATATCTATACACATATAAGAACATTGAAAAGAAAATTTTTTTATAAAAAAAATAAAAATGAACAGTATTATTTTGAAAGCTTTCTTGACGATTAAATCTGGATCCAGACTCTAAAAGAAAACAGAACTCTTCAAATGTGGTGCCCACAATGATATTTAGAATGATGCAAATTCGTCATATGCCAATATGTTTCATGATGAAACAAATTTATAATGTGCATACGTATATTTACAATTGAATATTGCATTGACATACATTTTTTTTTGGACTTATGCAGGTTTCTTGTATTATTTGTTTTTCATTGTGATTATGTGACATACTAGGGAGTGAGAGAGATTTTTTTTATTTTTCTGGGTCGCCGGGAGAAATATGTGAAGGTGTTCACATATATTTGGTTAAATTTCAATTGAATTTTTAAATAAAATAAAATCTAATGATAAATGAATGCATTATTCTAATAAAAAAAAATAATTAAATTTTAAGTGAAATATTATATTTACGTAATTTGTTCTTAAGCATTTAAAAAAAGAATTATTTTTAAATATCGTTAAAAATTACACAATTTTAATTATACATACGACATACACTATTTATTAACATAAAACAATAACACACATCATTCAGAAATCTAAATTGTATATCTTTTATATCTAAATCATAAATAAATGTTTATCTTTTTAAATAGAAAAGTACTTTATTTTATGGGATTAAAAAAGAAAATAAAAGAAATAATATCTAACGGAAATTCTGACATTAAAAGTAATTATAAACTAGTATGTTGTGGCCACCACAAGACTTTCTTCTATATTTACCTATACATATTCAATCAGTAACAATATTAAAAAAAAAAAAAAAAAAAAAAAAAGTACAATTTTTTTTTCTAAGTTTTTTTTTTTTTTTTTTTTTTTTTTTGTTAAAAGTGAAAAAAATCGATAACTTTGTTTTAAATTATCACAGATTTATAGTTCAACCATTCGTTTTAAAGGTATTGACGAGACCTTTCGAAAGATACCCATCTTGAAAATTTATCCCTCCCGGGGGGGTACTTCCCCCCCAGGGGGGGGAGCGATGCCCCCCCATGCAGAAAATTATTTTCCTAGTTACATACTACTATTATCAATAATTCATATTAATTTTACAATCACAAGTTTAAAACAACTCTAATTATGCACATTTATACGAATTTTTGTCCTATGCTGCCATGTTAAAAATTTAGATAAAATGCTATCACAGCGCCACCTGTTGAGCTATTGATCCCCAAACATAATCAGCACCAGTTTATGTCGGGGACCAACTAAATACCAAGTTTGGTTAAATTTCGTTAAAAAAAAAAAAAAAAAAAAAAAAAAAAAAAAAAATGCGATATTTTTCTAAGTTTTTTTTTGTTAAAAGTAAAACACATGCACAAAAATTTTTTCCTAGTTAACTACTACTATTATCAACCTGATCTTTCGAAAGATACCCAATGTGAAAATTTACCCCCCCTGGGGGGGTATTTTTCCCCTAGGGGGGGAAGCGATGCCCCCCCATGCAGAAAATTTTTTTCCTAGTTACATACTACTATTATCAATAATTCATATTAATTTTACAATCACAAGTTTAAAACAACTCTAATTATGCACATTTATACGAATTTTTGTCCTATGCTGCCATGTTAAAAATTTAGATAAAATGCTATCACAGCGCCACCTGTTGAGCTATTGATCCCCAAACATAATCAGCACCAGTTTATGTCGGGGACCAACTAAATACCAAGTTTGGTTAAATTTCGTTAAAAAAAAAAAAAAAAATTGCGATATTTTTCTAAGTTTTTTTTTGTTAAAAGTAAAAAAAATCGATAACTTCGGTTTAAATTATCACAGATTTATCGTTCAACCATTCGTTTTAAAGGTATTGACGAGATCTTTCGAAAGATACCCATCTTGAAATTTTGCCCCCCCGGGTGGGAACTTCCCCCCCCCCCGGTGGGGGGGCAACCGATGCCCCCACATGCACAAAAACTTTTTCCAAGTTAACTATTACTATTATCAACGAGACCTTTCGAAAGATACCCATCTTGAAAATTTACTTCCCCGGGGGGGGATTTTCCCCCAGGGGGGGAACCGATGCCCCCCCATGCACAAAATTTTTTTCCTAGCTAACTACTACTATTATCAATAATTCCTATTAATTTTACAATCACAAGTGTAAAATAACTCTCTTTATGCCCATTTATACGGAATTTTGTCCTATGCTGCCATGTTAAAAATTTGCATAAAATGCGATCACAACGCCACCTATTGAGCGAGTGATCCCAAAATCTAATCAGCACCAGTTTATGTCAGGGTGCAACTAAATACCAAGTTTGGTTAAATTTCATTCATTGGTTCGTGAGATACAGCGTCCACAAAAAAATGATACAGACAGACAGACAGACAGACAGACATTTTCTAAAAACTATTAATTCGTGTTCTCCATATCCCAAAACATGTAAATCCATCAAAAAGTGGACTTCGAAAATTTTCGCGAATCCAATACTTTCTCTATATTACATATAGAAGAAAGTAAAAAAAAGTGTTCTCAAATAGTCATAAAAAAAAAGAAAACTCATTGTCAGAATTTATATTATTGCAACACCGGATATAATTTATTTTAAATTACCCAATATTAATGATTTCAGTTCATAACGGTCATTTTCTCTAGTCGAAAGGTCGCTTGGCATAAAAATTGGCGATTAAAAGGTTAATACAATTATAAACCGTCATTACAAATTCAACTAGTATGTTGTGGCCACCACAAGACTTTCTTCTATATTTTCCTATACATATTCAATCAGTAACAATATTAAAAAAAAAAAAAAAGATTTTTTTTTCCTTTTTTTTTTCCTTTTTTTTTTTTTTTTTTTTTGTGAAAATTAATACATATTCAATCACTAACAATATTTAAAAAAAAAAAAAAAAAAAGAAATAGAATTTTTTTCTAAGTTTTTTTTTTTTTTTTTTGGTTAAAAGTAAAAAAAATCGATAACTTTATTTTAAATTATCACAGATTTATAGTTCAACCATTCGTTTTAAAGGTATTGACGAGACCTTTCGAATGATACCCATCTTCAAAATTTACCACCCCCGGGGGGGTACTCCCCCCCCAGGGGGGGAAGCGATGCCCCCATGCACAAAATTTTTTTCCTAGTTACGTACTACTATTATCAATAATTCATATTAATTTTACAAACACAAGTGTAAAATAACTCTTATTATGCACATTTATACGAATTTTTGTCCTATGCTGCCATGTTAAAAATTTAGATAAAATGCTATCACAGCGCCACCTGTTGAGCTATTGATCCCCAAATATAATCAGCAACAGTTTATGTTGGGGACCAACTAAATACCAAGTTTGGTAAAATTTCGTTTAAAAAAAAAAAAAAAAAAAAAAAAAAAAATACGATTATTTTTCTAAGTTTTTTTTTGTTAAAAGTAAAAAAAATCGATAACTTTGTTTTAAATTATCACAGATTTATGGTTCAACCATTCGTTTTAAAGGTATTGACGAGATCTTTCGAATGATACCCATCTTCAAAATTTAACCCCCCCGGGGGGGTACTTCCCCCCCAGGGGGGGAACCGATGCCCCCCCATGCACAATTTTTTTTTTCCTAGTTAACTACTACTATCATCAATAATTCAAATTCATTTTACAATCACAAGTTTAAAATAACTCTCATTATGCCCATTTATACGGAATTTTGTCCTATGCTGCCATGTTAAAAATTTGCATAAAATGCGATTACAGCGCCACCTGTTGAGCTATTGATCCCCAAATCTAATGGGCACCAGTTCATGTCAGGGTGCAACTAAATACCAAGTTTGGTTAAATTTCATTCATATGTTCGTGAGATACAGCGTCCACAAAAAAATTATACAGACAGACAGACAGACAGACAGACAGACAGACACACAGACAGACACACAGACAGACATTTTCTAAAAACTATCAATTCGTGTTCAGGACATCCCAAAACGTGTAGATCCGTCAAAAAACGGAGGTCGAAAATTTTCGCGAATCCAATACTTTCTCTATATTACATATAGAAGAAAGTAAAAATTAACATTAGTATAATATCTAAAACAAAGAACTGAAGTTGGCTTTCATTTTGGCGAAAATAATGATAATGCAGTCATATGACTCCCCTTCCAGATGGTTCTCCCGTGCGATCGAAAAGAGCAGACCCTCAGTTTTTGCTTTTTTCACGGTTTAGTAAAGACGTAAGTTTTTTTCGCTGCCCTCTCTCTCTCCCTTGTTCCTCGGAATTTATCTGGAGTTTGATTCCTGAACAATATTTTTTAAATACGAACCTGTATTGATCAATGATGTGAGTCCTTTTAACAAATATAATAAAAGTGTGTTAAATTTTCAAGACTTGTAAATTATTTGTTTAGCGGCACAACACTCCAAGCAACAACAAGATGAATTGATTCAAACAAATCATTTGTCGGTGATGGATTACAACACTACAATGGTCATAAGCAGTAGTTGTGATAAGTTTGGTTAAAATTAGCACAGTAGTTCGGGGGGAGATGTAAACCACATACATACATACAAAAAATTTTATTTATATTGAGATTGTTTGAAATCCATTTTAAATAGACATAAAAAAAAATTTCATTTTTTCTCTCAGCTTCATTTTTCACTTTCTTCTATATCTATATATAGAAAAAGTATTGGATTTGTGAACATTTTCGAACTCCAGTTTTCGATGGATTTACACGTTTTTGGATTCCCTGAACACGATTCGACTGTTTTTAGAAAATGTCTGTCTGTCTGATTGTGTGTGTATATCGCTAATTTTGTGGACGCTGTATCTCACGAACCAAAGAACAAAACTTAACTAAAGTTGGTATTTAGTTGGGCCCTGACATAAACTGGTGCTGATTAGATTTGGGGATCAATCGCTCAACAGGTGGCGCTGTCATTGCATTTTTTCTAAATTTTTAACATGGAAGTATACGACAAAATTTCGTATAAATGTGCAGAATTTTTATCGTGTGATTGGGAAATCAATATGAATTATTGATAATAGTAGTAGTAGTAAACTATGGAAAAAATTTTGTGCATGTGGGAGCATTCCTTTCCGAGGGGGAAGTACCGCCTCGGGAGGAGTATATTTTCAAAATAGGAATCTTTCGAAAGATCTCGTCAGTGCCTAAAAAACGAATGGTTGAACTATAGATCTTGGATAATTTAAAGCAAAATTATTGATTTTTTTTTTTTTTTTTTGACGAAAACAAAACAAAAAATCGTATTCCTTCTGATAATTGCAAAAATTTGATTTTCTTTCGGCATTTAGTGACAAAATTCTGTCAGATAAAAATCGTCTGCATTTATAATAGAAAATAATTTAATAAATAATTGGTATTGAACGAATTTTGTGTACAATTATATAGAAGAAAGTCATGTGACGGCCACATCATACTAGTGTGAGATTGTGTTAAATAATACCAGATAAGAATTTTACAAACGAAATATCATATAATTAAGGAATGTTTTTATGATGGCGTTTTTATGGTGTTTTATAGTGCATGTTTACAAAGTTCTTATCCTGAATGTTTTTCAGTTAGTTAAAAAAGGGTATTAAAAGGGCAAAAAACTGTAGTTTATTAGTTTATTCAAAAAAAAAAAAAAAAAAAAAAAGGAAGGAAAGAAATAAAAGAAAATAATAAAACAGAAACGAAAAAATATTAAAATTCTAGGGTAAAGCTTATAAAAAGTGTGGTGCATAATAAAACTGAATATTTAAGCAGAATAAATTCTCAATTACCTTCACATATCAACAAATATTCTGTCTTTTTTCGATAAGTTTTGCCTCGCAAATATTTTGTAATTCATTTTCAATTCACTTATCAAATAGCCCATCTTGTTTCTTACTGAATTTATTTTCGATTCATAATATTCTTAAACTTATTAATTAGATAGTAAATTAGGCATTTAAATTTAACTATCTGTAACTTTTCAATATGTTCACATCATAGCCTCCTAAACTAGATGCCTTCCGCGTGGCTCAAAAACTTGGCAACAGTTCAAGCGGTAACCAGCGCCACCTGGTACATATTGCACGACTATTTTATTTAACATCCACCAAAAATTTTTAAAAGTGCGATTTAGGGCGATAAAAGGCGAACAGAATCGAAGAAACGTCGATTATATATATCATATATCTTCTTAAAATTATTGGTGACAGTTGAATAAAAAATTCGCGCAATCTGTACCAGGTGGCACTATCTACCGCTTGAACTGTTGCCAAGTTTCCGAGCCACGCGGAAGGCATCTAGTTTAGGAGGCTATGGTCTACATAACCCCTAAAGAAAATATGCAAATGTTCTAGATTCGAAGTAAATTTTTTTAAATTAGAAAAACAATATATTTTTAAGAAAATAAATAATAAACGAATTAGAAAAAAATAATAAAAAAAAAAAATTGTTATTCGAGAAAAATTAAAAGAAAAAAAAAAGCAGAAAAAGATTTTCTAAATTCATTTTTTAATGTATTAAAAAGAAAAAAAATCATGAAAATTTCAGAGACTTAGAAAGTTTAATAAGAAAGTTTAATAAGAATATTTTAGAATGAAAACTATTAGTCACAGAAATGATAAACAGAAAATAAATCTGTTATACAACAAATAAATTTTAATTTATGAAGTGCTAAAAAATAAATAAATAAACATTCGTCAAACTTAGACAATTTTAAATTAAAGTTATTTTAATATTGAAAATATTACTTCAACTTCATAATAAAACAAAATTGAGGTTGGAAGAGTTTTCAAATATAAATAGTTCTTGTATAAATAAATTTCAATCAAATTTATCGTTATATAATGATATATTAAAAAAAGAGAGTGTTTATTTTCTGAGTATTTTTTAATTAATTGCTTATTTTCTATCAATATAAAAAGTGAGTATGAAGCTTAAGATAACTCTTTGTCTTACAAGGAAACATTCAAAAGGTGTCGTCTTTAAGAAATATTGAAAAAAATATATGTGATACTATACTTCATAAAACACCAGAAAGTGAAAAAATTAACGGCTGAAATGAATTACAGCGATCAAAAAAAATTATCAAAATTAAGCATATTTCGCGATTTCACACTGTTAGGCGATTGATTTTGAGTACTTGGCAGTGAAGCAAAACACGGTTCTGTTCGTACATGACAATCTCGGTGCTAGCGAACTTATCGCCTAACAGTGCTAAATCGTCAAAAATGCTTGATTTTGATAATTTTTTTGTGGTTTCTGTAATTCATTTCAGCCGATAATTTTTTCACTTTCTGGTGTTTTATGAAGAGTAGAATCATACATATATATATATTCAATGTTTTTGAAGACGACACCTTTTGAATGTTTCCTTGTTAGAAGTCTAGAAAAACGGAATTAATTTTGAGAACGATGACAGTAATCACATTAGTGTAAATCATTAACATTTGAAATTACTTATTAATAATATTATTTAGATTAGAAATTTTTAAAGAGATTATTTAAAAATAGATTAATACGATTTACTAATTAAAGTTAAGCTAAGAATGACTTAATTAATCAAAAATAGTTAAACACTTAATGTAATTTAAGTAATTGTCAATAATAATTTATAAATGTAATTCCTTAAATGATATAGAAATGTTAACAATTCGTATTTGTTTAGATAATACTACTGTTATTTATAAGTAGTCTGACATTTTGTTTTAAAATTTTGTTCAGCTGTGTCGAACCACATGTATATTAAATGTTAACAAGATTTACCCATTTTTACTAGTCACTAAAGAAAAATTTTATTTGAAAAAAAAATCACTATTTTCTTTTAAATAAACTATGGGGATCTGTCCCCTGCTCTCGTCGCTGACCAACCCCGCGACAGCTGACCTAGCAGGCTTCGCTGTTCACTATATTTAAACTAATTTTTAAAAATACATAAGTGCGTAATTGAAGCGTTTAAATAAATATATTTCGATTCTCGACTATTTTCAGCAAATCATTTTCATGACCGCGATTTACAGCCGTTAATGAAAATGACATTTATTAACTTGAGTTTCATTATGTTGATTAGAAATACGGTTAGATTAAAATAAACTATATATGCTTTCACATTAGTTTATGGATGATCAAATATAAATGTATATATATATATATATATATATATATATGACTATATAATGAATTGAAATTAATGTTTAATACTAAATAAATGAAAATCAAAATTTTAAAGTTATTATGACGTCAGTTATATATATATATAACTGACAATAACATATATATATATAGTCATATATATATATTATGACTGATATGACTAATATATATATATATAGTCATATATATATATATATATATATATATGACTATATAATGAATTGAAATTAATGTTTAATACTAAATAAATGAAAATCAAAATTTTAAAGTTATTATGACGTCAGTTATATCGGAAATTTTTAGTGATACAGGTTTAACTTTTCATTTATTTTATCATTATTATTATTATTTACGTGAAAAAAAATCTTTTTTATGAAAAAATGTATTAATAAATAAAAAGTCGTACGCATTTTATTTATTTATTTATTTATTGGCATTATCTGGAAATTACAATTCAAAGAAAAATGTCAGTAAAAAGTGCAAGAAATCACATTAAAATAAAATAGTAAAATAAAACATAAAAAAAGGTCGTAAATAATGAAAAAACAGACGTATAATCATGCGATACGCATTAATTATTAACACTTTGCAACTCTACGTAGTTCTTGTATCGCATAACGTTTTAAGTTCCTCTCCTACGTTATCACACAACAGAGAGACAGAATGACTGGAAGGCGTACAAACAGCCAAATTGTATTTATAATCGCTTTTAAACATTGTTGAAACGTTAAAAAAGCTTAACGCAAAATAAAATACAGCCCTGAGATTCTAATTGCAGACCTTAATGTATCTGAACATTTTAGTGTAGCCCTGCAAATCTGAAAGCTAAACATATCATATTCTATAAAACATTTTTTTAGCACATTAACAATAAATGTCAAGTTCTTTATGATTTTTTTGCAACACAAAGTTATTTAAATGGAATTTATAAAAATGTCTGTCCTAAACCGCAGTGCATTGGAGTTCTTTTGGGTGTCCCTGTAGACAAACTAATCGTAGAAAACCTATTGATGTCTTTTTAAATAGGAAATATTCCATAGTAAACCTGAATAACATGCATAATTTTTCAAAAATTCTGAAAATATTTAAAGATGACGAGATGGGCATACGGACAGATAGAAAGATGAACAGTCGGACAGACAGATGCACAAATTGAAATCATATCCACAGTTAAAAATTGTTATTAAGTGCTAAAAATGTTTAATATAAACGAAAATGCAATTCCAGCAAATTTTCAATAATTTCCTTTAATGTAACTGATTGTTTTTGTGTGGCCCTGTAAATTTAATGATTCATACTATATTCTATAGAAAGCATTCTTCAGTCCATATGAATAACATATTTCAATTCTATTAAAATTTGTTCAAAATAAAGTCATTAAATATTTAATTTATAGAAATACCTCAAATAGACACCCTGTACACAAACCAGTGATGGTATTTACTTCATATTCAATGGGAAACATCCTGTAGTGAACTTGAATACCATATTTCAATCTCATTAAGTTTTGTGTACAGTAAAGGTATTAAAATATGGTTTCTAGAAATACCTCTCATCGAACACAATGCTTTGGTACACTTTCGGGTGTTCCTGTATACATGCCAGTAGCGGTATTTACTCCATCTTCAATAGATAAGATCCGATAGTAAACTTGAATAAAATATATTAATTGCAAGAAATTCTATGAATATTTACGGGAGTTAGAGTGTGAATAGACAAACAAACCGAAGTCATTAACCCTTTTCAACCTTATTGGAATGTGTTAAAAATGTAAAAACTTATCAATATCAAAAAATACTTAGCACCATACATATTTCACACCGTTTTCGGCTGATGTATGTCGCAGCAAAATTTGACAAGGTTTCCATGAATAGTTTTTGGTCTATAAAACTCTTATAACTGGAATGTTTTGCCCTACTTTAACATTAAAAATATCACTTGAAAAAATTCTTAACTATATAAAAAGTATGTTTTATTATGTTTATAATACAAAATTACAAAATTTCATGATTTTATGTGAAATTGTATTCACGGTATAAGCTAAGAAAACAGAAAAGACAAGATAAATTCAAAAACAACAGCGTCAGACGTAATTGTTTTTTTTTTTTTTTTTTTTTTTTTTTTTTTTTTTCTCTGCTTTAGAATAGAGAGACACAAAAAAGGATGAACTTTAAAAACAAATTCGTTTAAATCCATCAAAATATTAACTTATTTGTAATTGCATAATCCTGTTTCAGAAACAGATTAAGATGAAAGTTATATATATATATGTGTGTGTGTGTGTAAAATAAATGACCTCGTAAATTCATCTGAAATTCTAATTGAAAATATTCTACGTTATAAACGCGAAAATTTGCAAAAATCAATACTATAGGGCCTGTTGTGCTATAAAACGCAAACTACTGAAATGAAAGAATACACAGTTTGAATAAAATTTAAGAAAATAAAAGAGATAAAATAAGTGACGTCTTAATTTCTAACTGACGGTTTAACTGAAGAATGCCTCAGTTAAATTCGCAAAAGAAAATGTGATTTGTATAGTAACCATTAATAAGAAAGGAACTGGGTATATTTTTTTAAAGCGAGAAATCGTTCTTATTTTGGCGCCTATTATGTATTTAAATGAAATGATAATAGGATAAAAATAGTTCGAGTTTGAAGAAAATGTTTAGAAATTCAAATAACTATGACGAATGACGTCATAATTTTGACTAGGAACAAAAATACAATATTAAACATTCCCCTGTGACAGTTTCAAGCACTTGAAAAAAATTACTCTGTTTCTTCATTTATTTACTAATTCAACTTCGAAAAATAAAACAACTTTAAACTGATAAAACAGCGAAAAAATAAATAAATAAATAAATTGATTTTTTAAAACTGTAAAAAATCTATATTAGGTGCACACTTGCATGGTTCAAGCTACCCCTCTGCCAAGTTTTGTAGCTCTGTACTCAATAACATAAGCTCCAGAGAGCGCACAGTGCATTACGTAGGTGTTTTCTTCCTAAACTTGCATAAACACGTCTGGTAAACCTTAAAGAAATCTTCATGGCGGGTATCCCACTCGTGTCTACATCCCTCGATAATTGAAACTAACCCGCAACACAAACGCCTTTAAAATTATTGATGAAAGCTTTAAATAGCATGTTTGAATTTATATTCCCTTATCATCTTTCCATCTATCTAAAGTTTTGACAAACTTTTGAATAATTTGCAAACCCATATTAAAACTTGTATCGTTTTCATTAAAATTGGAAATTTAAATTGTTTATTGTAATTCTTTTATTTTTCTTTCTAAAAAAAAAAGAAAAAAAGAAAAAAAAAGAAAAAGCGAAAAAAAAAAAAGAAAACGAAAAATTAAAGTTTTAATTATTAGAAAAGTAATTAAACCACGTCAGCAAAAAGAAAAGTTTCTGATTTTTCTCAACTAGAATTCCCTTTTTTATTTATTTAT
The DNA here is from genome assembly GCA_963930645.1 of Salticus scenicus. Taxonomy (NCBI): domain Eukaryota; kingdom Metazoa; phylum Arthropoda; class Arachnida; order Araneae; family Salticidae; genus Salticus; species Salticus scenicus. Next base: position 117,477,649 of record OZ005650.1, read on the forward strand.
TTATTTATTTTTAATAATCGAAACGCACAGAGTTAAATATTAACTTTTGTATTATTTTAAGGACATATATCTGTATATTTACTTATTTATTTATTTATTTTCATGTATATGTACCTGTATCGAGGACAATGTGGAATATAGAATAGTGGGGTAAAATGGAATATCTTTTTCACTTGTATGGAGTTTCAACCTATCGGAAGTACGCCAATTGTCTTCACTGTGCTTTATAAATGGACGGTAGTTCACCTTGTGACAGCGTGAAGAGATGTTTTTGTGTCATGCATCTTCTTTTGCTTATCAACATTCAGACTTTTTTGGAGACAAATATTACGAATTCTGTTATTAGCGAAGCAATAAAATGAATGAAAAACCTTGTGTCATATCCGGTAGGAGAGTTGAGTTAGTAAGTAGTCTGGTTCCCATGAACTTATTTCTACCAACAGGTGGTTGAGATTGAGGTATTCTCAAAGATGCAGATTTGGGTATTATGGATTACCAACTATTCCATATTATTTGCAATTTTTGTAAAACTTTAATATTAATATTTTTTTCAATATCGTTTATTTTAAATTACAAATTTCAAAATAAAATGTTTATAATGGATTTAATTATAATTTTCTGTAAAAATACTACCCTATTTCCTATTATTCTTCAAGAAAATGGATATTCCACATTTTCTCTCATAAGTATTTCAGATTACCCGCTTGGTTCATATTACCCGATGAAAACTTTCTTTTCTTGATAAAAAATTTTGCATGTACACTTTATTTCTCGTAGTAAAAAAAGTAAGTTTATAGTAATTGAATTCACAATGATACAAAAAACTCTTATTATGGTGAGTTCCAGTAAAAATAGTATTCCATATTCAACCATTTTTTTCTCTATATATATTATTTTTATTATTTTAACATAAGAATTTTTTTAGGGTTTAGATACTGTCTAAAATCCACGTAATACAAAAAAAAAGTATGATTAATGGAGAGTTATTCGGAGATTTTGTACTATTGGAGAATCATGCTGCAAGCGTCTTCTACTAACTGCCCACACTGATAAGCTGTGACATCAGATATATTTTTTGTATTTTGATTTAGTTCATAAATTCAAAATCACAAACTTAGTTTACACTCACATTGTAGATACACGAACTCATTTTAATACAGGTTGATTATAATTAAACTGATAATCAGTACATACATCTATAAAAACCATCTTGTAAATAAGCAGGCGAGAAGATTGCCACCAAATTTGCTATTAATTAATCAAATCTTTCATGAATTTAGTGATAAAAATAATTAATGAATGCCTAATTTGTTTATGCATTCCATGCGCGTCATTTCTCTTTATTTCATTTTCTGATTTCTCATGTAAAACCCCATATGCCGAACACTTTTGAATTATTTTTTTTTCCCTTTAGAACTGAACAAGAGTCATCGATATTTCAATTTATTAGCTATCTTCTTGCGCTTTTAAGTTCAGAGTTCTGTTTATAACGGAAGTACAATTATAACTAACTTGTACGTTTGGATCTTAGAAGTCATACGTTACACATAAACATTGCATACATTGAGAAAAAAATATATACCGCTTTCATCTAAGTTTATATATCAATTAATAGTAGTTAAAAACAAATAAGTAGTAATTTTCTGAGTTCCTAAACTAGAAATATAGATTCTCGTATTATATGAATAAGGTAAACAAGTAAACAAACAGAGGACATTCAGGATATTCAAAATATTGTTCCACCATCTAGAAATAAATAAATTAGAAATTCTCAATCATTTCAACTATTCAGCTTATTGGCGAGCCTTATACGCATAGTTCGAAAATCTATATTTCTAGTTTAGGGGTTTAGAAATTGACCACTTTTTCGTTCTAGAGGACAGCGGTATATTTTTTACTTAGTGAATTTTCTAGAACTCGCTATGAAAAAGAACTAAAATTTATAAGAATGAGGTAGATTTATTTTTACCAGAGCCCCAATTTATTTTTTAGGTGTCAGTCACAAATTTTTTTTTCAGTGTACAGAGTTCTAATTCATATTTCACAGTTTTAGTTCTAAACTAAAAAAAAAAAAAAAAAGTATGAAGCAAAAATTATAAGTTTAGTTCTAAAGTGTGTGTGTGTACGTTTATGTGTACGAATTACAAATTTATTTTTTATAATTATATTTATATTTTATTGATTTAAGAAATGGTATACGAATATAACAAGTAGGTAACTATATATCAGTAACTAAAATAATAACAAAATTTGAGTCATAAGAGTTACTTACTGAAAAACATACCACTAAGTAATGACTCTTTAACACTCGGTGGAACATATTAAACTTACTTTAGGTTAGATGAAATTATTTTTGACTTTATTAATGGTTTACAAGAATAATTGAGGTTATTTTTAGACATAAAAGATGAAAGATGTTTCCTTGATTGACGATACATTTATAAAATTTTCGAATTTTGGCAAGGATATAAAGTTACACAGAGATTAAAATGAGAAGCCTTTGTCTGTATAAGATAATTTATCAAAATAAATTATAGTAAAATGCGTGGGCTGTGTCATAGACTAAATAAAGTTAAAGAGAAGAACATGCAAAGATCCAGGCGTTTATAAAGTAAATATATTAATTTCGAACAAATTAAGGATGTGTTTGCATAAGCTTTAAAATTTAAATTAAAATAGTCTGTATTATCAACAATAATTATTCACTCAAAACTTGATAGTAGTTTAATGATAGTAGTTTAAAACACTATGATGAAATGATAAAAATAATAATATCGTCATTGAAATAAATTTAAAGTTTATAGAGATTTAAATATTTTATCCTACTTGCATTTTGTTAATAAAATTTAAGCTGCCTCTTAGATTATTTTCTTTCATAAGAAGATTTACAGTCATAACTTCTAAATAACTGGAATTTTAGGAAATGATAGAAAAAAAAGTTTATTTTATTACGTAAACTCTATTTTTATAAAGCACGTACAGCACGTGCATTTGCAGCTGTAAAGCCTATTTTTTTTCTCTTTTGTTACATTAGTGAAAAAAAAAGAAACAAAAGAAAAAAAGATTTTTTTTCCAAATGTATAATTAGTTTTATTAAATAACTTAATGAACTGTAAAATATAACTATTATAAAAATATTTTTTAATAAAAATTACTCACGCGTGAAAGAATTTCAGATACATTAAAATGTCGTTATTAACATATCATGCTGCAAAAACAGAAGTGAAAAAGGCAAATCCAGTTTTAGTTTTATGCACATATGTTACAGAGGAAAAACACTCTTTTCCCTGTGCTATTATCAGTTTGAATTGTTGAAATCTCTTCAGAAATAATAAATTATAAAAACTGGAACTCATTACTCAAAAAATATATTTTTGTACTTCTTTTTATTTATTACACATTTCATAAAAATTCTATAACCAATTTTCGTCTACATAGAAAAAGTATCTGTTTACTTAAAGTTTATTTTGGAGCAGATTTCAAATTTATTTTATTTTTAATTTTTATTTTAAGCTGAATTACCAGTGAAAATCATAAAAATAATAAGATATTTGAATAAGTTTTAAAGCAAATTTAGATCTATATTGGAAAATACGGAAATTGCCCTTCAGTATTGCTAAATTTAGGAACTTTTTTATTCAATATTCATCAATAATTATGAGGAGTGATATAGACAATTAATCTTGGATGTGATTAAGCAAACATTACAAATAACAAATAGTGGTAGATATTGGATAAAAAAGTCCCTAAAATTGGCAACATTGATGTCCTAATAGGATAATGCAAAATTTTCCCATCCGTGCTCGTACCAAATTTAATGGACTCCAAGTTTAAAATAATTATAATAATCATAAATGTAATTAAGCCAGTTTAAAACATGTTTATCACTCATAATATGTATATGTATATGTATACATGTGTGTGTATGTTTGTGTTTACGTCTGCTGTGATGAAATAGGATACAGGGATAGAAATAGGTGAATATATAGGATAAAATAGGTGAATAGGTCCTAATTTAATAATGCAAGATTTTCCCATTCGTGGTCGTACTAAATTTAATGGACTCCAAGCTCAAAAAAATTATAATAATCATAAAAGTAATTAAGCCAACCTAAAACATGTTATCTCTCATAATTTGCATATATATATATATATATATATATATATATATATATATACACACTGTTAAAAATTTCAGATCAAGGTTTAACCATATGTTGGTATAATAAAGAAGCATCACAAAACTGGCGTTGTAAAATTATTACTTACAAACTTTGAATAAACACCATAAAATGCAATAAACTCGCAACAATTGTTTCGGGTCGAAAAACACACGACCCTTCATCAGGCGAACAAAGTAAGCACGAGTGCTGCAGTCAGAGCGGCAACGCACCCGCAGTAGTAGCACCCGCAGTGGTATTGCAGTAGCTTCAATTTGCTAAGTTAAACCAAAACTTTGTATTATCGTAGCTACAACCATGCGATGGTGAAATGTGCTACAATGGTTTGGTGCTTCTTGTTGAAAAAAAGCACCAAATTATTGTAAAAGATTTCCCTTCCTTGTGGATGTAGTTATTGCAGTACAAAATCTTGGTTGAACAAAGCACTAAATAATGGTAAAAGGTTTCACCATTGCGTGGTTCCTGCTATGTTTCATGCTATGTTCCATGCTTTGGTTCAACTTAGGATAAAATTTGTAACAGTGTATATACGTGTGTGTATGCTTGCGTTTACGTGTGCTGGGGTAAAATAATTGTTTTAAAAAATTAACAATTCAAAACTGATCTACATTTTAAGAAGAATCTCAAGCATCCTTGTTCAGTGGTAGTAAAATTTAAAAAGCAATTTTTTTTTACAATAATCTCTTTATTATTCGTTACGAATTATTCAAATTTGATACACTGTTAAAAAAATGCGGAAAAAATACAGAAATTCTCTGTAATTTCAGAAAAAAAGGCGTAAAATACGTTTTGTCTACGTAATTTTTCCGTAATTTACGCCTTTTTTTCTGAAATTACAGAGAATTTCTGTATTTTTTCTGCATTTTTTTAACAGTGTACTTCGTACATGCTATGCATTGTAAAGGATTTACACAAGTAAATTTTATCTTTGTGCCCTTACCCTAACAGCACAATTATCCATAGTATATTATATGGCTATCTCCAAGATGTCTTTTCATCCATAAGATATCCTAAGGATGTCATGTGAAGACGATGTGCTATTAGGGTAGATTACATACGTGAATATTTATTTGTGGAACAACATTTATAACTGAAACTAATACTTAGTATAGTCACATTCGTCAACAAGTATTGTTTAATTGTTAAACATTTTTATTTAACTTAAGATATTGTTTACTTGTGTGTGTGTCTAATCTAAGAGTTGAAATTTCACGCAATGAAAAAAAAAAAAAAATCTGACTGACATCTAGAAACTAAATTGTATCTCTAATAAAAATAGTTCCATGCTATGTTTATGAATTTCAGTTTCTTTGATTAGCGAGTTCCAAAAACATCTATTAGAATTCAGTACCTTTTTACTTTCTCTTACCCATAGGGTCGAGAAAGTATTGTTTTAGGGTCAAATTTTCGAACGCGAGTTGTTTTTGTTATATTTCTGTTATCAGCACATCTCAAGAACAAATAGTAGCAGAAATTCCAAACTCGGTATTCTAAATGTGTATGATATAGGGATGCTACAGTAAGCTTGTCGTTGAGATGAAGCAAATTGTTCATGTACAGGGACTAGAGGTTTGCACGGGCCGGCCTTCCGGCCCGAGCTCGAGTCCGGCCCGGCCCGGCCCTCGGGTCGGGTTCTGGCCGAATTTTTGAATTTGCTCTCGGGCCGGGCTCGGGCTTAAAATTGTTTTTCTGGCTCGGGCTCAGTTTTTATGTGCATATTCGGGCCGGGCCAGGCCTGAATAAAATTTTCTCCGGCCCAGGCCAGGCCTGAATGAAATTTTCTCCGGGCCGTGTCGGCCCGAATCTTTTTCTGGCGTCCTCGTTAATCAGCGAAAAAGGAAAATGATAAAATATTTCTTCAGTCATTTATTTTACGTAATTTTACAGGCTTGTGTGTCACATAAAGTTCTATTTTATTAAAAAAGTGTCTGTAACGTCAATTTAATTGTCTATCAGTCTGTCTGTCCGAAATCTGATTTTTCGCAAATATTTTTAGCATGCCTCGAAATTAATATATAAGTATTCAAATACATTATGTCTATGGGGGAAGTTGCAGGTAGGTAGAGTTTAACATCTATAGACTGCACTAAACCAAATGAAACGAATATATATTTTTTGTAATAGAGATAGTCAACTTGGGAAAAAAAAATTGTGTATGTAGGAGCCTCATCTCCCCCCCCCCGGGGAGAAGTCACCCCTCGAGGAGAGTAAATTTTCATGATGGGTATCTTTCAAAAGAGCTCGCCAATACCTTTAAAACGAATGGTTGAACCCTCGATCTGCAATAATTTAAAACAAAGTTTTTTTTTTTTTTTTTTACTTTTAACGGGAAAAAAAAACATTTTTTATTTATTTATTTATTTATTTATTTATTTTTTTAATATCGAGAATGAAATGGACTTTTTTTTTATATTTAGTGTTATACTACTTCTCTAATATGTAAATCGTGTGCATTATCATAAAAGATAATTTTTTGAAATAATAATTTTTAATAAATTATTTTTTAAAAACAGAATTATTTTTTAATAACCGAATTAAATTTTATACAAATTTAGGTGCATTAATAAAACGGTGGGTTGAGGGGGGGCTGCAACCCCCTCACACAGAACTAATTATCATATAAAACTCTTCCGAAGCCTAATTTGAATTGTTTAACATAGGTTTACATAACAGTACTCATTATCTTACCTCTTAATCTCTAACCTGTATTTATAGTATTAAGTTTCAGGGTAAGAGAAAGTCGTGCGAGTGACACACCAGATTATTTCAATATTATCGTGGTGAAACTTATTTAAAAATCTCTTCAAACAAATGCAAACTCAAGAGACGAGTTTTAGTCACTATAATCTTGGTTAATGACCCAATTCTAGGAAGTCAAGCGAGACTTTTTCGCTCTTTAAGGGACCCATAATAGTCATAATATTCAGAATATTCATTTATCATCTAGAAAAGTATAGACTAAAAATTCTAGATCATTTTGTCTATCCAGGTTAATTGTTTATCTCATACGCATAGCCCTTAAGATTATTTTTTAATTTAAGGATTCAGAAAAGCACTGTTTATACATTCTAGATGGAGGTGGTACATTTCTTTTTTTTCTCAGGGTAGGCATGAGAATGTAAACAAAACAAAAGTTTATCGGAGGAATTGTAGTGCAAAAAATGATTCTTTATTCTTTTAAACCTGTAAAATATTACAAAATACAGCTGCATCTGAATGTCAAGTATAGGAAAAAAATAATAATATGAAAAGATTGTATAAAACTATAAACTTGAATTTCTTTCATATTCATCTTATAGAAAAGTGAGAAAACCTTACACAATAAAAAATATTTTTCCACAGATAAAATACAACAATGCGTGCAACTATTAATTAAGAAATATATTTTTATGACATCTCAATATACAATCAAGAGCTTTCAAATTGATGTACATTTTTTAGCCATAGCCAGCTTGCTAAAACACATTTAAATCTAAAAAATAAAAAAAATAAAAAATCTTTAGATTTTCATTATTTTATCTAGGGAAATCGGTACAGTTCTCCATTGTTTTTGCATTGCATTTAAAAAGTTCAGATACATTAAATAATGTGGTCGACGATTGAATCTTATATTTTTATACTTTTATTTACCTTATACTTATACCTTATTACCTTATACTTTTACCTTATTACCTTATACTTATATTTTTTGACTAAAAAAATAATGCAATTAAGATATATTTTGTTATAAAATAAAAGACTGATGAAACAAGAAACACATTTTTCATGAAACTACTATTAAAAGTTAAACAGAAATTTAATCTTTATTACTCCTCTATTTTAGTCCTAATTTTAGTTAAAAAAAAGAAAACGAAAAAGAGGGAAAAATAAAAATAAAAATAGAAAAGTATATTAGGTTTCCATAATTGAATTGAAAAACTTATAAAAAATAAGTAAAACAAACAAAAAATTACATTTTGTTTTAAATGTTCTTATTTTTTAAGCAAAACAAAAGCATAATGAATTTGCGATTTAAAAGTTTTGCATTCTTTGTAGTGATTTATTATTTAAAAAGATGAATTGAAATAAAACCTCATGAATATTTCATTTAGCTACATAAATTAAAAAACAGATTATTGTAAAATATCAACGAACACATTAATGGAAATCATATGCAAGAATAGTAAGGAAAACTAGTATGTTGTGGCCACCACAAGACTTTCTTCTATATTTACATATACATATTCAATCAGTAACAATATTAAAAAAAAAAAAAAACTAGTATGTTGTGGCCACCACAAGACTTTCTTCTATATTTACCTATACATATTCAATCAGTAACAATATTTAAAAAAAAAAAAAAAAAAAGTACGATTTTTTTTTCTAAGTTTTTTTTTTTTTTTTTTTTGTTAAAAGTGAAAAAAATCGATAACTTTGTTTTAAATTATCACAGATTTATAGTTCAACCATTCGTTTTAAAGGTATTGACGAGACCTTTCGAAATATACCCATCTTGAAAATTTATCCCCCCCGGGGGGGTACTTCCCCCCCAGGGGGGGAAGCGATGCCCCTCCATACAGAAAATTTTTTTCTAGTTACATACTACTATTATCAATAATTCATATTAATTTTACAATCACAAGTTTAAAACAACTCTAATTATGCACATTTATACGAATTTTTGTCCTATGCTGCCATGTTAAAAATTTAGATAAAATGCTATCACAGCGCCACCTGTTGAGCTATTGATCCCCAAACATAATCAGCACCAGTTTATGTCGGGGACCAACTAAATACCAAGTTTGGTTAAATTTCGTTAAAAAAAAAAAAAAAAAAAAAATGCGATATTTTTCTAAGTTTTTTTTTGGTAAAAGAAAAAAAAATCGATAACTTTGGTTTAAATTATCACAGATTTATCGTTCAACCATTCGTTTTAAAGGAATTGACGAGATCTTTCGAAAGATACCCATCTTGAAACTTTGCCCCCCCGGGTGGGAACTCCCCCCCCCATGTGGGGGCAACCGATGCCCCCCCATGCACAAAATTTTTTTCCTAGCTAACTACTACTATTTTCAATAATTCCTATTAATTTTACAATCACAAGTGTAAAATAACTCTCTTTATGCCCATTTATACGGAATTTTGTCCTATGATGCCATGTTAAAACTTTGCATAAAATGCGATCACAACGCCACCTATTGAGCGATTGATCCCAAAATCTAATCAGCACCAGTTTATGTCAGGGTGCAACTAAATGCCAAGTTTGGTTAAATTTCATTCATTGGTTCGTGAGATACAGCGTCCACAAAAAAATGACTTAGCCAATGTGACTTAGCCAAAAATGACCCACCAAAAAAAAACTTAGAAAAATATCGCATTTTTTTTTTTTTTTTACTTTCTTCTATATGTAATATAGAGAAAGTATTGGATTCGCGAAAATTTTCGAAGTCCACTTTTTGATGGATTTACATGTTTTGGGATATGGAGAACACGAATTAATAGTTTTTAGAAAATGTCTGTCTGTCTGTCTGTCTGTCTGTATCATTTTTTTGTGGACGCTGTATCTCACGAACCAATGAATGAAATTTAACCAAACTTGGTATTTAGTTGCACCCTGACATAAACTGGTGCTGATTAGATTTTGGGATCACTCGCTCAATAGGTGGCGTTGTGATCGCATTTTATGCAAATTTTTAACATGGCAGCATAGGACAAAATTCCGTATAAATGGGCATAAAGAGAGTTATTTTACACTTGTGATTGTAAAATTAATATGAATTATTGATAATAGTAGTAGTTAGCTAGGAAAAAAATTTTGTGCATGGGGAGGCATCGGTTCCCCCCCTGGGGGGGAAAATCCCCCCCCGGGGAAGTAAATTTTCAAGATGGGTATCTTTCGAAAGGTCTCGTTGATAATAGTAATAGTTAACTTGGAAAAAAATTTTTTTTTTTTTTTTTTTTAACGAAATTTAACCAAACTTGGTATTTAGTTGGTCCCCGACATAAACTGGTGCTGATTATGTTTGGGGATCAATAGCTCAACAGGTGGCGCTGTGATAGCATTTTATCTAAATTTTTAACATGGCAGCATAGGACAAAAATTCGTATAAATGTGCATAATTAGAGTTGTTTTAAACTTGTGATTGTAAAATTAATATGAATTATTGATAATAGTAGTATGTAACTAGGAAAAAAAATTTCTGCATGGGGGGGGCATCGCTCCCCCCCCCCCTGGGGGGGAAGTACTCCCCCCCGGGGGGGATAAATTTTCAAGATGGGTATCTTTCGAAAGGTCTCGTCAATACCTTTAAAACGAATGGTTGAACTATAAATCTGTGATAATTTAAAACAAAGTTATCGATTTTTTTCACTTTTAACAAAAAAAAAAAAAAAAAAAACTTAGAAAAAAAAAATCGTACTTTTTTTTTTTTTTTTTTAAATATTGTTACTGATTGAATATGTATAGGTAAATATAGAAGAAAGTCTTGTGGTGGCCACAACATACTAGTTTTTTTTTAACGAAATTTAACCAAACTTGGTATTTAGTTGGTCCCCGACATAAACTGGTGCTGATTATGTTTGGGGATCAATAGCTCAACAGGTGGCGCTGTGATAGCATTTTATCTAAATTTTTAACATGGCAGAATAGGACAAAAATTCGTATAAATGTGCATAATTAGAGTTGTTTTAAACTTGTGATTGTAAAATTAATATGAATTATTGATAATAGTAGTATGTAACTAGGAAAAAAAATTTCTGCATGGGGGGGGGGATAAATTTTCAAGATGGGTATCTTTCGAAAGGTCTCGTCAATACCTTTAAAACGAATGGTTGAACTATAAATCTGTGATAATTTAAAACAAAGTATCGATTTTTTTCACTTTTAACAAAAAAAAAAAAAAAAAAAACTTAGAAAAAAAAAATCGTACTTTTTTTTTTTTTTTTTTTTTTTAAATATTGTTACTGATTGAATATGTATAGGTAAATATAGAAGAAAGTCTTGTGGTGGCCACAACATACTAGTTTTCTAAGTTTTTTTTTTTGTTAAAAGTAAAAAAAATCGATAACTTTGTTTTAAATTATCACAGATTTATGGTTCAACCATTCGTTTTAAAGGTATTGACGAGATCTTTCGAAAGATACCCATCTTGAAACTTTGCCCCCCCGGGTGGGTACTTCCCCCCCGGTGGGGGGGGGAACCGATGCCCCCACATGCACAAAATTTTTTTCCCAGTTAACTATTACTATTATCAACGAGACCTTTCGAAAGATACCCATCTTGAAAATTAACTTCCCCGGGGGGGTACTTCCCCCCCAGGGGGGGAACCGTTGCCCCCACATGCACAAAATTTTTTTCCTAGCTAACTACTACTATTATCAATAATTCATATTAATTTTACAATCACAAGTGTAAAATAACTCTCTTTATGCCCATTTATACGGAATTTTGTCCTATGCTGCCATGTTAAAAATTTTCATAAAATGCGATCACAACGCCACCTATTGAGCGATTGATCCCAAAATCTAATCAACACCAGTTTATGTCAGGGTGCAACTTAATACCAAGTTTGGTTAAATTTCATTCATTGGTTCGTGAGATACAGCGTCAACAAAAAAATGATACAGACAGACAGACAGACATTTTCTAAAAACTATTAATTCGTGTTCTCCACATCCCAAAACATGTAAATCCATCAAAAAGTGGACTTCGAAAATTTTCGCGAATCCAATACTTTCTCTATATTACATATAGAAGAAGGTAAAAAAGTATACACATGAAAATTTAAACATTGCAAAGTATCCTTCAACGAATAAAAATATAAACCGTGACCCCCACTAAGACGTATTTTTTTTGCAATTCCTCTCCCCTCCCCAATTCTCCTCCCCTATTCCCACTTGGGGGACAGAAGCCAAAAGCACGTTTATAAGCATAACTCCGCTCCAAATTACTCTACAGTGAAGAAATTGCAGATGGGGAGGCCAAACTTGAGTACCAAATAATAATAATAATAATAATAATAATTTTTTGTGAGTTTTGAATTTTGGATTTTTAATGGGGAGAGGGGGGGAAATGATTTTCGGTGGGAAATTTTAGTAAAAACTTGATTTCTTGTGTAGAATTCTTCCAATAATAGTACAAAGATATTTAAAACGGTCAGGCTTCCTCTTAGGGGAATTTCCAAAACAGCTTTTTTTTTTTTTTTTTTTTTTTTTCTTTTTTGCGATTTTTTATTTTGAAGGGGTGGGTACGAGGGGAAATATTCGAGACCCCTTTTTTAGTGCATGGCATTAGTGAAGATTGTATGGGCAATAAAGACACAGATTTTTGTGTAGATTGGTTTTAGGACCTTGATTTCCACAAAGACCGGCTTTTTCTGAAATTCACACAGATGCCCCCCTCGGAGAGCACCATGCAAAAGCACGTTTGTAAGCATAACTCGGCTTCAAATTACGTCACGGTGAAGAAATTGCACATGGGAGTTTTATAATAGCTTATATTGGTTACGCATGTAATGACTGTTAATATTTCAAAATGTTTACTACTTCGACATTATAAAAAAATGTAGATTGTACTTGTGAATTTTGCGCTGCATCATTAATAAACCATGCAGCTAAAGGTCTTTTTTTTTATGATAATTGGCTTTTTCTTCTAGGGTGCTGACGTGGCTCTTCTCGTCATGGAACTATACATTCTGCTTACCTGAAAAGAACCTGCATGACACATTTCAATAGTACAGGGAGGGGGGGGGGGGTACCACGTTTTAAAGAGTAACACCGCTCCAAATTATCTCAGGAAAACGATTTTTTTATGTGTCAATTGGTTATTCGTACACACATGATTTTGTGAAATTCCTCCCTACAATCAATTTGAAGATCGGGAGCGAGAAAACATGTTTACATGCATTAATTCATACATGAGTCGGTTGGTTAATTGTACACAAAACGCATTAGAAACCATTTTACGAAATTGCCACATAAAGTGCAGTGGGCAAAAAACATGTTTTCATGTTTTACTCTGCTCGAAATTATCTCAGAATGGCGAAATTTTGTGTGTGGTTGTTTATTAAGTGTGCGCAATATTCATTTTTATGGGATTTCGCGAAACTTCTAACATTACTCGCGGGGAGAAGGGAGTCAAAGCGGGTAAGGCGCTGCCAAAAGCAGTGGGGATATGGGTTCGTCATGTTGCGATTGGGAAAACCACTATCGAAAGCAGCGATTAATATTTTAGTGAGGTTTGTCTGGTTAAAATGATTTTTTCCTTAATTTTTGATTTTTTGAGATTTTTTATTAATAATGATATGGAATTTTGAGAATTCACTTAAATATAGTGACCAGAGGAGTCCGCCAGTATTTATTCTATTTTAGAGTAATGCATCTTTATGCTACATACTTCTCTGAATAGAAACCATTTCATCTCTCATTCTGAAAATTAAGGAAGAATGGAAATTTCCAAAATGGACAAACAGAAATTTAACTATCACTAATGCCTTGAATCATTAGATGCACGTTCCGAGGTATTCCGTCAGAAATCACTTCGAAAGGATTGAAAACGTAACTTGAATACATAATGATGATTAATGCTACAAATGTAGATTGTTGAAACAATTGAAAGCTACATTCTGATGGAAATGACACAGACATTTCTTCAGTCCTCTAAGACAAATGATTTTGAAATTCAATGTACAAACACCGTACTTATACTCGTATATATGCATGTCTGTGTATAGAGAACTAGTAAATCAAATAAAGGAAAAATTATAGGTATAAAATTAGATAATTAAATGATGTACTGTTATCCGCGTTTGTAATGATCGATAGATGGCGCTCTCTGAACACTGCAGTTGTTAGTAAATATAACAGCCACGTGTAATTATTATTCTTTCTCCGCCATTTCATCATGGAAAGTCGATTGCATAATATGAGGATATGCAGTGGTGTGATAATTTCACCTTAGCCCACCAGAGGGCGAGCATTTCATTACAATCGCGGATATATCATTCGATTATCATTTGGATTTATGGATAGGAAGAATTAAAACAAACATCTCAATAAAAACAAATGAAAAAATTAAATAAATTTTTCAGATACAAATTGGAATTTAATGCAGTAAAAAATCTATAGTCTTCAATACTTAATTAAGTAATATATCTTATATATATATATATATATATAAGATATCTAAGATATTTATATATATACTAGTATATAACCCCGTCAAAAATGACGGAATGTGAACGATAAATCTTGAAAACAATGTTTAGATCATGAAGATTACCACGTGATCATTTAAATGTATTTTCAGTTTTTGTTTATAAATCAAATAAGTTTCGATATTTTATAATTTTCGTTCTGAAATTAAAAAAATTCTAGCCGATCAATAAATATGAATGACAATAAAAAAACTGCTGGTTGACAAAAAATATAGGCCCGAAAACACAACAGCAACAACACATCCCAGTGTTCCGTTAAGTGCTCTATTTAAAGTCCTCATAATAAGAATAATCTAGTGTGTCACTCACACGACTTTCTCTTAGCCTGAAATTTAATGCTATAAGTACAGGTTGGAGATTAAGAGGTAAGATAAAGAGTACTGTTATGTAAACCTATGTTAAACAATTCATATTAGGCTTCGGAAGAGTTTTATATGATAATTAGTTCTGGCCCCCCCTCAACCACCCGTTTCATTAATGCACCTACATTTATATAGAATTTAATTCGGTTATTAAAAAATAATTCAGTTAAAAAAAATAATTTATTAAAATTATTATTTAAAAAAGTTATCTTGTATGATAATACAGACGATTTCCATATTAGAGAGATAGTATAACACTAAATATCCAAAAAAAAGTTGAATTCATTCTCAATATTAAAGTAAAAAAAAAAAAAAAAAGGTTAAAAATGAAAGAAATCAATAACTTTATTTTAAATTATCGTAGATCGATGGTTCAACCATTCGTTTTATAGGTATTGGCGAGCTCTTTTGAAAGATACCCATCATGGAAATTTACTCCACTCGAGGGAGGACATCTACCCCAGGGGGGAAGGCGAGGCTCCTACATACACAAAATAAATTTTCCCAGTTGACTATCTCTATTACAAAAAATATGTATTCGTTTCATTTGGTTTAGTGTAGTCTATAGATGTTAAATTCTACTTACCTGCAATTTCCCCCATAGACGGGAAATGTATTTGAATGTCCCTGTACACGAACCATTTGCTTCATCTTAACGAAAAGCTTACTGTAGCATCCCTATATGATACACATTTAGAATACCGAGTTTGGAATTTCTGCTACTATTTGTTCTTGAGATATGCTGATAACAGACACACAGACAGACAGACAGACTCAGAGACTATTCGCTAAAAACGTGATTTTCGTATTCAGGGGACCTCAGAACATGTAAGTATAACAAAAACTCACGTTCGAAAATTTGACCCTAAAACAATACTTTTTCGACCCTATGGGTAAGAGGAAGTAAATAACGATTCACTTCATTTTACCAAAATACTTTTTTTTAAGACTATCGAAGATCCCGTTTCCAAATACGTAAGCGAAGTGTGACGTCACTGACCGTCCGTGGATGCAAGAAAAAGATTCCCTATATTAATCGTCCATTGTATTTTTTGTAAAAAATAATTAAAAATCGAGGAAAATTATTTCCCGATTTTAATACCCGTATTCGGGTATAGATATGCTATCGTATCCCTGTGTTAGATTGAGTTATTTTGCTGTCAAATTGACAAAATTTTAAATTTCAAAACTGCGTCATCTCTGGCGTTTTTTGTATTTGGCGATTAAAAACATACTACGAAAATATACATGCCAGATGTTTATTTTCTTAATATGTATTGTACGAAATATTGTTTTATATAATTCATCGCTCTCTTAATATAAGTTGTTAAAATAACAATGATTTTTGAAAGGAATAAAATATGTTCGCCAAATAATTTGGCGATATATTTTTTCCGCCAAGGATGACAGATATATTAAATCTATTCCGCTGCAACATATGAGTATCTTATATCAGACACTTTATTTAGACATTTGAAAAAAAATTTGACTTCAAATTACGATAGAATATTTATCATTTTCCTTTTAATTAGTATATTTGTTGGATATTCATTGTGTAAATATCATCCTTTGAAATGAAATGCTTATGTTTTCAATCGAATATGGAAGTTTGCTATTTTATTTTTCTGAAGTTTTGAAATTTAAAACTTATATTTTATCAATTTTACAGCAAAAACAACTTAATCTAACGCATGCACACGATAACTAATACATATCTATACCGAAATATGGGAATTAAAATCGGGAAATAATTTTCCTCAATTTTTAATAATTTTTTACAAAAAATCCAATGGGCGATTAACAGAGGAAATCTTTTTCTTGCATCCACTGACGCCCAGTGACGTCATCACTTTGCTTGCGTATTTTCTAACTAACTATCTAATAATAATTACAGACACTCCATGCTAACCCTAATTCCCCTCTACTCTATACTCCCAACCAGCTATCTCACCCACAACATCGCCAAAATATCCAGGATCCAGCTAGGGACTTTCTCATTCTCCACCGAACATTTTATCTTGACTCGACATTATCACCTTAGACTACCCTACTTTCAATACTCATTTCAACTGGTGACCTTTACTTGCCCAACCAAACATTCTATCCCAACTATAATTTTACACTAATTTCAAAACTAAAATCAACTGGCGACATTTACGTACTGAACTCGACGCCAATCATACCTTACAATTTAACAAATAATGAAGCTTGATAAAAATATTTAAAATGAAACAGTCAAAGAGTCGTTCACTCGCAATTAAAGAGTTGTCCATTTGGAATTTGTATTTTCTGAATGGCAACAGTTTATGTTTGTTTTTATTTGGCATTGCGTTGTTTATATTTATAATCATGAAGTTACATAATTCTATTTATAGGTTCATGTTTATAATAGCCAGTGATCCGTTATATTTAATTAAACATTTAAACATTACAATTGAATACTTTTTCAAGGTTTTAGATGAATAAATAACAATATGTGCGATACAAAACATGTATGAAAATGATATGTATGATTTCGTAAGTTAAATTGAACAAACGGAAAAAAAAAAAAAAAAAAAAAAAAAAAAGGCTGCCAAAAGTTTCTGTTTTGAAGCGGTGTAAACCGGAATCGTGAAGGACAGATGAGGGTCATTATATAATAATAATGGATATATATATATATGTATCCATTTCTTGCGAAAACTGCATCAAATTTATATTAATATAAAACATTTAGCACCAGTAATATTTCACTAAAACGATAATTTATTAATAAAAGTGATAAGGATAGTGTTTTCATGACCTTATTCTCCCAAATTTTATTTAAAAATGATCAAATATTTATTTCAAATAAATGAACAAAACACCCTTTCTATAGTTGCCGAAACGTCAGTGGAGGCCTCCATGTTGAGACTCAAAAACATTTTGGGTTCCGTCTATGTGTCTGTTTATTTGTTTGTTTGTCTCGCGATACAGGTCGCAAAAACCACGCTATTGACTTGCAATTTGGTACATATGTTCATGAGCCCAACGAAAATAGCTGTTATAGTTTTGGGTGTGTATTCCATTTGCAGTTCGTGTAAAGGTATACGTCAAAGATTTTCTAATCATATGGTGTGTGGGAAGAATTTGTATGTACCATGACAGCAGCCGCAAAAACGCGCTATTGACTTGCAATTTGGTACACATGTTTATGAGCAAAACGGAATTAGTTGTATAGTTTTGAGTGTGTCTTCCGTTTGTCGTTCGTATACAGGGACACACCAAAATTTTTTTTAAATCTTTATGGCATATGGGGAGAATTTGTATGTACCGCAATAGAGGCCGCAAAAACCCTCCGATTGACTTTTAAATTGGCCCACACGTTCAGAATCTGTATAGAAATAGCTGTTTAATGTTTTATGTCTATATTGTTTATGGATTGTGTAAAGGGATATGCCAAAATTCTTATCATCACGGCATAGGGGGTGAATTTCGTTTAAACGAATTTTAACATCATATCTTTGCAATAAACAAAATGAAATTAGCGTACATTACTGAGATGCTTAGCGAAATGACATACGCTGATGTACATTAGCGAAATGCTTAAATTTATGTTTTCTGCTGGAAATATTGAATCTTACGCTTTGTAATTAATGTACAAGACCTTACAAAAGTGTTCTGACAATCCCAGGTAGCACAGTATGGTATTTTCAACGTTGAACAAACGGCAATGCATTCCGTTGAATGATCGTTTTTCCGTAACGTTAATAATCTGAAAATATGTCTCGTTGATTTCCTCATCTTTCAACGGTTGTTTTAATACATTTTACAACGTAAAAAAAAACCGTTGTAAAAGGGTTGTACGAAATCGCAATACTGTCGTTTTTTTTATAACTTAAAAGAAACAGTTGTAAAATGGTTGTTCAGAATCGCAATACTGTCATGATTTTTATATCAGTTTTCAACGGTTTTTCTTATGTCTTATAAACGTTGAAATCCAAGAAAAACTGCTAGCTCTATATATTCATTGAATTTTCGTTTCTAAAATATTGCTAATAATTTAAAAAAGAAAAAATTCATATGTTAAAAAAGTTTTGGAACATTCTTTTAAAGAAGGGAAAAAGAAACACTCACTTCATTCCTTGAAAAATCTTGTTTAAATAAATATACAGCATCCACAATTAGACGAGAACTCATTTATTTTTAATATTATGCTAGCTGGTAAACAAACCCAAAACCAAAGGATATTATAACTTTGAGCTTTTAAGGAAATTACCAGCTAGCAAGTTTTTTGGAAATTACGTAAAATGTCATTTACCTTTCACTACACTTTCGATGAAAAAGTTTTAAGTTGCGTTTAATTAATTATTGTTTTACAGAAAACTTTCGTACCATTTTAACAGGAAAGCGATTACTTCATCTTCATTCACATCACATTCACTTTCAAAATGGCACGCGTCGTATCGTAAGACGCTTTTAAGGTTTGCTACAATATACTTGGCGATTTCGCGTGTAGAACGGGAGAAAGCGTACAATATGAACTCCTTCGTTACTTACGGTTTCCGAAAGCCGAAGAATATCTACTATACTTGTTAATATAATTTGCTGAAAGCTTTATCATGTTACAAGTTCTTTCGCAGCACACCTTCTTCTAAAACTCTAAAGAAAATTAAAACACGCACATACTGCCAATTCACAATCGTGTATCGATATCAAGTTGAAGAGATTCAACGTCATTTGACGGAAATACTGACTTATAAAAAGTACCTATTAATTCGTTGAAAAAACATATTTTTTATTAGAATCAAAAAGGAAAACAAAAACTAATAAAACACCTATTTTAAAACGTCGAAAAAATAACAGAAAAAGTACAACCATAAAACAACGTTTGTTATAGGTTTTCTTTATTACTGAATAAATATTCGAAATTGTTCAGTGAGAATATTGCGAAATTAAAACTATTTTTCAACGGACATAAAATAACGTAACCAATTTTTCACTGTTCAGACTTATTTGCAACGCTATAACAACGTTATGTGCTACCTGGGATATCACGTAATCATCCAGATTATGTCAAATTTCAAACAATTATTCATGAAAAACATAAAATAAGCTGAATAGTTTCAACTGGTGTACACGAAGTTTATGGTTCGTTTACAGAGACACACAAAAGAATTTCGTGACATTAGAGCCTATAGACAATTTCTCTTTAAACGCGCTTTACTGCGTTTATGCTGCATTGAATATAATGGAATTAACATACATTATAAAGATGCTTAATAGCACGTTTATTCTTATAAAAGGTTATGTATAGACTAAATAATTTATGGGGCCACACAAAAGAATTCCGATGACGTACTGCAATCATCCAAATGATGTCAAATTAGTTTGAAAAATTAATGAGTTATATTGAATTAGGTGCATTCTCATTATTGGCGTATATAAAAAATGCGGCTCCTTTTCCGGGATACATAAAAGAATTTCATACTATTACGGTCTACAGTCAGTATTTTTTTAAAGTGTATTTTAACATGGTTACACCCCATTAAATATAATGAAATTTTGCTAGAATTTTAAAAACACGTTTTTCTGTTGAAAATTCTGGTTATAGAATTGGTAATTAATTTACATGGTTACACAAAATAATTACGATATGCTATGTAATCTTTTTTCATGAAATTTGGTACAGATATTTGTGAATTACAGGGAATTAATACAAAACTGTCAGTTATCAGGAATATATGTATATATATATATATATATATATATATATATACAGATAGGTATAGAAAGTGAGATACATCAGGAAGGTTGAGGGGACGGCAGCCCCCCCTTAAGAACATATCTGTTTATGTAGCAAGTGAAACGAACCAATATATATATATATATATATATATATATATATATTATATAATAATGAATAAATAAAAATGTCCTGTTGAATAAGATGTGATGCAAATAGGACGTTGAGGCTCCTGATATGCAGATCAACTAGTTATTTTACCTCAATTAGTTATCGTGTTTTGCTAAAAGAATTAGAGGTTAATAGAATTTACTTCAGACAAACTTAGAAAATAAATCATATGATCAATAATCTTCTATTCCAAAATTCCTGATTTAAAATTCAAATACTAAATTTATCCACATTTTTTTGCAAAACGTTTCTTTTACTTACGTGATCTTTTCAACTCTGAAGTTTTCTTTTTTTTTTTTTTTTTTTAAGCTATTGTATAGCTTTTATCGCGGGCTTTGAGCGCGGCGACCGAATCGAAAAATTTCGTAACGAAAAAAAAACCTAACACAGTTCGGTAGACTTCGGCTGTACGAAGCTCGCACAGATCGAGACGAGTTGCTCCGAAATCGGACGAATACATAAGCAGCTGTTTGTGAGAAAGTATATAGGTGTATAGGTATCTATCATCTATGTACAACAGTGAATAGCTGTACGCGTAAAATTTGTGTATAAAGTAGATCAGATAAAACTTGAATATCTCCATTCGACTGGCAGGCCTTTAAAACCTATTAAATACCTTTTCTCTATTAAAATTTGTTTTCTTATCATTATTGTTATCTTATTCATTAATATCAAAGAAAAAACTTGAATATCCCCATTCGACTTGCAGGCCATTAAAACCTATTAAATACCTTTTCTCTATTAAATTTTTTTTTTTATCGGTCACCACGCACAAAAAGTGTAACTTAAATTAATATCAAAGAAAAAAATTGAATATCCCCATTCGACTTGTAGGCCTTTAAAACCTATTAAAATACCTTTTCTCTATTAAAATTTGTTTTCTTATCATTATTGTTATCTTATTCATTAATATCAAAGAAAAAACTTTAATATCCTCATTCGACTTGCAGGCCTTTAAAACCTATTAAATACCTTTTCTCTATTAAAATTTGTTTTCTTATCGGTCACCACGCTCAAAAAGTGTAAATTGAATAAAATATCAAAGAAAAAAATTGAATATCCCCATTCGACTTGCAGGCCTTTAAAACCTATTAAAATACCTTTTCTCTATTAAAATTTGTTTTCTTATCATTATTGTTATCTTATTCATTAATATCAAAGAAAAACCTTGAATATCCCCATTCGACTTGCAGGCCTTTAAAACCTATTAAATACCTTTTCTCTATTAAAATTTGTTTTATATCGGTGATCACGCTCAAAAAGTGTAACTTGAATTAATATCAAAGAAAAAACTTGAATATCCCCATTCGACTTGCAGACCTTTAAAACCTATTAAATACCTTTTCTCTGTTAAAATTTGTTTTCTTATCGGTCACCACGCTCAAAAAGTGTAACTTGAATTAATATCAAAGAAAAAAATTTAATATGCCCATTCGACTTGCAGGCCTTTAAAACCTATTAAAATACCTTTTCTCTATTAAAATTTGTTTTCTGATCATTATTGTTATCTTATTCATTATTGTTATCTTATTCATTAATATCAAAGAAAAAACTTGAATGGCCCCATTCGACTTGCAGGCCTTTAAAACCCATTAAATACCTTTTCTCTATTAAAATTTGTTTTATATCGGTCACCACGCTCAAAAAGTGTAACTTAAATTAATATCAAAGAAAAAAATTGAATATCCCCATTCGACTTGTAGGCCTTTAAAACCTATTAAAATACCTTTTCTCTACTAAAATTTGTTTTCTTAT
Source organism: Salticus scenicus (assembly GCA_963930645.1). NCBI lineage: Eukaryota > Metazoa > Arthropoda > Arachnida > Araneae > Salticidae > Salticus > Salticus scenicus. The sequence goes on from OZ005650.1 coordinate 117,500,015, forward strand.
CATTATTGTTATCTTATTCATTAATATCAAAGAAAAAACTTTAATATCCTCATTCGACTTGCAGGCCTTTAAAACCTATTAAATACCTTTTCTCTATTAAAATTTGTTTTCTTATCGGTCACCACGCTCAAAAAGTGTAACTTGAATAAATATCAAAGAAAAAAATTGAATATCCCCATTCGACTTGCAGGCCTTTAAAACCTATTAAAATACCTTTTCTCTATTAAAATTTGTTTTCTTATCATTATTGTTATCTTATCATTATTGCTATCTTATTCATTAATATCAAAGAAAAACCTTGAATATCCCCATTCGACTTGCAGGCCTTTAAAACCTATTAAATACCTTTTCTCTATTAAAATTTGTTTTATATCGGTGATCACGCTCAAAAAGTGTAACTTGAATTAATATGAAAGAAAAAACTTGAATATCCCCATTCGACTTGCAGACCTTTAAAACCTATTAAATACCTTTTCTCTGTTAAAATTTGTTTTCTTATCGGTCACCACGCTCAAAAAGTGTAACTTGAATTAATATCAATGAAAAAAATTTAATATGCCCATTCGACTTGCAGGCCTTTAAAACCTATTAAAATACCTTTTCTCTATTAAAATTTGTTTTCTGATCATTATTGTTATCTTATTCATTATTGTTATCTTATTCATTAATATCAAAGAAAAAACTTGAATGGCCCCATTCGACTTGCAGGCCTTTAAAACCCATTAAATACCTTTTCTCTATTAAAATTTGTTTTATATCGGTCACCACGCTCAAAAAGTGTAACTTGAATTAATATCAAAGAAAAAACTTGAATATCGCCATTCGACTTGCAGGCCTTTAAAACCTATTAAAATACCTTTTCTCTATTAAAATTTGTTTTCTTATCATTATTGTTATCTTATCATTATTGTTATCTTATTCATTAATATCAAAGAAAAAACTTGAATATCCCCATTCGACTTGCAGGCCTTTAAAACCTATTAAATACCTTTTCTCTATTAAAATTTGTTTTATATCGGTGATCACGCTCAAAAAGTGTAACTTGAATTAATATCAAAGAAAAAACTTGAATATCCCCATTCGACTTGCAGACCTTTAAAACCTATTAAATACCTTTTCTCTGTTAAAATTTGTTTTCTTATCGGTCACCACGCTCAAAAAGTGTAACTAGAATTAATATCAAAGAAAAAAATTTAATATGCCCATTCGACTTGCAGGCCTTTAAAACCTATTAAAATACCTTTTCTCTATTAAAATTTGTTTTCTGATCATTATTGTTATCTTATTCATTATTGTTATCTTATTCATTAATATCAAAGAAAAAACTTGAATGATTCGACTTGCAGGCCTTTAAAACCCATTAAATACCTTTTCTCTATTAAAATTTGTTTTATATCGGTCACCACGCTCAAAAAGTGTAACTTAAATTAATATCAAAGAAAAAAATTGAATATCCCCATTCGACTTGTAGGCCTTTAAAACCTATTAAAATACCTTTTCTCTACTAAAATTTGTTTTCTTATCATTATTGTTATCTTATTCATTAATATCAAAGAAAAAACTTTAATATCCTCATTCGACTTGCAGGCCTTTAAAACCTATTAAATACCTTTTCTCTATTAAAATTTGTTTTCTTATCGGTCACCACGCTCAAAAAGTGTAACTTGAATAAATATCAAAGAAAAAAATTGAATATCCCCATTCGACTTGCAGGCCTTTAAAACCTATTAAAATACCTTTTCTCTATTAAAATTTGTTTTCTTATCATTATTGTTATCTTATCATTATTGCTATCTTATTCATTAATATCAAAGAAAAACCTTGAATATCCCCATTCGACTTGCAGGCCTTTAAAACCTATTAAATACCTTTTCTCTATTAAAATTTGTTTTATATCGGTGATCACGCTCAAAAAGTGTAACTTGAATTAATATGAAAGAAAAAACTTGAATATCCCCATTCGACTTGCAGACCTTTAAAACCTATTAAATACCTTTTCTCTGTTAAAATTTGTTTTCTTATCGGTCACCACGCTCAAAAAGTGTAACTTGAATTAATATCAATGAAAAAAATTTAATATGCCCATTCGACTTGCAGGCCTTTAAAACCTATTAAAATACCTTTTCTCTATTAAAATTTGTTTTCTGATCATTATTGTTATCTTATTCATTATTGTTATCTTATTCATTAATATCAAAGAAAAAACTTGAATGGCCCCATTCGACTTGCAGGCCTTTAAAACCCATTAAATACCTTTTCTCTATTAAAATTTGTTTTATATCGGTCACCACGCTCAAAAAGTGTAACTTGAATTAATATCAAAGAAAAAACTTGAATATCGCCATTCGACTTGCAGGCCTTTAAAACCTATTAAAATACCTTTTCTCTATTAAAATTTGTTTTCTTATCATTATTGTTATCTTATCATTATTGTTATCTTATTCATTAATATCAAAGAAAAAACTTGAATATCCGCATTCGACTTGCAGGCCTTTAAAGCCTATTAAATACCTTTTCTCTATTAAAATTTGTTTTCTTATCGGTCACCACGCTCAAAAAGTGTAACTTGAATTAATATCAAAGAAAAAACTTGAATATTCCCATTTGACTTGCAGGCCTTTAAAACCTATTAAAATACCTTTTCTCTATTAAATTTTTTTTCTTATTATTGTTATCTTATTCATTAATATCAAAGAAAAAACTTGAACATCCCCATTCGACTTGCAGGCCTTTAAAACCTATTAAATACCTTTTCTCTATTAAAATTTGTTTTCTTATCGGTCACCACGCTCAAAAAGTGTAACTTGAAATTATATCAAAGAAAAAACTTGAATATCCCCATTCGACTTGCAGGCCTTTAAAAACCTATTAAAATACCTTTTTTCAAAAAATAGAGTTAGATCATTGAAATTTGGTACATCGAGGTTTTCGATACCTACAAATCGATTGCGGATATCTTTGATATATTCTCATTGCGGATATATTCTCATTTATTCAATAAAAGAAAAAAAATTGTTTTCTTATCGGTCACCACGCTCAAAAAGTGTAACTTGAATTAATATCAAAGAAAAAACTTTAATATCCCCATCCGACTTGCAGGCCTTTAAAACCTATTAAATACATTTTCTCTATTAAAATTTGTTTTCTTATCGGTCACCACGCTCAAAAAGTGTAACTTGAATTAATATCAAAGAAAAAACTTGAATATCCCCATTCGACTTGCAGGCCTTTAAAACCTATTAAATACCTGTTCTCTATTAAAATTTGTTTTCTTATCGGTCACCACGCTCAATAAGTGTAACTTGAATTAATATCAAAGAAAAAACTTGAATATCCCCATTCGACTTGCAGGCCTTTAAAACCTATTAAAATACCCTTTCTCTATTAAAATTTGTTTTCTTATCATTGTTGTTATCTTATTCATTAATATCAAAGGAAAAACTTGAATATCCCCATTCGACTTGCAGGCCTTTAAAACCTATTAAATACCTTTTCTAGATTAAAATTTGTTTTCTTATCGGTCACCACGCTCAAAAAGTGTAACTTGAATTAATATCAAAGAAAAAACTTCAATATCCCCATTCGACTTGCAGGCCTTTAAAACCTATTAAATACCTTTTCTCTATTAAAATTTGTTTTCTTATCGGTCACCACGCTCAAAAAGTGTAACTTGAAATTATATCAAAGAAAAAACTTAAATGTCCCCATTCGACTTGCAGGCCTTTAAAAACCTATTAAAATACCTTTTCTCAAAAAATAGAGTTAGATCATTCAAATTTGGTACATCGAGGTTTTCGATACCTACAAATCGATTGCGGATATTTTTGATATGTTCTCATTGCGGATATATTCTCATTTATTCAATAAAAGAAAAAAATTTGTTTTCTTATCGGTCACCACGCTCAAAAAGTGTAACTTGAATTAATATCAAAGAAAAAACTTGAATTAATATCAAAGAAAAAAAATACTGCATAAATAAAATAAATAAATAATTATAATTGCATAAGTTGATAAAAAATGCTATGCAATAGCTTCACCACGGCAGTCCTCGAGTGCCACACGTATTTTTTTTTTTTTTTTTTTATTAAGATGCATGCTTACAATATTCTTGTTTATCAGCTAAATTTATAAATAGTAAAAATTCCTAAATAAATATGAAAATATTTCTTTTATTTTTCTTTTCTTTTCTTTTTTTTTTTTTTTTTTTGTTTGTTTGTAATATTTCCAGTGGCATATTCTTTATTACATCGTTTTCTAAAATACAACAATTTAATTAAAGAAAGAAAAAAGAATATGTTCATTTTCTTATTTATATCAATTTTTATATAAATATAAAAGTTATTATTTTATAAAACAAATAATTTAGAAGAATTACATTTAAGCATTAAATAATATAGGCTAATAAATTCGTAGTAAAATTCGTAATTATTGTAAGTTGAATTGTTATTTAAAAAATAAAATGTCTCTGAGCTTTCACAAAACTTAGAAATACTTTATTTTATTTATTTATTCTTCATTGATTTGCCTATATACATTTACGACAAAAAATAATTACACCAGTAAAAAAAAAAAAAAAAAAAAAAAAAAAAACTTTAATTATCATTTTAAGCATTTCACATATTTTATTTATTTGTTTATTCAAAATATTTATTTTAGTTTATGATGTTTTATGATTGAGAATTCATTTTTTATAAAATACATATTTTTACTTTCTCTTACCCATAAGGTAGAGAAAGTATTGTTTTTAGGTCAAATTTTCGAATGCGAGATTTTGTTATATTTACACGTTTTGAGATCCCCTGAATACGAAAATCATGTTTCTGTGTGTGTGTGTGTGTCTCTGTGCGTGTCTGTGTGCGTATGTGTCTGTGTGTGTGTGTGTGTGTGTCTGTGTGTCTGTGTGTCTGTCTGTGTGTGTGTGTGTCTGTTTTCAGCATATCTCAAAAACAGAAAGTTCGCAGAAAGTTCAAACTTGGCATTCTAAATGTGTATCATATAGGGATGCTACAGTAAGTTTTTCGTTAAGATCAAGCAAATGGTTCGTGTACAGGGACAATCAAGAGAATTCTAATACATTACGTCTATGGGGGAAATTGCAGGTAAGTAGAGTTTAACGTCTATAGACTGCACTAAACCAAATGAAACGAATATATATTTTTTGTAATAGAGATAGTTAACTGGGGAAAAAAATATGTGTATGTAGGAGCCTCGCCTCCCCCCCTGGGGGGGAAGTCCCCCCTCGAGGGGAGTAAATTTTCATGATGGGTATCTTTCAAAAGAGCTCGCCAATACCTTTAAAACGAATGGTTGAACCATCGATATGCGATAATTTAAAACAAAGTTATCGATTTTGTTTTTACTTTTAACAAAAAAAAACTTAGAAAAAAAATCGAATTTTTTTTTCTTTTTTTTTTTTTTTTTTTTAATATTGAGAATAAAATGGGCTTTTTTTTTAGATATTTGGAGTTATACTACTTCTCTAATATGGAAATCGTCTGCATTATCATAAAAGATATATTTTTTTTAAATTATAATATCAATAAATTATTTTTTAAAAACAGAATTATTTTTTCATAACTGAATTAAATTCTATATAAATGTAGGTGCATTAATGAAACGGGGGGGTTGAGGGGGGTGGTAGACCTCCTCACACAGAACTAATTATCATATAAAACTCTTCAGAAGCCTAATCTGAATTGTTTAACGCAGGTTTACATAACAGTACTCGTTATCTTACCTTTTAATCTGCAACCTGTATTTATAGTATTAAATTTCAGGGTAAGAGAAAGTCATGTGGGTGACACACCAGATTATTTTATTAATATATATATAGAGAGAGAGAGAGTGAGAGAGAGAGATCAGGTATCATTTATAAGTTGTTCTGGAGTACTGTTAAATCCACCACCACCCCTTCTTTTTTATTTTTATTTTATTTTATTTTTTTTTTTTTTTTTTACATCATTTAACTTGCAGAAAAAATTTCATCAATATGTAAATGAGTTGAAGTAAGTTAGAACTCCAGAATAAATTAAAAATGTTACCTGGTATCAGTGTTGCCCGATCTGGCCGATTTTTTATTCAATAATCACCAATAATTTTAAAAAGTGACATTTGATATACATAATAGACGATTAATCTTCGAAATAATTAGGCAGACATAACAATTAAGAATTATTGGTGATTATTGAATAAAGATTCTGCCAGATCTGGCAACACTACCTGATATGTATACATATTTGAATATATTTTTTAAATTCAGGAGATATAGTAATCATATATTTATAATTTATAAATATATTGAAAATAAATAAAAATGAATAATTTAAATCGCTGAATAGTGATTGTGTTATATGTTTCAAATAACTGTTAGTAATCTTGAGGTAGCATTGTAAAAATTAAACTATTACTATCATAACACAATGATTTTTAATCTTAACTAAATTTCCTCTGACATATGACTTTTCAAATGAGGGCTAAGAAATACATGGCTAAGAAATAATATTATTTTCTCTCAGTAATAACAATAATGGAATAAGTTCAAGAAACTGACTGGAATTTATCATTTTAAAAATGATAGAATCTTCAATATATTGTAATATTCAGTAACACGTAACAGTACATTTGTTTATTATTTTCTAAATATTTAAAAATAAAGATGACAAATAGAAATTAACTTAAAACAAAAGATAATAACAAACTTAAAACAAATAGAAACTTAACTTAAAACAAATAGAAATTAACTTGATACAAAAGTCAAATTCTATACATTATAGAAAATTCCTCGTGTTTTTTTTTTTTTTTTTTTTTTTTTTTTTTTTTTTTTTTTAAGGCAGGATTATTAGTTTAAGACTAAAATGGATTAAATCATCGAATTTTCTGACAGAATCATGTTAAAACTTTTTATAGACTAATCGTTAAATCTTTATACATAGCCTATATTAAATACATCTATTTATGTTATAAGCTATTTTTGTGGTCATTCTAAATTCTAAATATATTGAAATGACCCTATATTTTAACAATTAATTCAAATAGTCTATTTATAGAAAAGTCAAAATTTTACACGTATATGGCTAAATATTCCTTTCAGATATTCACAAGAATTTAAATAAATAATAAATCCGGATACGTTTCGTGCTAACATACTATTAAATCTTAATAATGAAGTTAATTACCAAAGATTTTATCTGTCAATTTGTGCAATTTCGTTTTCATAACAAAATTCTCTTTAATTTGCATCTTCAATCCTTTTCTAATTCTGGAGCTTAAATGAAATCTATAAATAATCACAAGAGTTGTCAAAGAAGTTACAATGCTTGCATGCATAAATAAAGTCAGAATTGCTAAACATTTGTGCTATAAAGTATGTATTATAATTATTTATTGTTAAAATGTACGTATATTTGAAAATTTGATACTGTGTAGTGAGTTACAGATATTACAGTTAAAACATTTTAGCAAGTACATTGTGTTCATGATGTTTAAAGAATTAGATGATGTATTTTAATATAATTTTTTTTTTCTCGTTTACGAAAAGTTACATTTAAAAAGAAAAAGATTTAAATAGTAGAAGATAGAAGTTAAATAACTATTAAAAGTAGGAAGTTGGTAATTAAATCAAATGCGCCTAATAATTCAAAAAGCTGTTTCCCTGTTCAAAATGCTATTACGCCGTCTAAATAAATAAATATATAAATAAAAACTCTTTAATAAAATAAAAAAATTTCAGATAGACCAAACATTATAATCATCTAGTCTTTTCTTAAATATAAAAATTATTGTTTTAATAATTGATCAGTATATTTTATATAAAATTTCTTTACAGCAGACATTTTTTCATATTTTAGACAGAAATTTGAGAACACAAATAATATTTTTAATAATCAATATTAGATGAGAGTAAGGAAAAGTGCACACTGAACATTTTAATTAAAGAAATATTTTCTTCTGGGAAGAATTTAAGATTTTAGATAGCTTAGATATTTTGTGAGAAATACTTCATACGTTTGCCTATAAATATAACCTGGTATATAAAAGAATAATGGTATGAAAACTCAATATTTTTTTCTTTTTGTTCTTTAATTAAGAATAACTTGCCTCAGGTGCAACGTAATTGTGTAACTTTGACAACCGTGAGCTTTATCTTGGAAAATTAGATGTTCCTCCTTGGAGAACATTAGTTTTGAAACAATTTTGTTTTGTTTTGCAAATGAAATATTTATTTAATGAAAAGTTATTTTTAGCAAAGTATCTTACATTCAAAAATAAAAGCAATAATTACAATAAATGTATAAATAAATAAATGACTGAAAATTTTAATAGCATTTTTTTTTTCGTGTGACGCATTAATGCTGTTTAAGAGATAGTGTTGCTTTTTATAGCAAATACAGATATAACTTATTGATATAGACATCGTTAAAATTTTAAAAAATTGCCTTAAAAGAGTTGAACGATGGCCGGATAACTTTTTCGCGACAAAAAGTTCAATAATCTCACTTGTAACAAATTGTTGTAAACACCGGAGTACTGACGATTTATTAAAAGTCACTTCCCTTCTTCGGGAAAAATCTGAAGACGGATTTACGGACTTGACATTATTTTTTACGGTCATTAACTGGAATACTTTTTGTCGATAACTGACTGTAACCTATTGCGCAATTTCTTTTTCCCTTACAGCGAATAGCTATTTTGTGACTTTCAGTACCAATTAACCACTTTTTGAGCCGATGCTTATTTCTGGCATGTTTCTTTGGAAAAGAATAATATTATTGAATTAGGTAAGTGATTATATATTGGTTTAAAATATATACATATATATATATTCTATTTCTGGATAAAATATATGTGTTAGTCTGTTTTATGAATTTCAGGTTTCATAAGACTGTAGATTAGGCTTAAGCTGTAAAATAATAATAATTATGTTCCTGTTATATTAAAGAAAATTTTTGCCAGCAACTTATGAGAAAATATCCATATGCTATGGAAAAATATGGATTAGGTTCTGTTCTGGAAAATTATGTTAGGGAAAAAATTTCCATACAGAAAATTTTTGTACGCAACAGTTTTTTTTTTTTTTTTTTCTAAGCAAAAAGATTTTGCTTTAAATAAAATACATTAGTTTGACCAGCCAGGATCTTATCAGTAATTATCACGTGGTAGGCGAAGGTCCTGCTTCTTCACCACGGAAAGCTTTTTCGGCAATTCCCAATCCTGCTATAATACCAAGTTTTCGTATGGAAAACAGAAAAATATGTACCAATCAGAAACAAATTGTTGTAAGTTTTATATAGTTACGGAAATGCATGTGTTTTTTGACAAATTGAAATGTAATTTTGCAGGGGAAAAAAAACCTGCAATTGTATAAAGCAGAAATTTTCTGTATGAATGTTGCAAAAGTAATTTTCTTTTTAACAGATTATTTTGCAGTGTAGCGTTAGACTATGTTTTTATTCAGCACGTATTACATCAATTAAAATATACAGAAAGTGTTTCTTTTCTTTTCTCTGCATTATTCTTTATTTTTCTCAAAAAATAATTAAGTTAAAATATAATTTCTAATTAATTACTTTTAATACTATGGGGAAAATGCTAAAACATTTTGTACTGGTAATGATAATTAACTTGTATAATACAATTTTTAGTTTAATATGCTATTTAAAAATAAACAAAAAAAGAGGCATAATATTTAACTTCGGCCTGTCCAAGGTAAAACAAATGTTTTATATATTTTATACTAGTTTCTTATACATAATTTTTAGAAAATGCAAATTATACAACTTCTAAAATTTTAAGTCAGTTGTGCGTTTACAAAAAGTAAAACATATGTTTGTGTAAATGACGGTTTTACATGAGATGTAGATTCTTAAAAGGATTTATTTAATTATTTATTTTTTAATTATTTTTTTTAATGAATTATTTCAATTCATTTTCTTTCTTCCTTTTGTAATGTTAAAAGTAGTTAAGCAACAACAACAAAAAAGAAAATTATAACAAAAGACCTCCAAATAAATAAATAAATAAATAATAAAAAAATAATAATAAATAAATAACTTTCTCTGAATTTTCTCCAATATGTAATCTTATATTATTAAGTGAGCAATATTTGTATATATATATATATATGTTCTCGAAAACCGTAGCTCGGACAGTCACGTGATTTAACACAAAGGTACCCTCCGAAAGGGTATTGTGCACATCGAAGTCAGATTTTCGAATTTTGGTTAGTTTTCTATTAATTAATAAAAATATGGAAATAAAGCTTCCCATTTTTTTTTTTTATGACAATAGAATAGCTTTGGAGATTTTTTTTTTTTTTTTTGGTTTATTTAATTTTCATTGATTTGAGTGTATTTTACATTGAACTGCAGCTACGTTATGAGGAATTACAAGAGATTTCATTGGTTTATTTGATTTTCATTGCTTTGAGTGTATTTTACATTGAACGACAGCTACATTATGAGGAATTACAAGAGATTTCATTCGTTTATTTGATTTTCATTGATTTGAGTGTATTTTACGTTGAACTAGAGCTACGTTATGATGAATTACGAAATATTTGATTGGTTTATTTCATTTTCATTGATTAGAGTGTATTTTAGGTTAAACTAGAGCTACGTCATGAGGAATTACGAGAGATCTGATTGACTTATTTGATTTTCATTGATTTGAGGTAGGGGTGTCCAGTGATTTTTTTTTCTTTTTTTTTTTTTTTTTTTTTTTTTACACGGTTGACAGTGATTGCTGCAAAACCGATTTACGTGCGTTTTCAGGTTCATGCATAGCAAGGTATGGGTGTCCAGTGATGTTTTTTTGGTTTTAACATGCGTGATCGTGATTGCCGCGGAACCGAGTTTCGTGCGTTTTCAGACTCATGCACAGCGTGGTAGGGGTGTACAGTGATGTTTTTTTTGTTGTTGTTGTTGTTGTTTTGTTTTTGTTTTAACATGCGTGATAGTGATTGCCGATTAACCGAGTTTCGTGCGTTTTCAGATTCATGTACAGCGAGGTAGGGGTGTCCAGTGATGATTTTTAGTTTTAACATGCGTGACAGTGATTGCCGCGGAACTCCGAGTTTCATGTGTTCTGAGATTCGTGCACAGCGATGTAGGTCTGTCCAGTGATTTTTTTTATGTGCGTGAAGCGTACATACGTGCGTTATAGTGATTGTTGCGAAAACGACTTACGTGCTTTCTCTAATTCGACCATTCATCGAATAGTGACTTTTACTGTACGAGTAACAGCTGCAACTGTTTCCAGAATATTTGAAAAATTAACATTTCTATTTGACTGTTTTTGAGAATATTCGTTTTAATAATAGTTTTGTTGCACAGATTCAAGAAGTTCAAAAAATGTTTGATATTGTCAAGGAGATCCCATACTAAAACTGTGAATAAAATAGTCGCCAATCGAAATATATATATTTAAACGTTTCAATTATTCAACTAAAAAGAAATTCTTTAAATATAGTGCCCAGCGAAGCGGGCGAAGCCTGCTAGCTACGATTAAATAAAAAGAAAAATACTTTTCAAGAAAAGCGAGGGAAAAAAAGCAGGTACTATCAACGCTGTGGAAGAACTTAAAAAATGGCATGTCTGATACCTTACTGCATTGTATAAAAGATAAATTATTATTATTATTTTTTTTTTTCATTAACCCGTTAACACCCGAATTAATTTTCCAAAATATTAATAGATATAATTTCACTTCTAAATTAATATAAAGAACTGGCAGTAAAATATATTAACTTAAACAATTCTTCTGATAGTTTTAAATTTAAAGCCCATCCTCATTTATTGACTTTTAGTGTACTAGCGAGAAAATTTCGAGGTAGAAAAACTTTGCGATAACAGATTAATTTCCTATTATATGTTGGCAAAGATCTCGAAGTAAAGTATTCTAATATATATTATTATTCAACTTGATTTAAGGTAGTATACCTGCGCAAAAAGCAAATATATGTGCGATGAATGAAAAATCATAAAATGACTATCCAAATTATGAAATAATAATTAATAGTAAGCACATAAACATTTCAAGGATCATTTAGAGTGACGTTATAAACTAACACTAAAAAGCAGAAATCTTTCCAAGAAATCACAAAAAATATACGTGCCATTTTATTAGCTGTCCTCGGATGAGGACACTGGGCGCTAATTGTTTAACCCCTTCTTTCTTTCTCTCGTGAAAATGACGGGATGAGTTTTCGCTCTCTATTTCTCGTGCCTGTAATATTTCTGGGCTAGAACGTTCAGAATTAACGCACTAAAAAGATTTAAAAACAAACTAATTCTGATACCTGGAAAATTTATTATTTATTATTTTACAATATAGATGGAAGTGGTAGACTATTTAAAATGTAATTGGAGATAACAGATTTATTTAAATCTACCAGCATTATCCAATTTTAAATATTTGTTATATTTATGTTTTAACCTTAGCTCAGTTAGACTTCAGAATTTACGTGGTTTTGTGCTCTTTAGTAATATATATATATTAATATTGTGTACATTATGTAGTCAGAATCATAAAATGACTCGGATTCTAATATTACTATAAATGCTTCTGAGAATGAGTGATTCGGAAATGAGTGATATTTATGAAAGTTCAATTAGCGAATCTGAGTACAGTGTACTATATGTATAGTGATGTATTATACGTAAAGTTGTTTTCATAATACTCTGTTTTAATGTTTAAAGCACACATCTTTAATTTTTTCTACTTACTGGAAAACCAAACTTCAGTCGTAATAACGCTGATTGATGGTTTTTCTGCAAAATTAAATTCTCCTGATTCCAAGCTAAAATAAATTCCAAAAATTAAAAATGAATACATATATTGTTAATATACTTTTTTAATACAATTTTATTGAATAAAATAATCTGGTATGTCGTTTACACGACTTTATCTTACCCTGAAATTTAATTCTATAAATAGATATTGGATATTAAAGGCTAAGATAACAAGTACTGTTGTATAAACTTATGTTGATTGGTTGGTTGGTTGGTTGGAGGATTAAGGCCGATTGACTCCTTATGTGTCCTAGGCCTATAGGGGGAATGCCCTCCGTGGGGGTCTTTCTAAGGTGTCCCAGCCCGTATTTACGCGAGTTTCGGAGGAAACCACGGAAAACTCCGAACGGCTAGGTCGATGAGCGCGACCTGGGATCGAACCCGGCACCTCCCATCTACCAGCTTTGAGCGCAGAACCGCTTGGCCGCTGGTGGGCTAAACTTATGTTGAAATGATTCAAATTAGGCTTCGGGACAGCTTCATTTGACAAATAATTCTGTGTGTATGGGGGGGGGCGCTAGCGCTCCTCTCAACCCCCCCGTTTCATTATTCTATCCACATTTGTGTAGAATTCAAATCTGATATTAAATTCAAAAGTTCCTTTAAAATTATATAGACAACTTTCACACGCAGTACTCCTTGAAACTTATTTTAATCTTGATCAAACGTTCCTAGTAACAAACGTATTAACTTCAAAATACAGCATTTGGATCGTCTGAAGTTTTCTCTAAGAGATACAGCCAAAAATCAAACGTTAAAAATTTGACTTCGGTATTTCGGAAACCTCGAAACGTGTAAATATGCAAAAATCCAAGCTATTACTATTTAGCTTAAAAAAATACATTGTTTACCATATGGCTATTAGGAATTAATTTCAATTATTGAGCAGCTTTCCTGGACGTGGTAAAACATTATAATAAAGCGCTTTCACTAACAATAAACAAGAATATTATAGCTTAAATATTGACAGCCTTGTATATCTTCTGAATGTTATGTACATACCACATAAATATAATCCTATATTAATAACACACGGCATAACCTGAAATGCACTTTCATTAATTTTCAAGCATTGTCGCGTTACAATCTAGCTCTTTTGTGTAGCCATGTAAACGAACAGTGACAGATTTCCATACCATATTCTACATGAAACATGCTTTTACGCATATAAAAAATATATATTCGTTTCATTTGATTTAGTTCTACTTATAGATGTTAAACTATACTTACCTGCAATTTCCCCAAAAAACGTAATGTATTTGAATTCTTTGTGTAGCCATGTAAACGAACAGTGATAGATTCCCATACAATATTCTACATGAAACATGATTTTACTCATATAAAAAATATATATTCGTTTCATTTGATTTAGTGCTATCAATAGATGTTAAACTCTACTTACCTGTAATTTCCCTCAAAGACGTAATGTATTTGAATTCTCTTGGGTGACCCTGCACACGAACAATTTGCTTGATTTCAACGAAAAGTTTAGTGTAGCGTCCCTATATCATACACATTTAGAATACCAAGTTTGGACTTCCTGCCATTAATTGTTCTTAATATATGCTGTTAACTGTCAGACACACACACATACGCAGAGAGAGAGAGAGAGACAAACCGCTAAAAACATGATTTTTGGATTCAGGGGACGTTGAAACATGCAAATATAACAAAAACTCAATTTCGAAAATTTGACCCAAAAACAATACTTTCTCTACCATATATATCGGTAAGAGAAAATAAAAATAGGCACTTTTTTCAACATTTTCTTGAGTATTACGCGATTGTTAGGGGTTAAAATAAAAGCAATCATTTGTTTTTATTATTTCTTCTTGAGAAATCTTTTTCTCTTGATCCCGAACTCTTTTTCATGATCCCGACTTGTGCTCTCGGATAATCAGGATTTTACAGGTTATTGTTAAAAAGTTTAATTCATTTTTTAAATCAAACATTAAAAACTCTAAAACATAGATGTACGTTCTTCATTAGAATCTCTTTTTTATTACGGGAGAGAAAAATAAAATTGAGCAAATAAAAAAAGTATATTGACTTAAAAACAAATGTAGTAATAAAATATATATTCACGTGGGAATTTTTGTTCTAAGGTCTTAAAGAAATTACCTATATTGAAATAAATGTTCGAATCTTGGTAGACTTACAATCTGTAAAAGAGAATTCCTACCCGTCGTTTATTTTTGAAAATCATAATTCGTTAGTTGTTTATGCTTCAAAATGGCTGTTATTGAATTTATTGTTTCTCTTCCTTTTATATCACACTTGGGTTTTGGATAATTTTCCAAGTCATTCTTTAAAAAGTCTAAATTATTTAGAATGATATATCTATAAACACTCCTTACCTAAGTCACTAAATAGAAAATATCACGTAAGAGAAAATATGATACATATATATATATATATATAATTTTTGTTTTTTGTTTTTTGTAGCGTAAATTATTTCAATGAACATTTTTAAGACAAATGATTTTAATAGAATTAAAATAAAAGAGCTCTCAGAAAACTAATAATAAATTAAATAATAACAAAAAAATAAATAAAAGAAATTTCGAAATGGTAATTTTTTTATATCTCTGTACTATATTTTTATGAATTTTAAACCACTCTTATTTAAAACACTTGTCGAAATAATCTGTCTAAATCTCTCAATGTCTTTTTACTTTCGCTAAGCCATATATATTTTAGACAAAATATTAATCTGGGTTTTGTTATATTTGCACATTTAGCGGTGCCCTGAATCCTAAAATAAAGGGGGGAAATGTGTTGAATGCTGAGTTCGTTTTAGCCCTTTGAAGCAGATATCTCATCAAACATCATTTTTACACTTTTTTGATAGTTTTAAGTTATTTTAGATCTAAATAAGTGGAAAATGTTATATTTAAAATTTTAATTAATTTTGGTTCTAAAATATAGAGTGGGGCACCGGTGTCCCTTTCTGCGTTAAAGGTAAGTTCACCATGGGACACGGGTGTCCCATGAATAAATATTTTTACAAATTGCACTTATTTACAATTACTTAGATATACGAGTAGCAATAATTCATTACTGATCTTTTTTAAATAATCAAATTTAATTAGAAATAATTTTTTGAAATTGGTTGATAAATATATTTCAAACTACTTTTATTTAACATTTTTATTTTAGTAAAAAAATTACTCTGATAATCTAATAGATTTTTTATAGTAACTATGTCAGGTATAGCAAAGTGCTACAATTAAAACTCGCACTTTGCGGGTAAAACGTGAATGTGCTGTTTTAGGATTCAAGTCGACCAATAGAGTTAGTTCTCATCCTAAATTAAAATCGTAACTTGTCATATGCTAATAAGCTTGGAAAGTGAGATAGATAAAAGGAGAAGGAAGATTGTTTTCGAGGTTAATGGTAGAGAGGTTAGCGGCTAGAGTTAGTTGGAAGGAGAATAAGTTAGTGAGTTGAATGTAAGTCGAGTAGATAGCGGTGTCAGGGAATCCTCCTGCTATCGAAAGGTTACTGAGCCGCGAGGGTGATTGAAGTTGAATGTAGTAGTTAAAATTATGGTGGTTAATGATTTAAAGTTAAAGTAGTTAGCATGGCTGCCCATCTTAAGTTACAAAGATACTAAATATAAAGTCCAACGCCCGCCTTTTTGTTTAAGGGCAAATAAAAGCTCCATTGATTTTATAAATCTGACTTTGTGTTATTTCATAACTTCATTAAGTAATTAAATAAGTTTCAGCTTCAAGATAAACTTAAGTTAAATAAGGATGGCGACGACATTAAGGTCGCTACAACTATTAGACTCTCTTTTTTAATAAAAAACTACCGTATAATAATAATACTTGTAATAAGAGCGTCAAAAAATAAATAAGCAAAAGGGACACCGGTGTCCCATCTGCGTCAAAGAGTTAACGTCGCACGTCGCTTCGCAGTGATAGCCAATTGTCGACTGTCTGGTATTCACCCTTAGGGACGTTTGGAAGACACGGAGTCGTAGTTCTAATGCTCTGCGGAGGAAATGACTTCTCCTCTTCAGTAACGTACAGAGTAACAATAATTGCGATACTACTATATTTAATTTATTGGCAAGAATTAAGATTACTTGGCTATGACTTTTTCCTATTTGGCGCTCAAAAACTAAAAATTAATATATATATATTTTTTTTTTATTCAGCATCTAAAACTTTTACAGTGATTTAAATACAGTATTAAGTTAATTTCTCTATATTTTCTTTCAAGAAAATCTGGGATTAGCAATTGAAAAAATATCCCTTTTAAGTCTGATAGATATTTCATCTTAACGCAAACGTCCAATTATTTGAACCATTTCTCAAGATCTTGGCTTTCAGAGCTGCGAAGGAACCATTTCGATCTGTACCTTCAACAAATTAAAACGTTTTGGAACAGTTTTCATAATTTTAGTATATTTTGGCTTATAAATTAATGATCACTTTTCTCTAAGTACAGAGAATAATTAGTAGTTTTAAAAGTTATCACCTATATTTTTTTTAACCTTTCGATTACACTTGAATAAGGGGAAACTAATGAAAGCGTTCTTTAAAATACATCAGTAATATAATTTAATGCTAAAATTTCTAAATCCTACAGTGATAAGTATTTATTAGAAAGTATATTTAGATTTTTTCTTATAATTACAACTAAATAAAAACGAAAAGATTGTCCAGTCCATTTCGTGTCGTTTTATTTCGAATTAAACTATTTTTTTTTTCTTTTCACAAACAGCGTATCTTTGTATGCATAGTGAGGTCACTGATATTAGGAAGGTATTAGAAATATTACTTTCTATTATTGTAATTTTTTTCATTAGCAAAATTAAATGTAATTAAGAAATGATGTTTTTGTAAAAAAAAAAAAAAAAGAAAAAGAAAGAAATATTCAGCTTTTCATTAGAAGAATGCTAAAATCTTGCCTTTAGTATATAAAACACTACTATCCGACTAATTTAGATTATATATATATGCACACATTAAGTGACAATATTTAATGACAATATATATATAATCTATTTCATATACTACATATACAGGGTGCCACAGCTAGGATGTTACAAACTTCAAGGGGCGGTAGAGAACATCACAAGGATTCAGAATTGTATATGAACCCATGAACTCAAAGGTCATTTAACCCATTAAATACTGGATGTTTTTGGCTACAGTGTACTACTGACTACTGTGTAAATTTTTAAATCTTACATTATTCATTATTTCGCAAAATCACAATTTTCGTATTACTGCAATTCGTGCAATAAAATACATCGACATAAAAACATAATTTATTTACTTATGTAAACATTAAAATCTAAAAAATATTGTTTTAAAAATGCAACATTCGAGAGCCACGCTCATATCCACGTAAAAATATCTGGTTTTTAGAGGGTTAAAAATTACTTTTGCTCTCGTAGGTTCCTATACAATTCTAAATCTTTTTAATGTTCTCTACCGATACTCGAAGTCTGTAACATCCTACCTGGGACACCATGTATACATAAATTAAATAACTATACAGATACACAGAAAAAATTACAATAAATTTAGAAAAAATAATTAACACAAAAAGCGTTGAAGCAGTCATTACTGAGTAACCTTTTTATATTGTATTCTCTTCTAGTATATTTGGGATTGTAATTAAGTTGGATAATTAATAGATGCATTTGCGCGTGTTTCTACAATTCTTTTCTAAATTTGTATATACCCCCCCCCCCCACTCCCAACAACTTCCTGGTGGTTTTCTCAATGCTTTTTGTTTAATTATTTTCTGGTTTTATTGTTCATTTTTCTGTTTGTATGTATAATTATTTAATTTTTATTTAGGTTTACGTATCGGAAAATCGCTGCATTTTAATGCGTATTTAACATGCAAAATATGCGTGTGTGCGTGTGTGTGTGAAAATAAATTGAGAATCAAATGGAGAAATGAACGTTAATACCAAAATACGTGGAGGTCTTTGTCAGGGTAAGACTCCCCATGCAGGAAATGGAAAATATGAGAAGTTTTTGAAGGGATGTAGGCTCCAAGCCATAAAAATATATCCCTAGCCCCCACTTCTCAAAAATAAAAGCACAAAAATATGCAGCAATCGATTTTAATATCAAAATAAATTAATACTAAACATTAATATAAAGCAATCAGATTCACAAATAAAATATATTAATATTAACTAATACATAAAAATAAATATATAAAGTTAAAAATAAATTCATAAAACAAGAGGAATAGAAAGCATGATAAACACCCCATTTTTTTTTTTTTTTTTTGTGTGCGTGTGAGGGAATTTCATGCCTATGTCTCTTCAGAAATTTCTCATCCTTTCCATTCCCTTCATAAGGGAAGTTGGAGGGGGGGAGGGGGGGGAGGGTCTCCCTTGACGATGACCATGTATTTTGGGATTACCTTTCATTTCACGATTTGTTTATCAATTTACTTTCATTTCTCAAATTTTTTATCAATATATTTTCATATTAAGTTTTATATTTGTTTTTACTTTATTTCTACATTGGATTATACACTTTTCGTTTTAAAATTTTAAGAATAAGGTTTGTTGAAATTGTTCTTAAAATTTTATTTACAAATATATATAAAGAGAGAGAGAGAGAGCATTTTTTCATGAATTAACATATCAAAATTGCATTAATTAAGATAATTGAAATAATTTTTAGGTTTAAAAATAGTAAGCAATGTTGATTTCAGTTAACAATGTGAGGTTTAACTAGTTTTACCGCATATGCCCTCTTTCAAACTCAAGAAAAGACAATAAAATTAGAAAAATATATAGACCTTGTGATAAACAACAAACATATCAATTACTATTTAATCCGAGTTGTAAAATTGTACCATATATATATATACTGAATAAAATTATAGTACTATACAAAAAATTCTTTTGTATGGTTTATACGATTAAAAACCAGCTTGCATTAAAAGAGAAAAAGGAAAAGTTTATTGAAATATGTAATTTAAATGTGCAAAAATATAAATATACATACAATATAAATATATATAAATACATATTATATATATACACAGAAAGAGAATGAGAATTATTTATGTATAGATATTATTGCACGATAGCAAAAGTTCGTATTCGATTTTCTACTCTATCTGTGAATAGGTATTTGGACAGTTTCAAATTTAAACGTTTTCTCAAATATCTAAAAAATTTCTTTACAAATTATTTTAAAACTTTGGGAGTATAAAGAACATGTTTTACTTCATATATTTCAGCAAAAGTTTTGCTCCATAGAGAATAGGAGGATAAACAAAAACTTAAACAACAATTAGAATGTTTTGGTTCACCCTGTAAAAGTAATGCGTTAAATGCATTCTGGCTGTAGCATGTCAATATGAGGCTTTTTCTAATTATCTGTATAAAATTTTATTCGGTTTCAATATATATTCATGGAGATACAATGGTTTCATTAAAAAGGTACCCTTTTTTAACTTTGACAAGTAAGGTATTAGACCTAGCGCAATGCCAATGTTAGGAAACTTGGAATGCTACATTAGATATAGCATACTGTAATCAGAATATAAAAATATTAAATATCTTACGAAATATGATTATTAAATAAATTTCAATTAGGCAAGCGCAAGTTTTAAAAAAAAATTTCTTTTCCAAAATTTAATAGCAAAAAATATTGAGAAACTTATATGAGAACCACAAACAAATATCGTGTAAATTCAAAAAGTTATCAGGGACAGAATAAATAAAATTTCAGTTCCTCGGGGAGAAAAAATAGATGATAGAGGGTTTTATCAATATTTACTTACAACCAGCGAATACTATATTACCTTGTGGCATTGATTGAATCAAAATAAAAATGTGAGAAAAATCTCTCATAGTTTAGCTTTAATTTTGAGAGAAACTAAAATTCTCTTTAATTTTTGAATTTACATGATATTTGTTTGGGATTTTCATATAAGTAGCTCAATACTTTTAAATTATCCAATAAAATTTTTAAAAGCTTGCGCATGCGTAGTTAAAAATTATTTAGTAAGAATGCTCATATTTTGTAAGATATTTAACATTTTTGCATTCTGTTTGCGGTATGTTGTGTCTAATGTAGTATGCGAAGTTTCTAAAAGTTTCTTGAGACTGCTTTTCCCCTGGGTCTAATACTCTATGTGCTATATTGAAAATGGGAGCTTTTTTTTTTTTTTTTTTTTTTTTTTTTTTTGAATAAACCGTTATATCTCTATGAATATATATAGAAGTCTCATAAAAATGTATACAGATAATTAAAAGACACATCCAAATCACATGCTACAGCAAAAACGCATTCAGTGCATTACTTTTTACAGGGAGATGCAAAACATTTTGATTTCTGTTCATTTTTGTTACTAGTCTCCTTTTTTCTTTTCAGGGCAAAACTTTTGCTGAAATGCATGAGGTAAGACATGTTTTTTATACTCCCTAAGTTTCGAGATAATTCCTATAGAATTTTTCTAGATATTTCACAAAACGACTGAAGTCGTAAGTGTCCAGACATCTATTGTAGATAGTGTAGATAACATTATTATTACGTATAATTCATGGATTACCACCTTAAAGATTACTGAGAGACCAATTGTGGGCAATTGAACTGTACTACCTTATTTAAGAAGTTGGATATGTTTAAAAACGTTTTATATGGGTTCCAAGCGTTTTGAAAGAATGGAACAAAATTTGCCAGTTAATAAAATGAATTTTTCTTTAAACAAGTCATTACCATTGAAGAAATATATGTTTGATAAAATAACATTTAAAAAAAAAAAAAATCTGAAAGAACAGTATTTATGGCAAAATCTGAGTTGCATTCAACAAAAGCATCTCTATAGGAATTACAGAGGAATCGGATGCATTTCAAAGTTTATTTAAGTTTTTAAAGGGTTTAAAAAAAAAAAAAAAAAAACCTAGAATTATCTATTTTTACCTTTTCCATAATGTTTTCACAAGTAATACATGAAGAATAATTAGGAAAATTACGAATAAATTCATCTATGTAATAAATTACGATCATTTGTAACCACTCAATAATTAAGCACTAGCTAGAGAGTAATGATAAATCAGCTCTAATTTCTACAAAGTATGCTGTCATGTACAATTAACAGCCTTTGATGCTAATCGCTGCTCATTTCCAAGTTACTGGAATGTATTCTTTCATAAATAATTTGCTTTCTATCATATACTTAAGATCCCTAAGCAGTAAATTTTATTGAAAATTCCATTCTGTTATCATTTGAATAGTATTTTATAAGTTTAATAATTAAAGATAGATAAATGTGATATATACTGTATTTTTTTCATGTTCTTATTTCATTATCTATATATTATTTCTCTAACGTGGACCAGTAACAATTATTTTTTGTTGAAACGTAATGATAATGGTGAAATTAATAAAATACGCGAGGATAAAAAATAATATTTAAAAATGAATAATATTTAAGTACGCGGACTCAGTTCAATGAACTAATAAGAAAAAATGACGATATTTCTATGATGACATTATTTTATGGAAAAATGTATTTTTAAAAGTTGCTTCTTCTAAATCTTTGCAAGCGTCATTTTAAACCTAGCAATGTTTTAAACATGTATACAGAATATGAATTATTATCATAAATTGACTTAAAAACGCAATCATAAAAGTTATAAACAAAATACGTTTTTCTTTTTTTTTTTTTTTTTTTTTAGAAAAATTTATTTCAAAATAAGTAAAATGTCATTGCACTCTTGGCGATAAAAATTTAAAGGCGTCATGGGGGTTCAACTGTACTGCCTGCGGAAGTATGAAAGCTGGGACGTCAGCCATGAATTTTATTTTGAAACTTTTCTTTGGATGATTCTGATTTCACTATTGCACAATATTTATTTGGTTTTAATAATAATTTTTCTTCTGGTAAATTAAAATTTTAATTAGGTGGTGAAATTGGTGTAATATTTATGAGTTTCAAATTTTAAAGGCAAATAAGAAAAGAAACAATCTGTGAAAAAATTTTGCACGGGTTTGCTAGTGTAAAAATAAAACTTTTTTTTTCTTTTTTTTTTTTTTTTTAACTAAGAATAGTACTTCTTAATTTTTGATAAACAAAGAAGAGTATTCAGTTTTTTTTTTTTTTTTTTTTCGTGGCATGGACTTAATAGTCAATGAAACGAATTTTTAAATAAACAAGAGCGAAAAATCGTACGGTTTGCATAGTCTATTAATGTGTTTCAACTGTATGCAGTCGTTGCGGGATTTATCATTCAAAGTACTTTGCGTACGGGATTATACACCGGTCAGATAGAACTGAAATTCAAAAAAATAAATTAATTGAATTCATAATCACTCGTAAACATTGTTGTAAATCATAAAAAACGCTTAGCACAAACGCAAATGGAATTCCAGCAATTTCCAGTTGTATCTGAATGCTTTTGTAACTGAATATTTTTGCGTGACCCTGTAAATCTTAAAGACAATCAGTGTTATATTCTATAGAAAGCTTTTTTTGTGCATATAAGTGATAAATTTTAATTTCATTATGATTTGTACAAAATAAAATTATTAAAATGTTATTTATGGAAATAATTCTCATAGAACGCAATGTTTTAGAATGTTTTGGGTGCCTTTGTACATAAACTAGTTGTTGTATTTACCTAATTTTAAGTCCGGAACATCCCATAGTGAAATTTTACAATATATAAAAGTTTCACGAAATTTCGTGAATATTTACGCAATTTAGATCGTGGACAGACAGACGGAATAAAAGAGAAAGACAGATATATAGACGAGTTCATATCACAATCAATCTTAAATATCGTCAAAGAGAAATAAAAACGATTAATGCAAAGGAAATGCATTTCAAATAATTTCCAATTATAGCCATTATTGTAAATGAATATTTTTGTATTACCCTGTAAATCTGAATTCAAAACCCTCTATATTCTATTGAAAGCATTTTCTTGTGCATGTGTATTGTTAATGTCAATTTAATTATGATTTGTGCAAAATAAAAGTGTTAAAATATGATTTATATGATATGTATAGAAATACCTCTTATAAGATGCAATGCTGTAAAATGCTTTCGAATGTCCTTGTAGACAAACCAGTGCTTGTATTATTTACCCCATTTTCAATAGTGAACATCCAATAATGAGCTTGTACAACATATGTCATTTTCAAAGAATTCAATGAATATTTATGGGAATAAGAGCGTGGACAGACAGATGGATAAACAGAAATCATAAACATTTATCAACTTTGTTGGAAAGTGTTAAAAAAATAACTTTGTAGTGGATATCCATAAGTTATATAAAATTTACTTTTTTATTGTTACTGGAAGTGCTTTGCTATAATATTTTACCATGTCTAGGAAAGCCGCTCAGGAATTGAAATGAATTCCTCATAGACATATGATAAACAAAGTATATTTTTAAGCTAAATATTCGCTGCTTGTTTTTAATATATTTACACGTTTTGAGGCTTCCTGATTACCTAGGTCAAGTTTTTTTAACGTTTGATCTTTGCCTGTGTCTCTTAAAGTAACTTAGTAACGACTAATTTCAGAAGATCCAAAAGTTGTATTTTCAAGTTAATGTAAGTTTATTGCTGGAAAAGATTGATCAATACTGATAGGTTTCAACGAATATTGCGTGTGAAAGTTGTCTGAATAATTTTACCTGAACTCTTAATTTTAATAACAGATTTAAATTCTATATAAATGTAATACAACGGGGAGTTGAGGGGAGCGGTGTCCCCCTCACACAGAACTAATTATCATATAAAACCCTACCGAAGCCTAATTTGAATTGTTTTATCTTAGGTTTACATAACAGTCCTCGTTATTTTACCTCTTAGTCTCCAACCTGTATTTATAGAATTAAATTTCAGGGTAAGAGAATGTTGTGTGAGTGACACACAAGATTATTTACTAAAAAAAAATGTGTTTTTTATTCGTTAAAAAAACTTTTTTAATTCTTTAAACAACATATTATTACACTGAGAAAAAATTCTGTAACTGATATCTAGAATCTAGTTTGTGGCTCTAGTAAAAATAGTTCCATGTCATCCTTATAAATTCTATTCCCATTTGAAAGCAAGTTCTAGAAACCCCTATTAGAATTCTAGAGCGTTTGCCTATATTATCGAAGTCAAACTTATTTAAAAATCTCCGCAAATAAATGCGTACCCAATAGGCGAGTTCCAGGAACTATAATCTTGGTTTATGACCCAATTCTAGAAAATCAAGCGAGAATTTCTCGCAGTGCAAAGGATTCGGAATGTTTAGAATATTCAAAATATTGTTTCACCATCTAGAAATGTATGCACTAGAAATTCTCGACCATTTTGTCTATTCAGCTTATTGGTGTGCCTTATACGCATAGCTCAGAAATCTATATTCCTTGTTTAGGGATTAAGAAACTGACCACTTATTCATTCTAGATGAAAGCGGTATATTTTTTTCTCTCAGTGTAACAATTTGTAAAAGAACAAAAAATGCATACTTCACACATCTGTACTTAAAAGAAAAAAAAAAAAAATCAATGTCCTGATATTGTAAACCAAATTCCGCATTAAATATTTCGTGTATACAAGTTTTTCCAGGTATTTACACTTTACACGTAAATAAACTGAATTGTTTACTGTCACTGAATAATGAATACTGACACTGAATAATACTGATGAATATTTAGAACTTCTTAGTTGAAACTAACAGAAATTATCACTTCGACAACTGACATTCATTTAAGTTAGAATACAACATTACCTGAATAGTGTTTAATTTAAATGACTTCAGGATGAACTGGAATTAAATAAAATCATTGCATTAAACTAATACGAATTCAATCCTTATATTACACTACAACGGCAAATAATGATGAATTTCCTGGAGATTTGTAAAGCAGGAATGCAAATAGTATGGTAGTAAATAATACTGATTTAAATATTAAATAACATATGCAAATATCTTTAAAAACATTTCTTATGCATAAAATGTATATTGAGATTTTAATATACTAACTATACTAATATACAGGGTGATTTCGAGGTTATGGAAAAAACTTGAAGGCGAGGTAGAGAAAATCACAAGGATTCAGAATTGTATAGGAAGCCATGTCACCAAACATCATTTTAACTTTTAAGAACTGGATATATTTTGTGTATTACTAACTTCGCCTACTATGTAAAATTTAAAATCTTGCTTGCTTCGTTACTTCGCAAAATCATACACAATGTTTTTAATATTGCAATCACTGCGATAAAATATATCGATAAAAAAAAAAGAATTTACTTATTTATGTAAACATTAGCATGTAAAACCTCTTTTTTAAAAATGCAGCATTGCAGTGCCCCGCCCATATCCGCGTAAAATCGCCCATTTCTTAAAGGGTTAAAATGACGTTTCGGGACATGTTTTCCTATACAATTCTGAATCCTTGTGATATTATACCTCCCCTCCAAGTTTGTTCCATGAACACGGAATCACCCTGTATATCTATATATATATATCACATATAATATGTATATCATAATAATAATTACAAGAACCATCACGCGATTTTACACTGCAAAAAATAAACTGTTAAAAGTACAGGAAAAATCTGGCAGCTGGGGCGCCAGTATTTTTCCGTCAAATATACAGTTTAAAACCGTAAAATTGTATCACTGACGTATATTTCACGCAGGAATCCTGTAAATCAAACAGGTTTTTTGTTAAAAGTACAGTTTTGTCGTGTATATTTGAAGGAGAAATACTGGCACCCCAGCTGCCAGATTTTTCCTGTAATTTTAACGGGTTTTTTTTTTTTCAGTGTATATGTGTGAAATTAATAAAATACCCAATTCTTCATTTCTTCTAATACTGTTTAACAAATTTTTATAAAGAATTTGTAGATCCTTTCAAATAAAGTTATTTACATTTTTATAAAGAATTTGTAGATCCTTTCAAATATAGTTATTTACATTTTTATAACTGTAAAAGGAGAGAATTTTACCACATAAATAAATAATTAGCCATAGTTTATAAAATAGGCGATGCGAGGTAACGAAATTAGTTATCCGTATTTACAAAGTACACTGAAAGAAAAATTATGCGACTGACATCTAGAAACTAAATTGGGGTTCTAGCAAAAACAGCTCCATGTCATCCTTTTAATTTCCAGTCTCCTTTAATAGCGAGTTCTAAACACTTGCATTAGAATTCTAGAGGGATTTCTTCTGTTATCCTGGTCAAACTTATTTATAAATCTCTGCAAATAAATACAAACACAAGAGGCGAGTTTTAGTAACGTCAATTTATGACTCAATTCTAGGAAATCAAACGAGAATTTCTTGCAATACAAGGGATTCACACTATTCATAGTATTGTTTCTCCATCTAGAAAAGTATAGACTAGAAATTCTCGATCATGTCGTCTATTCAGGTTATTTATTAAACTTATACGCATAACTCGGAAATCTATATTCCTAGTTTAGGGATTTAGAAAATGACTACTTTTTCGTTATAGATGAAAGCGGTATATACTTTTTCCTAAATGTAAAATTGTCAAAATTCATGACCATGTATAAGAGTATCATCACCAATATCGATTCTCTCTCATTGAATGATCGAAGCGATGTTCAGATGTTGTATTCATTTTATTATTTATAGATTTTATTATCAAATAACGTGGCGAAAAACATAAATACCAGCTTGTTGAATTATTTTTTGAATTTTCTCCAAATCATATTTACTGCAAAGAACATTAAACGACCTTTGCAAATAATTTAATTTCTCAAGTTATTGGCACAAGTGTTGAAAATAACATGAGATGCACATAATTTATCAGGATATTTGCTTAATAATTTTTTTTTTATGTTTTATGCTCTGTCGTTTATAGTACTAGTGTGATAGTATGTTTCTGTTTAGAGAGAATCACTTTTGCACAAATATCGCAGAAGTTATCAGAAGAGTTAACGCAAACTCCAGACATTTAAAACCAAAAAATTGATGTAGTCAAGCTACAGAGAATAATGATTACAAGATAACGAGAAATATAAGACAAATATTAAATTATAAAATAGAATGAAGTAACAGTTGAAACCTATATGGAATTTTTTCTCTCATTTTTTACTGATGTGAATAGATGTTTCATAACACAGCATTTACTGCATTTAAATTATTAACAATAAATGCTCGTAAAATTAGCTGAAATTTTATTTTTTACTATCATTTTCGTTTATAGTAGCGTCGGATCTATACGAATTTGTTACTTTTATTTAACTTGCAATTTTGCAATTAAGTAGTGTAATCAAGCAGTTGATAAAAAATTGATTTTCTTATCAGGTGTTTCTCATACTTGATTTCTAGCGTGCTTCCAAAATCCAACCGGGAAGGAATGATAATTATCTACAGATGTTCTTTAGCAGCTTATCTTTTGCGGTATAATAAATAAATAAATAAACATGAAATCAAAAAAGCATAATTATTGCTATTTTGTTATGCATGTTTAAAATTTTTGAAGCAATCAATATATAAATTTACTTTTTTTGTTTTTTTTGACACACTTGTCTAAAATTAAAGGATTGGTAGAAAGCAGGAGTATTTTCTAAATAATTACACAAATCAACAAAATAAAAAAAAATTGGGTGGGGAGATAACAGAAATGAAATTAACGATTTTAAACTAATATTGTAGTGCAGAATTTAAAAAAAAAGTGAAAAATCTGTAACACGTACAGTTTTGTTCTTATGATTATTTAATCTGTACTGGAAGCAATGAAGCAATCTTTAGAAGACATGCATTATTACTATCAATATTATTAATTTAGCATGGAATACTGTTAATATGGAGATAATGTACATATTATAGACTGAGTTGAACATAAAAACATGGAAAATACACTAAATGATTGAATTGTTATTATTTGTTATTTTAGAACCATAATACAAAAAATAAGCTTTTTTACGTCTTGATTTAAATGTCTACCTTGTGATTTTTATATGAATAGTTCACAAATACAGCAAAACTTATCGGGTGTGGTTTTGCAAGTTCTACACTGAAAACTTGAACATGAAACTTTAACTATAAAACAGCACAATCATACTTAACAAAGAATATCTGTTAACTAGAATACCAGGGAAAAACAACAACAACAACAACAACAACAACAAAAAAAAAAAAAAAAAAAAAAAAAAAAACTGATAAGGTACAGTCGGTAACAAAAGTGTCCGAACACTAGCAAAAATTCCTATGTAAAAAAAGTACACTTCATACGGTTTTGTTAAATAAATCCTTATCGAATCATGTTCTTACACTGACTGAGAACAGGATTCGACAAGGATTTATTTAACAAAAACGTATGAAGTGCACTTTTTTTACATAGAAATTTTTGCTAGTGTTCGGACACTTTTGTTACCGACTGTACGAATACAGGGTTGCCAAACAGGGGTTGAAAGCGGAGAAGATGGCCAGGAGGCAGGTTTGATAGCACGAAAGGTTACCATGTGTGATACAGTCGGCAGCAAAAGTATCTCAGCACTAGCAATAATCCCTGTCTAAAAAATGTACAGTTAATACTGCTTTATTAAATAAATCCTTCTCGAGTCATGCTCTTAGTCAGTCTAAGAGCATGATTCGACAAGGATTTATTTAAGAAAAATGTATTAAATGTACTTTTTTGATATCGGAATTATTGGCTAGTGCTCGGATACTTTTGCTGTCGACTGTATTGTAAAAATCATGAAAAAAAAAAAAAAAAAGTGAAATTTGCCATTTTCTGATACTTTAACAAAAAAAAATGAAACAAACATGGTTGCCGGGACTCTGAGTTGCCAGGACTCTGGGTTGCCAGCAGGAAAGGTTACCACCTGTGATACTGTGAAAATGATAAAAAATCGTTAAAAATGCCATTTTCTGATACCTAACACGAAAATGTGACGTGGTGGGACATTTTTACTTGCAGCCATTTAAATAAAAATCTGGAGTGACTCCACTCGACTTTCCGAACATTGAGTAATTAACAGTTTTGTAGATAAAGTAAAGAAAGAGGAGTTGTCAAAAAACAAAAGAGATAAAACCATAATACAGTGTTTGAGTATTTTTCTCCATATATTACACGATGTTTTATTTAAAGCTACTGAACTTTGAGCCCATAGATCATAATGATAAAGAATTT
Source organism: Salticus scenicus (assembly GCA_963930645.1). Lineage (NCBI taxonomy): Eukaryota > Metazoa > Arthropoda > Arachnida > Araneae > Salticidae > Salticus > Salticus scenicus. Next base: position 117,529,924 of record OZ005650.1, read on the forward strand.
TCGGTGTGTCCCTGTAAAAAACCTATAAATGCTAGATTCACCAAAATGCTTATAGTTAGTGCAACAGTAATTTATAATATTCATATAAATTTTCAGCTCAATCGAATAAGGCGTTTAGATGCTATCGCACTTTTAACTAGTATGCTGTGGCCACCACATGACTTTCTTCTATATTTTCCTATACAAATTCACTCAGTAAAAATAATTTATTAAAATTATTATTTAAAAAAATTATCTTCCATGATAATGCAGATGATTTCCGTATTAGAGAAGTAGTATAACACTAAATATCCAAAAAAAGTCAACTTTATTGTTAGTATCACATTTTAAAAAAATCGATAACTTCATTTTAAATTATCGCAAATCAATGGTTCAACCATTCGTTTTGGCGAGCTCTTTTGAAAGATACCCATCATGAAAATATACTCCCCTCGAGGGGGGAATTCCCCCCCCCCAGGGGGATTGGCGAGGCTCCTACACATACAAAATTTTTTTCCCAGTTGACTATCTCTATTATAAATAATTCTTGTAAATTTCATAATGAATACTAAAAAATAATTCTCTTTATGCACATTTATACAAAATTTTGTACTATACACCATGTTAAAAATTTAGAAAAAGCGGGATGGCAACGCAACTTGTAAGACAATTTTTACCAAAAGTTGATAGGCACTAATTTATGTCAAGGTGCAACTACATACCAATTTGTATGAAATTCTGTGAAGTAGTTCCTGAGATACAGTTGCCACAAAAGTCTGTCACACCCACGCAGAGACTGACAGACAAACAGACAGACATTTTCTAAAAATGGTCAAATCGTGTTCTACAGCTCTCAAAACGTGTAAATCCATCGAAACCCGAGGTCGAAAATTTTTACGAATCCAATCTTTCTTCGATTGAATATCGAAGAAAGTAAAAATTTGGTCTCACAGGCCATAATGATAAAGAATTTTTCTTTGTGTCCCTGTAAAAAAACTGTAAGTGCTAAATTCACCAAAATCTATACAGTTCGTGCAACTGTGACCTATAACATGTGTACAAATTCTTTGTTCAGATTAAATAAGCGTTTAGACGCTATCGCACTTTTAAAAATTTGACCCCATAGGCCATAATGATAAAGAATTTTTCTTTGTGTCCCTGTAAAAAAACTGTAAGTGCCAGATTCTCCAAACTCTATACAAATTGAGTAACTGTGACCTATAATATGTGTATAAATTTTTTGCTCAATTGAAGAAGGCGTTTAGATGCTATCGCACTTTTCAGATTTTGGTCCCATAGACCATAATGATAAAGAATTTTTCTTTGTGTCCCTGTAAAAAAAATATAAGTGCTAGATTCACCAAAATCTATAAGGTTCGTACTATGGTGACTTACAATATACACGCCAACTTTCAGCTTATTCGAACAAAACGTTTAGACGCTAGCGTGTTCACTCACAGACATACACACATACATACACACATACACACATACACACACACATACATACATCATCGTAAAAATAGTGACCTCGTATAAATAGTGACCTCAGGGGACCTCGAAACGTATAGAAACATCAAAATCTCGAATTCGGATTTTTGACATGATTACAATACTTTCCTCACTATAGTGTTCGGAAAGTAAAAATTGGAACTAATAATAAAAATAATAATTTGATCATTGTTACCGAACCACAGTAGACCAGTATTATCTGAAAATATCATGTGGTGTGAAGTACAGTACGAATAGTTCAATTCATAAAAAATTAAGAAGGTGTTAAAAATGTTTCTTACTAGCACTTAAAGCAAAAGTTTCGTATTTCTAACATTTTTTTTTTTTTTTTTTTTTTTTTTTTTTAACTCAAAAATCAACAGTTCCCATTACTGATTTTTTGTAATAAATACATCAGATATCATGAAACGGATTACATCTTTCGATAAATAATTTTTAAATATTAAATATAAATCACTCCATATCACATTTCAGTCCACAACCACCATTATAGCTGTTTGATGTAGATTGATGGCCAGTACTCTAATGTTCGAGGCTTTAGCAAAGAAAATTTTTCGAGATTTTTATACGCTGTTTGAAAGATTAACAGTTTATTTATTTATTTATTTTTTATTATTATTATTTTTTCAATAATTTGTAAGTGACAAGAATAATGTTTATGTCTTGGCCTATATTTTTATTCATAAATATATCATAATATAACGTGTAAATATTTAAATATTTGTATTGATGTGAAGTAAAAGTAATTTTTTCATTATTAAATAATATTTCTTTCTATGTATAAATATTGCAAATAAAGTAATCCATCTTTTTTTTTTTTGTTGTTGTTGTTATGTTTTATATATATATAAAGAAAATAACAATAATAATTAACATCTCCCAGTTGCTAAAAACGTATCAGTTGCTTCTAAATATTTTTATCCTATCGTTATCATGTTAATCTTCATTTAAATTTCAACCACATCAGTTAAGTGTATTTAAAAGAACTAGGGGGCTCTGCCCCCTGCTCGCTCCGCTCACCAACCCCCGAAGGAGGCTTCGCCTTCTCCCCGACTCACTTTACTTATTAACACATGCAGAACTCTCCCCGCCTATTCGCTGCTTTCTTTCACTGAAAAGGAAAATTAATAGTGCGTATTACAAGACAAAATCAGAAAATCATTATGGAAATCCTCATATTCAATGTCAAATTGAAATATATAATATTTATTTATATATATTTTAATAGACAGAAAATCATAATATCTAGACCATTTTGCATTACAGCTTTAGTATATGACCCTTTTTATTTCTTTTTACAACCTTAAATCCAGACCACGGTACCCCAGTCGGTAGAGCGACGAGCTCGTAATTGGAAGATTGTGGGTTCTGTTCTCGAGCCGAACAAAGACCGTCGTGTACACTAATGGTGGCTGGTGCACGTAAAATATGTCGTGGTCACAATATCCTCCGTGTTATATCCTCCGTGGTCACAATATCCTCCTCACAAAATTATACCTCTGGGGGCCACCGAAGCTGGGGAGCTATCTCCTTCGTGTACGACCAAAACTGTGGTGGCATGTCTCCGGAACATCCGTAGGGGTGCGTCCCAGACCGTCGTCAATTATCCATAGCGCAGTAATGGTGCGAAGTGAATCACAACCTACCTAATTATCTACCTACCTACAACCATGGATCATATTTTAATTTTCCCGTGTAAGTAGATTAATTTTCTAAAAGTAGATTTAAAAAGTTGATATTTATTTTCTTTGTTTTTACATCCATGTTTTCGGGCCGCGGTACCCTAGTCGGTAAAGCGCTGAGCACGTAATTGGAAGATTGCCGATTCGATACTTGAGCCGGCCAAAGACCGTCGTGTACACTAATGGTGGCTGGTGCACATAAAATTTGTCGTGGTTGCAAAGTCCTCATGTTCCCATCCCCACTATACCGCTGGGAATCACCAAAGCTAAAAGGGGATCCCTTCCGTGAAGGTACAAAATTGTGATGACATGTCTCCGGGACATCTCTAGGGGTGCGTTCCAGACCGTCGCCAATTACCCATAGCGCAGTATTGGTGCGACGTTAAATCCAACCAACCTACCTACCTACGTACAACCATGGATCATATTTTAATTTTCTCGTGTAAAATGACTTCATGACAGAAGACCAACGTCACTGGGAGAAACATTTTTCAAAATGGCAAATAGAGTATACCTTCATAAACTTGTCATTTCCAGTTAATAACTTCTTTAATTAAAATGATGAAAATTTCTAAGCAGCTGAAATGTTTGCCTTGGAGTACTCGGAACCCATTGATACCTCTCATGACGCGAAGGACCCAGCCCTCCGTTAGAAGATGCTGTCGTAGACAAAAAAATTTGACGCCAGTGACAGTAACTTTTTTTAATATATAGAGATATACTTAATTGACGTATCTAAATATACTCGTAACTAAACTATCTATATTTACAGATACATTTTTATTTGAATAAGAGATTTTTGTTTCACACAGTTTATATTTAAATTTGCCTTCAGAGCCACAAAATAAGGTTTATTTTTATATTGCATATAGCAATTCTTTTTAATAATTATTATAAATCGGGAATTTAATTTATTATTATATTTTTAATTTAATTTAGTATTAAATTTATTAAATTCAACTTAAAAAAAAATCACTAAAATTACATTTTTTTTTTTTTTTTTTTTTTTTTTATAATTTTAGTTTTTATTAATAAGAATTCCGATTAAAAATATAATCCGATATTTTACATAACTTCTACGAGATTATTTATACGTTCGTTAACAAAGCATTTTAAGAAATAATTATAAGTAAAGTTATAATTTGAACTCAACGAGATAAATAAAAGGGCGCTCTTTGTAAGCAAATCCCACATTTCTATGAAAAACTAGATTTTTTTTTGCATTCAAATGCCGACAAGCATAAAACTCATATTTTATATGTCCCTTTCATTACAAATTAAAGTTTGCAACGGAATTACAATACCGCTAACTTCAGCTTCATTCAGTAATTCTTACCTGAGGTAAAACATCTTCACTCATAATGCTTTATCCACTATATCAGCATCACAAATAAAATTCATGCATGCACAAGTAGGAGGTAAATTAAGAAATAACCAGTTAATTGTAAATCCGTGCAATTTATAGGACTTTGAACGGTATATTTCTCATCGAGCATCTGGGCAGCACCCTCTATCGTTGAAAATTGTAACTAATATTTTGTTTACTAAAATAAATCTTCACTCTCGAGAATATCATTTTTGCAAACTGCTGCGATCAATTCTACCAATTCCTTCAATTTCTATAATTTTTTAAAAAATGTCTATAGACTTATTGGACACCCGGTATTTCAAATCAAAAATCATCCAAAAATTTAACATATATTAATACAGTTCCCGCCGCTTATTAAAATCACATTCGTTCTGAGCCAAAATGATTTTATTAAGCGGCTGATTTTTATATCCGGCGAACGTTCCTGCCCTTAAGGAAAGGCATTGCCTCCCTGAATATCGAAAGAAACTTCAAAAGGTAATGAATAATATAATTAGTAAACAATATTAATTAATTTTTGTTTCTTCTATATAAGTAAATTAAACGCATTGTAAGTTCCCGTGACTTTCGTTAGAGGAAAATCATCATTATTTTACCAAAAGTTCACGCTGTTCTTATAAATTTAAAATCTTTCCGTTTAAACCTCATGAATTATAGTAATTTCAAAATAAGAACTAGAAATTGCCTTCTAATAATTAGACAAAAAAAAAAAATATTCAAGTCAAATTTGTATTTTATTACTGCGCTTTGAAAAATACGTTCCTTGGAATTGTTACTTAGATAAGTTGCGGGGCGTGTTTTATTTATAACTGTGCTACAAGTATAAAATCTTGAACAATGAGCGATAACGGAAGGTTTGTTGTGCTTTAATTTCTTTTTCTATTAAAAAATAAAAATAAAAATCACAATGTAAATAAAAAAAAAAAAATTAGTGTGCATAAATGATATTATTGGCTGCTGAGGATATTTTTGAGTTTCTTAACCGGCGATGCTGATTTTATTAAGCGGCAGCTTTAAAATTAGTTTGTATTGGTTTGATTCCGGTCATAGCGACTTAATCAGATTAAGCTGTTGATGGTTGGTTGGGTTTTACGTCGCACTACTGCTGCGCAGATGGGCAATTGGCAATGGCCTGGGACACGCCCCTAGAGGTGGTCCGTCCGGAGACATACCATCACAATTTTGATCATCCACGAAAGGGATGGCTCTCCCGTCACGATGTCTCCCAGAGGTATAATTTTTTATGGGAACATGGAGGACATTGCGGCCACGACAGATTTTACGTGCACCAGCCACCATTAGTGTACACGACGGTCTTTGGACGGCTCGAGTACCGCACCCGCAATCTTCCAATTACGAGGCCGGTGCTCTACCGACTGGGCTACCGCGGCCCCTATATATATGAAAAATAAAGATGTGTGCTTGAATAATTTTACTACCGACTGTATATTGGAGAAAATTATTCTCTAAGAAATTGGTCTGAAATGTTGGCCAAGTTAAAAATGCTCCGGAAAAAAATGTAAAAGCTTACAACTCTATCAAAATCCTTACAGGTAATATTTAAAAATTCTAAGAATATTTTTAGCTTTCACATATGCGGTCCCATTTTGAGATATGTAGTACAATATTTTTTAACAATAAACTTTTATTTGCTGTTAATTGTAATATTTAAATTAACACAACGGCAAATGAACTAAATTTTGTTGATTTCAATATTGTGGTTTTTATCTTTTACCATTATATTAATATTTATATATTTTCTTTAATCTATAAAAAAATATTTTTGTCATCATAAATAGTTAAAATGCTCAGATATAAAATAACTTTAACCCAATTCTTTTATTAATGTTAACAGTGTAAAATTGAATTTTTAAGGAAAAATATATTTTAATTTTCCATCTTATATCTCAAAATGAGCAGAGCTTTATGCTAAAAGTTTAGATTTTTCTTTCACTTTGTGAAAAAAGGAAAATTGATAATAAAATTTTAAGATTTTTATAATTTAATTGTTTCTTGTCGTAATTAGATTTCTTTTGCTTACTTAAGGCTTTTTCCGAACCAACTGCTACTAGTTCATCTATTTTTGTCGTTTAAAATTTTTATTGATTTTTAATTATTTTTCTTAAAGTATTTTGTTGAAGTGTGTGCATATGAAAGAAAATAAAGACTAAATTGAAATACTTGAAAATTAGTTTCGGTAGTATTTGGTCATTAAATTGTATTTAATTCTGACAATCACTAGAATGGATTGTTATTATTCTAAATTCCAATAATATAAAATAATTATATAAAGAAATTGAAGAAATTGAAATAAAACTTTATTAAAATCATAATCTGAAGAAAAGTGTAGAGTGCATTGAAATTGGCCCGATGTAATTTTAAGAAAAAGAGAATTAAATGGAAACTTTTATTTATATGTGTTTTTTAATTATCATAAGTCAGTCTTCGCCCACCTAGTGGCCGTTATTTCCATATGAACCAGTTTTCAAATTTGTCTTATTCATCAAATCGGAAACAATAGTCAAATTTCGTGATAAATAAGGAATAATAATAATAATAACACTAATGATTATTTCAAATTTAACTGTTTATATCAAAATAATGGAATTCCAGTAATGAAATGAAATGTTAATTATTTATGAAAATTAACTTCAGCGCAAAATCTTGAAAATATCGTTAGCTTATTTGTGGATGATGGTGTAATACCTAAATACTTTTTTAACACGCTTTTATTAGCTTCATCTGTATGTATGGTTGTATGTTTGTAACCGCTCTGGGAGCAAACAAAAAATCTATATTGTAAAAAAGACTTTCCCTACGTGAACGCTGCGGCTGTGAGGTAAAGCTCTGCGCTATGAACCTAAAGGTCTAGTGTTCGAGCCCAGTCAGGGGAGATTTTTTAAAAATGGTTTTTGTTTAATTCTAAATTATTTTAGATAAAGTAAATATTATTGTAAATATTATGGTGTGCTACTCACACGATTTTCTCTTACCCTGCATTTTAATACTAAGATTGATATTTTGTGCTTTTTAGTTCACATTTCTATAAAAGCGTGTTCTTTAATTTTTTTAAACTATAATATTATTTATTATGATCTTAACTATTTTTTACCTTTTCCTCTAATATTCCTGAATATTTTCACCAAAATTCGATCCTAATTATTAATTAATATTTTGATCCAAATGACCGATTAGCTTTCCTTATATTGAATTACATCTATTCCTTTAAATTATATTTTGTTTTCATTTTACTTATTTCAAATCATGAATAAATTTTTTTTATTAAATATTTGTTGCATTTGTGACGTCATTTTTTTCTTCTAAATCGTCCTTCTCGTATTATTTTATTCATTGCTCCAAACCGTATTTTCTTTTTCTGTACATTTTTGTAGCTGTGACGTACGTTTCTATCATTATCTAGAAAATATTTTGGGTTTTATTATTAAGAAGATTATCATTTTGTAGAGGTGTGGTCTGACGAAAAGCGCTAGTAATAGATTGCTGATTATATAACTAATGTGTGTATGTCTGTACATGAGTAATATTATAAATGTGATAAGTACTTGTCTGTATAATGATAAATGTATTACAGTCAACTTCGAAGGTTTAAAAATTAAGCCTATTCAATTATTATATATATATATATATATATATATATATATATATATATATATATATAACACCATTCAATCTACGACACCAATATTGGAAACATCATCAATAAGTTTATTTAAAAGGTATTTTTTTTTTCCTTACTTTCTATCATTGTTAATACAAAACACGAATATAATTTAAATATTGGAGAAAATATAGAATTCAAAATTATCAATAGTAGCTACTCAATAGACTCCGCAAATACTCTTAATAGTGCCAAAGCATTTTATGCATAGTGAGTTATTGTCCAACGAAACTCTAGTAAACTCGAATAAACAGCTCAGAATGCTATTTTAGTCTATTAAAACTTGAATTCGTATATAATTAGAATTTAGCATAGAATGCACAATTTTGACATCATCTCGGGTAAGCAGTGATGGATTATTAATTGTACCCTATAAAAGGGGAAATCGGAAGAGCACTTCACAAATATTTCTGATATTTCATGGTTATTAACAGATTAAATGAAAACAATATAAATTTTCCTAAATATTAAAATATATTCGGGAAACTTTGGTGAAGATTTCAATATTATGTTATTACTTTCTTCTATATTTAATAGAAGAAAGTATTGGATTAGTAAAAGTTTTCAACCTCGGGGGTTTTTGATGGATTTACACGTTTTGAGATTTGTAGAACACGATTTGAACATTTTTAGAAAATGTCTGTATGTGTATGTGTATGAAAAAGCTTTGCAGTAGCCGCATCTCAAGAACTACATAACATAATTTCATAAAAACACGTATGTAGTTGTGCTTTGACATAAATTATTGCCTGCCAACTTTTGGTGAAAAGGGGCATTGTCATCCCACTTTTTACTTTCTTCTATATGTAATATAGAGAAAGTATTGGATTCGCGAAAATTTTCGACCTCCGTTTTTTGACGGATCTACACGTTTTGGGATGTCCTGAACACGAATTGATAGTTTTTAGAAAATGTCTGTCTGTCTGTGGTTTAGTGTTTTCACCGTATCTCACGAACCAATGAATGAAATTCAACCAAACTTGGTATATAGTTGGATCCTGGCGGGGCATTATGCTGATTAGATTTTGGGATCAATAGCTCATCAGGTGGCGCTGTGATCGCATTTTATGTAAATTTTTAACATGGCAGTATAGGACAAATTTTCGTATTTTTCACCGTATCTCACGAACCAATGAATGAAATTCAACCAAACTTGGTATATAGTTGGAACCTGACGGGGCAAGGTGCTGATTAGATTTCGGGATCAATCGTCCAGCAGGTGGCGCTGTAATCGCAAAATTTCGTATTTTTCACCGTATCTCACGAACCGATGAATGAAATTGAACCAAACTTGGTGTATAGTTGGACCCTGACATGGAAAGTGTCTGATTAGATTCGGGGATCAATCGCCCAGCAGATGGCGCTGTGATCGTATTTTATGTAAACTTTTAACATGGCAGAATAGGACAAAATTTCGTATATGTACATAATGAGCGTTATTTTAAACTTGTGATTGTAAAATTAATATCAATTATTGATAATAGTAGTAGTTCACTATGAAAAAATTTTTGTGCATGTGGGGGCATCGGTTCCCCCCCCACCGGGGGGGAAGTACCCACCCGGGGGGGCAAAGTTTCAAGATGGGTATCTTTCGAAAGGTCTCGTCAATACCTTTAAAACGAATGGTTGAACCATAAATCTGTGATAATTTAAAACAAAGTTATCGATTTTTTTTACTTTTAACAAAAAAAAAACTTAGAAAAAAAAATCGTACTTTTTTTTTTTTTTTTTTTTTTTTTTTTTTTTTTTAAATATTGTTACTGATTGAATATGTATAGGTAAATATAGAAGAAAGTCTTGTGGTGGCCACAACATACTAGTTTTTTAAAGTTTTAATAAATCGGTATAGAATAAAATTTCAGGTAAATGTGCATAAAGTGAATTATTTTTCAATAACCATTATAAAGTAAAAAGAATTGTTTTTAATAGTGATAGTGAACTGGGGGAAAAAATGTATATGTCGGTCCCCCTTTCCTGAGGGAACAAATTTTTATTATGGGTATCTCTCAAAAAAATCCTCAATACGTTTAAATCAAATGGTTGTACCATTAATCTGCGATAATTTAAAATAAAGTTACGATTTATATATATATATATGTGGGAAGTTCCTTGCACAACCAACAGATGGCGCTGTCTCTGATGCTTATCTTTGGACGAGATGACGGACGGGAGTTAGTTGAGATCTGGCTGCAGTGGAAAGCGGTTGAGACCGTCAGCGCGAAGGCTGATGTCGTCATTTAGTCCTAATTTGAGCACAGAATGCTCTTAATAAGTGTGTAGAGCCATGGAGGGCTCATTACTTCAATTTTACTATTTGATAGCACGCGTAGGTGTTTTTGTGAATACAAGCACGAGTAGGTGCTTAAATGTTTTTTCGTTACGGTTATACTGATGAAGAAAGTTTGTTATGTGCTAAGCCTTGAAACCAGCAGTTGGTCAATAATAGAAAGTCTGCTATTATCATTTTTTTCATTGTGTATCCTGTATTGTATGTGTGTTTCGTAATAAATGTTGTCTTCTAAGTCGCAACTCATCATTACCCCACCCCTAGACACCCAGCCAAGATTCTACAAGTGGGGACTCTGCCGCGATATTACCACCAACAAGTTATAGAAGGTAACTGTTATTGTTATATATTTATCATTCTGTTTGATAGTGGATAATAATGATTAATGCATTGAGCAAAAAGAGTTTGAGTTACTATTTTGAATTAGAAATTAATGGTGAAATATTTTTTTTAAAACACTTTTGGTTTCACTGTGTGATGAAATAAAAATAAATATATTACTTGAGAAGAATGAATAGAAATAAGAATTATGATTGAAAAAAATATTCTGAATAATCTTTTAGTATTTTGCTTATTATTGTTTTCAATATTATTTTAACAATATTATTTTAAAACGAAAGTGATAACAATTATTAAATAGAGAATAATAATGATAATGGTGATATTATATGAAATATGTGTAATAATTAAGAAATATATAAGATGATCTAAATATTCTGTTGTATAATACAAATTGTTCTGCATGTGGTTATTTAAAAATCATGATAATTTTGATTTGAGAACAAAAACCATAGAATCATTTTTTGAGAAAATTGTTCTCATATTATTTTGTTTCTATTCAAGTATGATATTAATTTGGTAGAAATATTGAAATATTTTTTGGTATAAATAATTATTTAGAGTTATAATGGCCCAAAACGTGTTACAAGTTATTAGAAAAGCAGATTTAAGAACAATTGCTGAAGAATTAGGCCTAACTGTTCCGGCGGAAGCTAAGGTACTTGAAATCAAAACTTTAATTGAGAGTTCTGATATTTATAAAAATGATTTAGAATTTGTTAGAGGTGTTATTAAAATGTTACTAGAAGAACAAAAGTTGAAATCTGTAGAAGAACAAACCAAAATTGAGATAGAAAGAATTAAATTATCCCAGTTAGAAAAAGAAATAGAGTTACAGAATTTAAAGTTACAGGCTGCAGCAAATAATTCTAGTAATAATGTTGAGCAATCAAATTCAGAAACTACTTCACAATCATTAGAAAATTTAATTAGAAGTATTCGAACATTAACCATTTCAGTACCTGAGAAAAACCGGAAGCTTTGCACTTATTTTTTCAATCCCTTGAAAAAGCATTCGTTTCTAAAAATGTACCGTCTAAATTTAAATCGGAAATATTGATTAATTTATTGGGAGATAAATGTAATCAGGTTCTTGCGTACGTAACCACCGAAGAAATTAACGATTATGAAAAAGTTAAGGAATTAATTTTAAGACAATTTCAACCAACGCCGCGTGAATGTTTAAGTAATTTTAAAAATGCGTTCCGTAATCCTTCAGAATCTCATGTCCAATTCGCTTCACGTCTAAGCGCTTCTTTTGATTACTATTGTAGATTGAGAGGGGTGAACGATGTTAAACAATTGTGTGATCTTATATTTTCTGATAAATTATATGAAACGTTGGATTCTAGAACTAAGGAACATATTAGTGTTCGAGAAGGTCAAAATTGGTTTAAACCCAACGAATTAGGTCGGGAGTGTGATTTATTCTACTCTTCTAGAGGGAAATCGTTAATTGAAACTAATAATAATACGCGAAACGAAAGTTCAGAGAATAAGCGGTTTGTAAACAAAACTCCTTTTAGAAAGACACATTATAATAATAGAGATCCCATAGTACGTAATTCGGTATCTAATCAAACTCACGAAAAGCATGAAAGAATGTGTTATATTTGTGGTGCAAAAGGGAAAACATTTCATTTCGCTAGAGTGTGTCCTAAACGTATTTCAGAGAAAAAAGAATTCCGTGAAAATCTTCCAACGAATTCAGTAGTTCAATACGAAACAAGTCCGATTAACCTAATTGTTAATGAGCTCGAATATGTTGATATTTTAGTGGATGATATTCCACTAAAAGGGTTGAAAGATTCGGGTTCTTCGATTCTAATTGTAAATAAAAATAGCATTCCACAGACTAAAAATGTTATTTCTTCAACCACTCTAGTTAGCTGTTTTAATGAAAAGAAAGATGCAAATCTGACTGAATTTAAAATATCTTTACCTAATCATGGTTCAATAAATGTAATCGGGGCTTTTTGCAACAATTTGTCATGTGACGTAATTCTGCCTGGTAATATCTTTCATATTTTGAAACCACAAAATAGGGAGGAAACAGATGTTTCGAATTTCAGCGACGTAGGGGGGAAAGATAGTTTTCTGAGTTCGGGGGAAAGCAATTTCGATGAAGCAGGTAAGTGTTCTTTTCCTGTATTCGATCGAAAGGAAAATGAAATAGATTCTTTTTTTTCAAATATGTGCAATTTTTCAGAAGAAGAAAAATTCGATGTCAGTTATATTTTAGATAAGTCGTTAAAAGAGAGATTAAGCGAATTAATAAAAAGTTATAAGCCAGTTAAAACAAAAAGTACTGATTTAAAAATGTCCATTATTTTATCTGATGATACACCAGTGTGCTTACGCTCTCGCAGATTATCATTTGTAGAGAAATCAGAGGTGGAGAGACAAATTGACCAGTGGTTAAAGGATGGTATAATTAGAGAAAGTACATCAAATTATGCTTCGCCAATAGTGGTGTGTAGGAAAAAAGATGGAGGAATAAGGTTATGCTGTGATTATCGTGCTTTAAATAAGAAAATAATTAAAGATAAATACCCGTTGCCAAATATTGAAGATTTATTTGATAGATTAGGGGAGGGTAAAGTTTTTTCGACACTAGATTTAAAGAATGCGTTTTTACAAGTTGATGTAGAGGAAAAAAGTAGGAAATATACAGCTTTTGTGACCGATAATGCCCAGTATGAGTTTCTAAAAGTTCCCTATGGATTATGTAATAGTCCCTTAGTATTTCAAAGATATGTAAATTATGTGTTTAAAGACCTATTAAAAGAGGGTAGTGTAATTATTTATTTAGATGATATAATTATTCCATCTAAAGATGAGAATGAAGGGTTAGATAAATTAAAACGTGTGTTAGAAACGGCATCAAAATTTGGTCTAGAGTTAAATTTAAAGAAATGTCAGTTTTTGAAACGAAAGATCGATTTCTTAGGTCACATAATTGAGAATGGCACGATTAAACCCTCAGTAGAAAAAACTCTTGCAGTACAAAATTTCCCAGAACCCCGTAATGCTAGGGAAGTGCAGAGTTTCTTAGGTTTAACGGGTTACTTTAGAAAATTTATTCGTTCATATGCCAACATAGCAAGACCACTCAGTGACTTATTACGTGCTTCCACTCCATTTAAATTCGAGCAAGAGGTCTTACACCTTTTTAAGCAAGGCTATAAGTTAGAAGTTCATACAGATGCCTCTAAATTAGGATTCGGTGCAATCTTACTACAAGAAGATGACGATGGACAGTACTATCCAATCCATTATATGAGTAAAAAGACCTCGGTACAAGAAGAAAAATACTGTAGTTATGAGTTAGAAGTATTAGTGATAGTAGAAGCCCTTAAAAAATTTAGGAACTATTTGTTAGGTAGTAAATTTAAAATTTATACTGACTGTCAAGCGTTCACTAAAACTTTAGATAAACGTGAATTGACACCTAAGGTAGCCAGGTGGTCTTTCCTGCTACAGGAATTCGATTACGAAGTAGAACATCGACCTGGTAAACAAATGCAGCATGTTGACGCTCTTAGCAGACACCCTGTAATGACTGTAACAACAGATACCCTTACTCATCGTATTGCTACTGCTCAAGAAAATGATGAGTTTATTAACACTATGAAATCTCTTTTACAACAGAACCAAAATGACGAATATGTGTTAAAAAATAATGTTTTATATAAAGTGTTAAATGATAGGGATGTACTAATTGTCCCAGAGACCATGCAACTTGAGGTCGTAAAGAAATGTCATGCCTTAGGACATTTTTCGGCTAATAAAACTGAAGAGTTAGTTAAACGAGAATATTACTTTCCTAATATGAAAAAATGCATAGATAATGTTGTAAAAAGTTGTGTAGAATGTATACTCGTAAATAAGAAACAGGGAAAAGGAGAAGGTTTTTTGAACCCTATCCCTAAAGGAGATATACCATTATCCACGTATCACATCGATTTTGTGGGTCCATTACCAACCACTAACAAAAACTACAATCACATTTTCACCGTCATCGATGGCTTTAGTAAATTTTCGTGGCTATATCCAGTCAAATCAACTTCTTCAGCAGACGCCTTGCAAAAATTAAAACAGAAAGCTGCTATTTTTGGTAACCCCGCAAGAATAATATCTGATCGTGGACCTGCGTTCATATCTAAGGAGTTTGCAGATTACTGTAAATCAGAGGGAATCGAACATGACACCATCACAACCGGAATCCCAAGAGGGAATGGTCAAATTGAGAGACTTCATCGAACAATCATTCCTGTATTATCCAAGTTATGTATAAATGACCCTAACAAGTGGTACAAGTTTGTTGAGGCTGTTCAGAGAACTATTAATTCCACCACATCGAGAAGTACCAAAAGAACTCCTTTTGAATTACTCACTGGAGTAACAATGAGAAAGAAAGAAGATAAGAGAATACTTGAACTTCTCGAAGAGGAAAGGATAAATTCCATGCTTGATAATCTTAACACCATTCGTGAAGAAGCAAGAAAAAACATTCTTAAGATTCAAGAAGAAAATCGCCGATGTTACAACAAGAAGAGAAAGAAAGCCCATGTATATAAAATTAATGATCTAGTTGCCATCCAGCGAACTCAGTTTGGAACCGGCATGAAACTAAGACCAAAATTCTTAGGTCCTTATAAAGTTGTGCGAGTAAAGACCAAAGACAGATATGAAGTCGAGAAGATAGGTGATCACGAAGGACCTATACATACTAGTACTTCTGCAGACCATATGAAATTATGGTCCACTAACTGAACTGGAGTCCACAAACTAGACTGATAAACTTTAAAGAAAAAAGTTAACTGTGAATTTTTATGTACATAATTTTTTTTAATGTCTGTTTCTCTTTTTTGTTTTTTTTTTCTTTTAATAGTATTTTGCAGATATCCTTTAGTATCCCAGGCTGGTTTACAGTGAGGTCACCGCACATCAGAATGGCCGAGCGTTGTGGGAAGTTCCTTGCACAACCAACAGATGGCGCTGTCTCTGATGCTTATCTTTGGACGAGATGACGGACGGGAGTTAGTTGAGATCTGGCTGCAGTGGAAAGCGGTTGAGACCGTCAGCGCGAAGGCTGATGTCGTCATTTAGTCCTAATTTGAGCACAGAATGCTCTTAATAAGTGTGTAGAGCCATGGAGGGCTCATTACTTCAATTTTACTATTTGATAGCACGCGTAGGTGTTTTTGTGAATACAAGCACGAGTAGGTGCTTAAATGTTTTTTCGTTACGGTTATACTGATGAAGAAAGTTTGTTATGTGCTAAGCCTTGAAACCAGCAGTTGGTCAATAATAGAAAGTCTGCTATTATCATTTTTTTTCATTGTGTATCCTGTATTGTATGTGTGTTTCGTAATAAATGTTGTCTTCTAAGTCGCAACTCATCATTACCCCACCCCTAGACACCCAGCCAAGATTCTACATATATATATATATATATACAGTCGGCAGCATAATTCTTCGAGCACTAGCCAATAATTCCTATATTAAAAAAGTACACTTAAGACTGTTTTGTTAAATAAATCCTTGTCGAATCATGTTTTTAGACTGACTAAGAACTCGACTCGACAAGGATTTATTTAACAAAGCAGTATTAAGTGTACTTTTTTTAGACAGGGATTATTGCTAGTGCTCGAATAATTTTGTAGCCGACTGTATATGTATATTACAAAAAAAAAAAAAAAAAAATCGCACTTTTGTAATGTTATATAGGGAATGAAATTGACTTTTGATATTTAGTGTTATACTATTTCTCAAGAATGCAAATCGTCTGCATCCATCATGGACGATAATTTTATTAAATAATAATTTTAATGAATTATTTTTACTGAGTGAATATGTAGAGGAAAGTATAAAAGAAAGTCATGTGGTGGTTACAACATACCAGTTTTTGTTTTGAAAGTCATATAAATAAAATTCTATATTTTTTACTTTCAGGAAATTTTCAAGTAATGATTTCAAATGAAAACATTTCTAGTCATCACAAAATTTTCTTCTGTAATTTTCTGTCCAAATTCATTCAATACAAACAATTTATTAAAATTATTATCTCTTAAAAGATTTTTAATGTGAATGCAAACGATTATTTTCCCATAGAAGTACAATATTAAATATTTTTAAAATATTTAAAAATCATTACGTCTCGTACAATTATATTATATTTTAATTACAGTTAAAATCGAGGCAATATACATTAAAATATACGATTAAAATATTAAAATACGTACATTATAAATTTAAACGTTTCGAGCCTTATTTTAGGCTCCTCGTCATTAAATAAACATCAAGTAAACGTTGAGATGAACAATAAAATTTCCTCAACGAAATTACAGCGTATTCGACAGGAACTGCGCATGCCTCATTAAGAGGTGAAAAACGCTGTTTCGAATACCAACCCTCAAGGAAAATTCTAGAATGATAATTTGAACAGTTAGGTACAATTATTTTAGTATCGTCAAAATCTGGTTTCTATGGCACGCTGCACAATTTTAGAACGAATATCGCGGTTTTTGATATTTCTTTTACGTTCGAGAATTCGAAAATGAAGGAAACGGCCAGTTTCACTAATATAAACAGAACTGCAAAATTTTCCTAGAGAACTGGTATTTCAAACAGCATTTTTCACCTCTTATTGCGGAAGAGTCCCTGCCGAATACACTGCGCTTTCGTAGAGGAATCTTTTGTTCATCTCAGCGTTTACTTTTCATGTTTTTTATTGATGAGGAGCCTAAAATTAGTCTCGAAGCGTTTAAATGTATATTGTGTGTATTTTAATATTTTAATTGTATATTTTAATGTATATTGTCTCGATATTTACTGCAATTAAAATATAAATTAATAAATAAAACACTAACATGTATATAAGTTTTAAAAACATATATTTAATTAAAAGCCGCATATTTCAAAGCTTTTCGCCCTGAAAAGCAGGGCATCATCAGGACGTCTACATGGTTTTACACAATGTGCAGTTGTGTAACAAATATATATACCATAAATCAGGTTAAAGCTATAGTTACATCGCCACTTTAATACAAAAAAATTTTTAGTCCATTGGTTGGAGTCATTCTACATTAACACTGAGGCAACACTTGATTACTGCAACTTACGTTGGAAAAATCAGTTTTGGATGGCTATTGGAAAGGCTGGCGTGGTGGTAACATCAAGGTGAAAAAAACTTGTCGAGCAGTGGTAGTGAATGGAAGTCATTCTTTTAGAGGAGTGAATGGATGGGAGATGAAACACTAGACTGGCGTTAACAACTGTTAGAAGCAACTTGTACGAAAACTTGTAGTGAAAAGGACAAACTGTGAAACCTTGAAGACAAACTGTGGATGGGAACATGAAACTTGTAGTGGCGGTAACTACCGTTGGAGAAGGATGCAGCAGCGTCCATAGAAACTTAAATGAAACTTGAAATTGATGAGGTTACATATTGTATTGGAAAAATATAAATGCAAGTTAAATATTTGGTTGCATAATATAATTATAAATATTAGGTAGGAAAGCTGAATTTTTAGAATTAATAACATTAGGATATTTTACAATATTTACAGCTTCTGAAATTAAGAGTTCTGATATATTTTGTGGAGTTGAAATTATTTTTGCTCGACCCCATAAGGGTATAGCGCCGGAGTTATTGTAAATGAAATTAACAAGTGCAGAACTTCTTTCTTCTTTTACATTTTTGATATGTTCCTGGATTCTTCTATTAAGAGTTCTTTTAGTTTGTCCAATATAGAAAAAAATTTCATTATTCAATTGTATCGGAATTTTATAAACCCCTCCAGTGGGTCTAGTATGGTCAAGCTCATTTATACTTAGTTGTTTAATAGTTAAAGGTGAACTATAAGGAATTACAATGTTACTTTTTCGAAAAATATAATGTTTAAAATTATCGAAATCTTTACTATAAACAAGGCTATTAGTGAATTTAATTTTATAGGTTAATTTAGAAGAGTTATTACTTCAAGTTTTTTAATGTGCAGTTTCTCCAACCATCTTAAAATGTGGTGATATTCCATCTATTATATATTAATAATGCTTCTAAATTAACCCCTAAAATTAAATTCACTAATAGCCCTGTTTATAGTAAAGATTTCGATAATTTTAAACATTATATTTTTCGAAAATTTAACATTGTAATTCTTTATAGTTCACCTTTAACTATTAAACAACTAAGTATAAATGACCGTGACCATACTAGACCCACTGGAGGGGTTTATAAAATTCCGATACAATTGAATAATGAAATTTTTTTCTATATTGGACAAACCAAAAGAACTCTTAATAGAAGAATCCAGGAACATGTCAAAAATGTAAAAGAAGAAAGAAATTCTGCACTTGTTAATTTCATTTACAATAACTCTGGCGCTATACCCTTTGCCCATATTTTTCGTAAGACACGCCTTTTGGCGTTCCTTGAAAACGTCACACGTATAGTTTCCAACTTACTACCTTTTCGCTACCGAAAAATTGTAACAATTTGTTTTATTTAATTCATCATTAAATGAAATAAATCTTTCCGTTAAAATTTTCCGGTAGCCGAAAGGTAGCCTGTAGTTACACGTTTTAGAAAAATAAGATTTCAGTTGCAGAGGAACACCTTAAGGCGTGGCTCGATTTTTTAATGTCCCCTCAGAAGGGACATACGAGCGATAAGGGTTAAAATACTCTCTTAAAATAAATTACTTCATTCTCCATGCAAAGTAGGAGTTATTTTTATTTATTTATTTTCTTATTTATTTTATTTTATTTTATTAAATCAACTTGAGTTAAAAATGCAATTATTTGAGTAAATTAGTAGCTTTGTGTTTAGGCGAATTTGAGTTATCGATATTTTATGGATACTTAAGTATTTCTGCTCATTCAACCACTTGTAAGTGGTAACATAGCTGTCGGTGTAACGCATTTCTTCAGTAGCATGCGAGTACAACGGGCAGCACCATTGTAAAGTGTTACAGTTTCCAGAAATTACACTCTAAGATAAAAAAAAAAAAAAGACGCACCAAGAAGAAGTAATACAAATTCGACATAAATTGACATGCAAACAGGTTTCGATGGAAAATGCAAAATTCTAAAGTTTGGCTGCCATCAAATGAGCATGTGATGCTGCAGCTCATTTTAACTATGCAACTGGCAGAATATTAAAGAGAAGAAATTTTGATTCAAGGTCATAAATTCTTTGAGAATTTTATTCCATCAACTCAGACAGACAGTTAACGATGCCTTGCATGCAGGTGCGCAAACAATATGTGTAGATGTGTAGTTGGGCTCAAAGAAACCGGTTCGTCTAATCTGCGAATTATTTGTCATTTGGATAGAAACGATGGCGCTATTAGATGATGTTGGCAGGAATGGGTGAGCCATAGTCAAACATAGTGTTTAGAAAGAAACGGTTGGCCTAGAGATAAAACAGAACGTAAGAACCAATCAATCGCCAGATCGGTACTCAAAGCCCCAAATTCGTCGTTGTTATCGATCATACGTGCAACTGGTACTTCAGTGGCTTCAAATATCATTAATAGGCGGCTCAGAGAAATGGGGTTGAACTCACGGAGTCCCTTGTTCTGACTACTATTAAACTTTGTGCACTGACAAGCCCGTTTGCAGTGATATCGGGCACGTTCAACCTGGAATGTTACTGAATGAAGCAGAATTGTCTTCATTGATGAGTCCCGCTCAAATTTGAGCCCCGATGACCAGCGAAGATGCGTCTGAAACCGCCCCGAAAAAAAGGGGGGGGGGGTCCCAACCTGACTGCCGCCAGCCATACGGCCCGACAACCAGGAGGGATGGTATTGGGTGCCATTTCATTTCATAGCAGGACCCCTTTCATTGCCATCCGCAGCATCTTTAAGCAGAGTGGTACGTCGACGAAATTCTACATCCTCTTTTGTTGTCCTTCATATCACGCCCTTTTGAGCGTATATTTCGACATGATAATGCCCGCCCGCGTACGATGATAATTTCTACTGCTTGTTTTTTTGCCTAACATTATTTTGGCCAGAAAAGTCACCGGATCTCTCTACCACTGAGGACGTTTGATGCATCATGAAAAGGATCCTACAACCAGCTTGGAATTTTGCCAATCTAACATACCAATTGGACACAATTTGGCACGATATCTCGCGGGAGGACATCTGCCAATTCTATCAATTAATGCATTGCCGAATAATTGCTTACATAAGGGCCACAAGTGGGCCAACGCGTTAGTGACTTGTTCACTTTGTAAGGTTCTTTCTCTTGATTAAATCATCCAAATTTTCTGAAACTGTAATAATTTGTTTTTCTCTACATGCACATCACATCTACCCTTTCGTCACATTCGAATAACTTCTTTTTAGTGCGCCATTTTTTGTGACTTAGATTGTACAATTGGGACTTTCCCTTACCAAGTTTAAGTTAACACAAATAACTCACGTTTGAGTACATTATTTTAACATTCAATTTAATGGTTTTAACTCAAGATGTGAGGGCGTATTTATTCTAGACAAATGAGTGAAAATTCACTCAAACTGAGTTATTTTTCCTGATTTCATTTTAAGAGAGTATATTGAAACAGGAAACATTTATTCAGTTTTAATTAGTACGCTATTTGTTCATCATAAACAAATATTTATTGCAGTTGATTATTAATATGTATTCCAAAAATCTGAAATAAAAAGTTAGGATGCTTTACTACTTTTATGTTAGCAACATAATATAAAATTCTTTTGATAAATATAATCTTAATAACTTTGAAAGGCACTATATTTAATTATGAAGTACACGCACACATCTTTTCTGTTTAAAGACTATTTAAATTACGGAGAAATGGTAAATTTAATGAAAGAACTTTTAACATCAGAGAATTAATTTGGATTATGTAAGATTACTTTCAGCGTTCAAACATTAAATGTGATACATTCTGCATATATCCGATTCAAAAGTATGTTTTTGTGTAAATGAAATTATAATTACGACTTGTAAATTACCAGATAAGTAATTTTCTTTTATATACAGTGCAGCATGTTATATGCAATACGCATTCAATTTGGTTAAAGAACATGCAATTAACTTTAAAGATAATTACCATCATTTTTTAGTTTACGCTGATACATATTTAAATATATATATATATATGATATCACATCTCACTATTGGAACTAAAAACTATAGTAATTTATTTAACAATTTTTAATTATTTTGCAGAGAATCGATTTAAAGGATTTTCTCGAGATTAAACTTCAGTACTAATATCGAACAGTAAAAATTTTCTTATAGAATAAAAATTCTTTAAATAATTCTCTAGAATAAAATAATCTACTTAAGAATGTTTAGGTGGTATTTTGATATTTATAAGGAAATAAATTATACTCTAATATTTATTTATGGAAATTACTTATGTAACAATGCACACTTCTTTCTTCAAAGTTTACATTTATAATTTTTTCAAACTTTTATGTTAAACTGTATGTTACATATCATGCAATCAGAAAAAGTATAAGAAGGAGAACAACATGGAGTAGGGTTATTCTGCTATACATTTATGTGTATAATCAGTTTGAAAATATTATTGTCATTCACATTATACAATAAAATAAAGTAAGCATATGGATATGAGATATTCATTTACATTTTACGCCTAAATTTTAGTCCAAAGTCCTTTTTTTTTTTTTTTTAACCAAAAGTTAAACTTAAAAAATCATAAGTTGGTTTGAAAATCCTGCGTACTATAAACAAAAGTATAATAAAATATTTCGTTATTTTTAAAGAAAATTTATACAAGGTAAAGCTAGGAGAGATTGCGCACGTAGGGAATCGGCAAGAAGGAGTACAATGGGCGTTCTGAAAATTCCAGGTAGCTCTACAACATCGATAGCAGAGTGCTCACTTAAATGTGTATGTTTATTGCTTGAACAGTCTAAGATTAAACGTGGTTATTTTGTCTCGTTTTCAAAAAGGTTTGCTTAAATTTTCAAAACCCTTTCTAGGAATTTTTATAGAATGGTAGTATATCAAAATATTTTTTAATTAAACGATTTCCCATGGACTCGTTTATAAATTTAATTGCGGCAGGTGATAGCATTAAGTTGCATCATTTATAACAACAAGTGCAACGATTATAGAAAACGACAGATTAGGTCAACAAACAAGAAATCATTCAAACTGTAAAGGAACTTTATTAATTTTAAGTTAAACATATTATCTAGTTACTACATGTTACTTTTAATTATCTAGTCTTTTTTTTATCTGCTTCTTTAATTTATTTTATTTAAATAAAAAAAATTAATCCTTTTCATTTATTTTATTTTATTTTATTTTTCTATTTTTGTAATTATTAAATTAAAATACCTACATGTAATAAAAAAAAATTGTTTACAAAAACCTTATACCAATGTCATTTAAGTGCAATTATCATTGTTAACAACTGAATTGTAGTTAAAATTAAGCACAATATCTCCTATCTATTTGAGCAATATTTCCTACCCTTTAAGGAGAGAGATTGCGTAAAATAGCTCTCTTGGTTTTATTACAGCTGTTGCTTTAACTCATAGCATAACAAACAAGTAGTAACGGAAATACGTAGAAAAAAGATCACTTCAAAGTTGTGCACCAAAAGTTTAGCAAAAAAATAAACTTTAGATTTTTTATAACACTAGGGGGCTCTACCCCCTAGTGTTATTAAAAAACCCTTAACACTAGGGGGAAAACCCCCTAGTGATAAGGGTGTTTACCCCCTAGGTTAACATAAAAAAACCCTTAACACTATAAAAAACCCTTAACACTAGGGGGCTCTGCCCCCTGCTCGCTTCGCTCACCAACCCCCCCACTCAACCACAACAGTTAAGTATATTTAAAAGAACTAGGGGGCTCTGCCCCCTGCTCGCTCCGCTCACCAACCCCCGAAGGAGGCTTCGCCTCCTCCCCGACTCACTTTACTTCTTAACACATGCAGAGCTCTGCACGCTTATTCGCTGTTTTCATTCACTGTAAAGGAATATTCATAGTGCATATTAGAAGACAAAAGCAGAAAATTTTTATGAAAATCCTCATATTCAATGTCAAATTGAAATATATAATATTTATATATACTTTTAATAGAAAGAAATTCATAATATCTAGACCATTTTGCATTACAGCTTTAGTATATAACCCTTTTTATTTATTTTTTACAACCTTTGATCCGTACCGCTGTACCCCTTCGTAATTGGAAGATTGCGGGTTCGGTTCTCGAGCCGGCCAAAGGCCGTCGTGTGCACTAATGGTGGATGGTGCACGTAAAATATGTCGTGGCAGCAATATCCTCCATGTTCCCATCAAAATTATACCTATGGAGGCCACCGATGCTAGGGAGCCATCCCCTGCGACGTCAAACACAACCTACCTAATTATCTACCTACCTACAACTATGGATCATATTTTAATTTTCCCATGTAAGAAAATTAATTTTCTAAAAGCAGAAAAAAGGTTGATATTTATTTTCTTTCATTTTTACATCCATGATTTCGGGTCGCGGTACCCTAGTCTGTAAAGCGCCGAGCACGTAATTGGAAGATTGCCGATTCGATACTTGAGCCGGCTAAAGATCGTCGTGTACACTAATCGTGGCTGGTGCACATAAAATCTGTCGTGACCGCAAAGTCCTCCATGTTCCCACCCACACTATACCTCTGAGGATCACCAAAGCGGGGGGAAGGTTCCCTTCCGGGAATGATCGAAATTCTGTTGGCATGTGCCCGGAACATCTCTAGGGATGCATCCCAGACCGTCGCCAATTGCCCATAGGGCAACGTTGCCCATAGTGCGACGTTAAATCGAACCTACCTACCTACCTACGTACAACCATGGATCATATTTTAGTTTGCCCGTGTAAAATGACTTCATGACAGAAGAACAACGTCACTGGGAGAAACTTTCTTCAAAATGGCAAATAGAGTACCTTCATAAACTTGTCATTTTTAGTTAATAAATTCTTTAATTAAAATGATAAAAATTTCTAAGCAGCTGAAATGTCTTCCTTGGAGAATTCGGAACACATTGATACCTCTCATGACGCAAGGGACCCTGTCCTCCGCTAGAAGATGCTATCGCAGACAAAACAATTTGACGTCAGTGACAGTAACTTTTTTTAATATATAGAGAGTTTTTTGAAACTCTCCTAGCATTACCTTAACTATAAATACACGTGTTATTATCATACAAAAAACTATAGATATTTAAAAAGAGTATCATATTCCAATGATACAGCTAAAATGGACTTCCAGCATTATTTTATACAGAATGATCTTAAATATTAATGGAAACGTAATGGTTCTTTTTTTTTTTTTCGATGTGATCAAAAGTGGTTTGACTTGTTCTTTATTAATCCGATGTTTTAAGAAAATTCATAAATAATTCTCCAGAAAAAAAAAAAAAAAACTAAAAAACTAAATAAATAAATAGAAAGTCTAACTTCCAAAATGTCTATATATCTATTAGTACTCAGTGCATAGTAAAAAAAAAAAAAAAACAGAATTTAGTGGCAAATACGGGAATTAATTAAATTCTAGTAACATAAGTTTTTTCGAGGGTAAGTCAGAAATTTACATTTTTCGTTCTACAGGTATATTAAACAAAGATAGGTGTGCAACAGATTTATTATTTTTCGATATAGTCACCACCTTGACTATACTTGGTAAAGCAAGTCACAAGCTTCCGTATGCCTTCCTGGTGAAAAGTTTTCTGTTGGTCATGAAACCACTTTTGCACCGCATGCCGAACATCAATGTCTGAAGCAAATCGATGACCATTCAAAAGTTCTTCCACAGATATGCTGAACCGTGACACATATTTAATGATGATGCGACTTCATCTATGGTAACACGCCTATCTACTGTTGTATCTCTCGAGCTTGCTAAATTTTGTCGTCAGTGGTCGAGGTTGAAGGTCGCCCAGCTCCCTCTTTTGTGTTATGTCCGTTCGGCCATTTCGAAACATTTCGATCCGCACACACACACACACAAAAAAAAAATGGATTGTACGAGATAAAACACTTTTTATGTATTATAACAGAAATTTACGACGAATTTTAGAACCTTTCACACCCGCTAACCACAAAAGTCTAATCACTCTTCGTTATTCCTCTTTGGTGCAATCTAAAAGGGGAGCTGACATGCTTACGCATGCTTGTAGCTACAGTCGGAAGTAAACTTGTTGAGGCGCTAGCAATAATTTGTATCCCGGTTTTGTGCACCTAATACTGTTTTTCTAAATAAATACTTGTCGAGTCATGAACTTAGTCTTTATGCTGTTCATAAAAAACTAAGTTGATGATAAAAATGATCGATCAAACTAAAAAAAAATGTATGCATATATTAAAAATGTGGATGTTTGCTTCAAAAATTTTGCTGCCGACTTTAAAAGACAACTGACACGATCGTGATTAAATCCCGCATACATGACCACAAATGCGCCAACTCAATGCCTCATGCTGCCACCACTTTGTTTAATAAAATAGTAGAGCAAAAGTGTAAGTAATTTTTGACTTACTGTCGTACATCGACAATTTTATTATTACAAATATAGCATTACCGTAATTGAATTACTCAAGTTTAAAATATTTATGTTATAAATTGTAAAACAGCCGCCCAGACAGTGCAGTGGCTAGCGTTCCTGACTCCTACATGGTTGCGCCTGGGTTCGAACCCTGGAGAAGGCATGGATGGCGGTGTCCCTGGATGACCGCCCATTTTGTGTCCCTTTACAAATGGTCATCAATTCGGCGACTCCCCGACCAATGCTTAGTCACAAATGCCGCGCCACTGAAAATAAAAAAATAATAATTTGTAAAACATACCTTCCAGTCAAGATTCTTTCAGAATTTATAGACCGGAAAAGAAAAAGATACATTTAAATAAATAAATGCATTTCTGGTATTTACTTCTAAATTTAATTTTATTCGTAATGATTAAAAAATAAAATTTATGGCTTAAAAATCTCTTTCTTAAATTTTAATATTTTATAAAATTACTTATCAGAAGTTCATAATGTAATATTGAAAAATTAAGTATATTGCTAGAATGACATTTGAAAAATTTATTAATGGTTTTTTTCGTGTATACGTTTTATGTTTTGTTATAAAAACAAAATAAAGTCTTTTTTATTACTTTATCTGTCTCTTTATATAAAATCTAATATTTCTTACAGATAATATCGAATTTCAAAATATGTTCTTGGAACTCTTGAAAAAAGGACAGAAAAAACAAGAACGATATAATTATAAGAAAAAAAAATGATTCTATGGTGCTAAATTTTGTTTTTCTTTTCCCAGAGGTTTCTTATTGTTTCATTTCAAAAACTTGCGATATTTTTATTCACAATAACCTTATACGTAGTCGTTACATTAGATATAATGATAATACAGTGGTCCAAAAATAAAAAATAGTAGATAAATAGAAAAGTAAAAAAAAAAAAAAAAAAGAGCTTCACATTTACAAATATACACTTTTCATTTGTATGTTTACTACATATGTTTTTATGCACAAATACGTCAAATTATAAAATACTAAAATATCAGCAATTAGGAAAAAATTAGAAAAGGAACACTTTTCTTTCAAATAGAAAAATATAAATTTCAAGATTTTTCTTTTTTTTCAGACTCTAATGCAAACTCTTACATTAAAATCCAAACATTAATAAATTTATTTCTGTTCACGAAATTACCCGTATTACTAATAATTTAAAGATTACGCTTGAATAAACACATTTTACAGATATTTTAAACTTTTATTACTTATTTTATTCTGTTTTATCACTTTACTTTTACGCTTTTCTTTCTTTTTTTTTTTTTTTTTTGCTGCTATGAATATGCACACAGCTCATTCTGACTTTCAAAAAGTTAATTAAAAGGAAAATCGTTCATGGTTTATTAAAACTGTTACTTTTTTTTAAATGCAATTTTATGTATTTGATAAAAGTTGAAACGTAATAAAGCACATTTAACTGAAAAGCATTTCTGAAAAACTATCAAACTGGAGATTAAATGGAAAGACTTATTTTAATGCATGAAAATCGAAAAAAAAAAGAAATACTTCCTCCATTTATCTTAAAATGACAACATATATATATATATATAATGAACAAATATTACTTGTGATAGCAAATGGAAATAAATGCAGTGCTTTATTCCTTAGCCCATTTATTTTAATTAGAAAATTATATATAAATTAATTTCTCGAAGTCTCGAAATATGAATAAAAATAAATTATTATAATTTAGATTGATTTTTTTTTTAAGTAAACCTATTACAATCAATTATTATTCTATATATCTATCTAAATATAGAGATACAGTCGGCAGGAAAATTATTCAAGCACACATCAACATTTTTCATATATATATATTTGTTTGTCAGATTGCTAATTTTTATCGTCAACTTACTTTTATGTAAACAGCATAAAACTAAGGTCATCACTTGACAAATATTTATTTAACAAAACAATGTTAGGTGTGCAAATTTTAAATAAGAATTATTGCTAGCGTTTCATTAATGTTGTTATCGACTGTATGTAAATAGATGTAGATAGGTAGGTAGATTGATCTAGAGATAGACAGATAAAATTGAAAATTTGTCATTTTGATAATTTCTGAAATACAAAATAATTTGAATAAAGATAAAATAGTGGATTTATCTCAGAAATACCTTGAATATTTTCGTTGTCCAACTTGGTTCACCATCCTTTTTAAAAATTACATTTCAAATTTTAAATATGTAAAAAAAAAAATGTAAATACTTAGCTTAAAAATCATTTTTTACGTAGCCAACATCAAGATCTTAATCAAACTCTACTCGGCATATTGCTCAAGATGATGGCTGCTATTGAAAATTTCAAACTCATAGAGGAAAACGTATTAGTGAGACTTGGCATGTGCTTAATTCAGATCAAAGTCGTAATCGGGCTTAATAATTAACTGCAGACCTATTATTTTAAATATCATTTCAAAATGG
Source organism: Salticus scenicus (assembly GCA_963930645.1). NCBI lineage: Eukaryota > Metazoa > Arthropoda > Arachnida > Araneae > Salticidae > Salticus > Salticus scenicus. The sequence continues at coordinate 117,558,760 of OZ005650.1, forward strand.
AGACTACTTCAAAATAACAAATAAATCAACCAAATCTTCTGATTAATACGGAAGGATGTGTCTTCTATTTCTCTCAAGAACATTTGAAATATTATTGTTTTTATGTGAGAGTGTTGTCCATGTGTGTTATTTCCTAACTTTAAATGCATTCATTGACCTATGATTTGGTAAATTTTTGAAGTTATCTAATGCGAAGTAAGCAAAAGTGTTACAAACACCATTATAAAAATTAACATTAACTACATGACAACACAGTCGTCATTTTGTAGAATTTTGGAAATATTTTTAGTTCCCCATCATACTATAGGTATGGGGAACTTAGGTAATCGTGAAAATTTTCGACCTCGGTTTTTTGACTTTTCTACACGTTTCCAGGTGTGAGGAATCCCAAAATGACAAAATTTCTATGGTATCTGTCTGTAGGGTGTCTGTTAGTCTGTTAGTGGGTTAGTGTGTTAGTCTGTTAGTTTGTTAGTCTGTGTAGACGATATCTCAAGAACAAATTGTCGCAGAGAGGTCAGATCAGTTTTTAAATATTACTTTCGACACTGGGAAGAACCCTATTCATTTGCAACATTCGAATTTAAAAACTTCGTAAGTTATTAGAAATTTACGATTTTCTTAACATGGGAGAATAGGACAAATATTCACTTAAACGTGCATTAAATCGAAACTTTTTACTGTAAAAATATCAGACCAGTTTTAAAATATCAGGTTTGATGCCTGAATGAACATCAGTAACTATAAATAGGCTACTTTGAAAATTTCGAAAGTTATTGGAAATTTACGAATTTCATAACATGGCAGTATGGGGCAAAATTTCACATAAACGTCAATTTTGAGAGATATTTTCATCGTAAAGATGTCAGACTATTTTTGAAATAATATTTAGGACACTGGCAAGAATATTAATGACTATGAATTTTCCAATATAAAGATTTCGTAAGTTATTGGAAATTTACGAATTTCTTAACATGGCAAAATAGAGCAAAATTGCACATAAACATCAATCTTGAGGGATATTTTCATCGTAAAGATGTCAAACCACTTTCGAAATATTATTTAGGATACTGGCATGAATATCATAGACTATGATTTTTCCAATTTAAAAATTTCGTAAGTTATTTGGAATTTACGATTTACTTAACATGTCAGAATAAGGCAAAATTGAGCATAAACTTCCATTTTGAGGATCCTAAATACATTAGACAACTTCAAAATTACGTTTATGATATTTGTTTGAACATGATTGAATATAAATATTCTAATAGGAAAATTTCGTAAATTATTCGTAATTTACGATTTATCAACATAGCGAAATTGTAATTTTTTCATATAAATATGAATTTTGAGGATTATTGCATTGGAAATAGTAGCATGAAAACTAAACAACGGAATTGACCCCGATAAAATAAAATAATAGATTAGAATAAGATAAATATATCGAAGTGAACGGTGGATAGCCTATTAGGCGGGGATTTCATTCTGTTACTGTATCAAGCTTTGGTCAAATTCATTTCTTTTAACATGATTATGATATGTCTCGCAATAGAAATTTCAGAGAACATAAATATGATGGGGAACTGAGCAGAGTCCACCTATGACAACTAGTTTAATAATTTGGCGACAGTTATCACTACGTCGCCATATTGTCGTAAATTTTATTCTTATACGATTCATAAATATATAATAATAGTATCAAACAAATTTTGAAAGATTATATATATTTTTAAATATGCTCGAGCATTAAGACTAAACCTTAACTCGACTACCAAAAATAGAATTTGTATCCCAGACCAACAATGAAATAAGTTCAGTAAACTCAGTTATACACATTTTGTAGCAGAACATTAGCAACACGCCCGTATTTTACAAGTTAAATTCTTTTATAAAAATGATATAAGAGTAAAATTCTTTTTTAGACCTATTTATCTGTTTTATTAAATATTCTCTATATTGAACGTTTGAATCAGAATATTTATACCATGAACATTCGAAACAAATTTAAATGTAAAATTATATAATTTTATCTTAAATAAATTTACTCCAGAATCTTACTGAAATTTTAACACTTGAAAGTAAAAATAGAGAAATTTGAATACAAAAAAGTAAAGCATAAATTCATCATATAAAAATCAGTTTTAATAAAAACAGATCAACTGATTTTTTTTTTTTTTTTTTTTTTTTTTTTTTAAGATTGTTTAAAAAATTGTAACTTTAAAATCATTTTCCTTAAATTAAAACTTTTAAATATAATACAAAACCAAATTGAGTGCTGAATTATTCCACTTAATGCATCAACAAGAGTTATTGTGTTCTTAAACCATAATATAATAAAATTAATGTCGTGCAAAATGCCACTGAATTTCAAATGAACAGAAGTTGACCTTTTTTTTTATGCATATTGACAGCATGGATTCGTCACATAACCTTACGCACTGTGGCAACGTTGAGGGAAGCATTATGATCATGTGCTGGTAGTCAATAAAAGGCCATCTGTATTTATAGCAGTTTTAGGTCACCAATCTTTTCAATCTCGACTACTGACAGTACTGAAATCTACAAACGGACCAGTGCTTGAGCCGTACATAGCAATCTGAAATTCCTGACAAGGGGAGGATGTCAGTTGTAGGTCATAACTTTTCCCTCAATATGTGTTTTGCAGGATAGTCATATTTTGTTATGTGCTATAAACACCAGTTGACAAATTCAGTGTAACGAGAGTAGTTTAATTTAATCTTCTATTTGAGGAAAGTAATAAAAATAACACGTTTCAGTTCTCGCTTTGTCAAATTTTGTGGTACACCAATTGATTTTTTTAATATTCTTGCTTTTGTTTTATCTCGTACCGAATACAAAATAAGTACTGACACTACATATAATCTGGCACTCTTTGGATTAACTAAATCCAGCGTCGTCAATACAAAGATATATATATTACGTTTTATTTTCGGAAGCCAACTAAAGTGCAGTTTTTGTTATTTTGCTTTTGCTGCTTACTGAGCCGTACATCATATGTATACTAGTTCTCTCTCTATGCGTAAACTGCTTCAAACTCTAATTAAATTCATTTGAAAAATTAATGTAAATCTTAAAGCTGGAGTGAAGGAATATCTTATTCATCTTGAGATCAAATTTGTATAAGTCAAAATATTCTTTAATAAATATATATTATATATATATATATACATATGTAGAAACTTAAGTGGGCGTTAATAATTAATTACTCGATTACTATTAACTATATAATTTAATAAAGAATAACTATAATAGAGTTTTTTGTACAGGATGGAGAATATGATAGTTAAAGAGTCAAGTCGTATTCGTAACACATATATATCGTCTATGCTAGAAAACACAGTTTATGAATTTTAAATGTCACTTAGTAAGTTTATCGTCTTAGAGTCTTATCGTCACAGTCTATATTCCGTAAAAACTACTTTCGTCAACAATAATAATTTCGGCTGTGTCTTTAGCCAATTTTAAAAGAGCCGTCGACAGATCCGCATCCAAGGTCTGGCATCGTCAAAACCAAGTTACCGTCTGCCGTCTCAGCGCGCTTGCTCGAAGATTCCACACAGGAGTATGCGCGCGCAGGGGAGGTGAGAATGACGTCCTTCTGACATCACGTTACGTCACTCCGTCAAGGTTGCTCGCTCGTGGCTGCAGTGAGAGAACTAAGCTGACTTTAGAAATCATATGACCGAACAAGCAAGGTGCTTCTACCACAAAATCGGCCATCCTTCCACGACTGGTCCTCCAGGCGGCCATACTGAAAAATACAAAAAAGAAAAAACAAACACAAAAGCAACACGAAATAATAACAAACTTATTTATAAATATACATACAGTCTTGATAGTTTTTTTCTTTTTAAATATCATCTTTAAGTTATTCTCTCTTTAAGAGATTTGGCATAAGTGCATGTGCAAAGGGAGCCTTCATGGCATCCCTCCTTAACTACATTATATGTGTTTTCACTTTTCATTTTTACAGTTTTGTAGGGGCTAAAGTATTTCGATTTCAGTTTGATGGCAACTTGGTCGCCCACTTCGTAAGTTTTCGGTTGTTGTCTTCGCAAGTTATAATTTTTTCTATTTCCTTCTTAAACTTTAAAAAATTGTCCTTTTGCATGTTTACGCAAATCTTTTTTCTGGGTCTCAAAGTCAGCTTGGAATTCGAACTCGAGAACCTCTAATTTGTCAATTCTAGTTTTAGTTTTTTCTAAAGCCTCTGCAGCATCTTCCTCAGTCATAAAATTTACAGTAGCATTCTTATGTGTAGGGGAAACTTATATATGTATTTGTACAGCTTTGGGAAATAATGCAGCTATTTTATTAATTGTAGTCTCCATTGGAAGTGATGAAATAAACAATTTTTTCAAATTTATACTGGCAGTCTCCTCTTTTGGGACATTCTGTCTTTTACAATCAATGGAATCTATCGTGAAAGGTTGTCTTCTCAATTTCTTTTTTTTAAGAAGTTTGGAATATTCTTCAACTTTTTTCTTCAACTCTTTCTGCTCTTCTCCTAACTGCAAAACCTTTTCATGTAGGATTTGTTTTTCGTCTTTCTTTGAAGGAGTTTTTTCTTTATTTTGCGATTTCATTTGGGAAATGTTCATCTGATTTTATTTCTTTCGCTGAGGCTCCTCCTCTTCCTCACTGTCATCATCTTCACTATTATCGTCCCTTAAAAGCATCTCCTTATCGTCATCACTTTCGTCATTATTTTCGTCATCGTCATTATTTTCACTTGCAGCTTTTTTGGAAGATTCTAATGATTTTTTCGACAATTTAGCAGGTTGAGGGGTTTTATTTTGACACTTTGCAACACTATTTAATGTTTATTTATTTCTGGGGACTTCTCAGAAATTTTATTTTTAAAGTTAAGGGGGGGGGGCGCCAATAGCAATATCTGTGTTAACTTCATTTTGATATGCATTTATTGGAAGAACTGTTACTAAATTTACCTCGAGGGGACTAGATTTGTTTTTTTACAAAAATGCAATTTTCATTTATTGTCGTCTCGCCTAACAATAGTATGTTCATTCCGATGATTACGTCATAAGGTATAAAATCATTATTCACAACATAAATATTAGTTTTACATTCAAAATCATCAACTCTAAGATCTGCGTCAAATGAGTCTAACTGCTTTATGAAATTTTTCCCGATCCCCTTCAAAGTGGTACTCATAGGATTTAATCTATTAACATTCAATTTATTAAAGGCACTTTTACGGAGCAGTGTTGCCTCACCCCCTGTATCAATAATACCAGTAAAACTCATATTATTTATTTGAATGTTTTTGTCCAGGTTTTGATTTACTGTAATGCATAATGCTTCGACTTCGGGTTTCGAACTCGGACATTCCGAGCTCTTGTGTCCAAAATGTTTACATGAAAAACACCTTAAACCCTTAGCTCTATGGAGGCAGACTCTAGATAAATGATTTCTTTCACCACAATTATAACACATTTTACTTATTTCAGTTTTAGGATTAAATTTTTCAGTTACATTATGTCCTTTGGGTTTCAATTTTGAATTATGCTCTAATTTATCAAATTTGTTTTTATCACTATCTCGTTTAAATTCTTCATACATTTTAATTTTTTCTTTGAAATCACATAAATTTTTAGCACAATAAAGCATAATTTTGTTTTCATATCTATCGTAAATCCCCTGGATCACATAGAGGTTAATGGCAGCATCATCGATATGCCCATTCTTACTTAATTCTCTGATTTTAAAAAAGTATTCAGTAGCCGTTTCATCTAGTTTAATTTTTCTTTTACTCAATATATCATACAAAGCAGCTGAATTTATTTCCACTTTAAATTCTTCAATGAGCGTTTTTTTAATTTCTTATACGTAAGCAGAGCTTTTTCAGATTTAATAAACAGTAAAGCGTTTCCGCTCAAAGATCGTTTACAAAAAATAATTTTCTGTAGTTCATTTAAATTAAACATGTTAGATATTTCTTCAAATTCAGTGAACCACTCAATTACATTTTCGTGCGGCTCACAGCTAAATTAACTAATACTATTTTCAAAATCGTTAAATGAAATGGCTGCACCATGTGTTCCAGAATTCTTAATACTAACACAATTATTATTATTATTATTATCCTTATGGCATTGCACTGAGGAATCAATCTTCGTGACGTCACTATCGCCACTTTCCGATTCATTTTCGGATTCACTGTCCGATTCATTTTCAGAATTTTTATCTATTAATGATTCAATATCACATAATTTTGACAATAATCTGTCACGTAACTCTTCTTTAGTACCGTCAAAAGAGACATTTAATAAATTACTGATTGTTATAAGTTCATTTAGTGTAAAGTTTTCATTTATAAGTTTTTGTTTTAAAACATAATTTTCATCACCAACAGCGAAAGTGAAACCTGTAATTTTTTTTTAATTCTGCATCTGTTTTTCCGATCACCGTGAACATCGAATGAAAACCGATGCAGAATTTTAATTTAACTATATTTTTCCTTTCCGAGTGCAATACTTATTTGAGGAATACCTCCCAAAGACATCATCATGCAATAAAAAAAAGTTGACGTACCTTTGCAGAACAGGAACAACAGATGCCTTGTTGTTTTAATATTTAAATTTCATACCCAACTTTCCGTCGATCATTTCCATCGAGTCGGTCTGTCGTCATTCAACCCTTTAACACTTTGCACAAAAGCTTCAATGTAATTTAACACCGTATCTCATTTGTAGACACACAGTTCAATCACAGTTTTAAATAAATAAAAAGTTCAGTCAATATTCGCTCTATTTATAATAAAGTTCGACAATGAAAAGTTTATGTTAAGTTCAACTAATGTTAAAAAGAATTGTTCTTAGTTCAGGTGCATCCCACTTCTGAAGAATAATGTAGAAACTTAAGTGGGCGTTAATAATTAATTACTCGATTACTATTAACTATATAATTTAATAAAGAATAACTATAATACAGTTTTTTGTACAGGATGGAGAATATGATAGTTAAAAAGTCAAGTCGTATTCGTAACACATATATATCGTCTATGCTAGAAAACACAGTTTATGAATTTTAAATGTCGCTTAGTAAGTTTATCGTCACAGTCTATATTCCGTAAAAACTACTTTCGTCAACGATAATAATTTCGGCTGTGTCTTTAGACATTTTTTAAAAGAGCCGTCGAGAGATCCGCATCCAAGGTCTGGCATCGTCAAAACCAAGTTACCGTCTGCCGTCTCAGCGCGCTTGCTTGAAGATTCCACACAGGAGTATGCGTGCGCAGGGGAGGTGAGAATGACGTCCTTCTGACATCACGTTACGTCACTCCGTCAAGGTTGCTTGCTCGTGGCTGCAGTGAGAGAACTAAGCTGACTTTAGAAATCATATGACCGAACAAGCAAGGTGCTTCTACCACAAATTTATATATATATATATATATATATATATACTTATTTTGCTTATCGTTCCTTCGAGACAAACCCAATAACATGGTACTTTTACTTAGAGAAATCGATCTAAGCTAGCTTTAATTTTTTTAAACATGAATTTATTAATGAAATATGTTTGGTTTCACTGTTAAAAACAGTTTCTAAAAATGAGCCAAATTGTCTAAAAATAGCTCTGAATCAATATATACTTAAATTTGAAAACCCATATACTAATTTTTGAGTATATTGACATGCGCAAAAAGGGGATTGACCAATAAGAATCCCAATATCCCAATGTGTGACATGCCAGTGTACTCAAAAATGAGTACATGGGTTTTCAAATTTAAGTATATATTGTTTCGGAGCTATTTTGAGACAATTTAGCTCATTTTTAAGAAACCATTTTTAACTGTGTTGTTGTGCCCTTCGACTTACAAAAGTTTACGAATACTTTTTCAGTAATATAATTGTATTAAGATGCATTACAGTATTTACATATATAATGTTTGCCGGAATCTAATAATGTTAAAATCAATAATTTTTTTTTTTTTTTTTTTTTTTTAGGGGGGGGGGGGAGGGGGAGTTCACGAATGCTATGTATTATTAGTTGTTTTGCTTCCTGTATATGAATCTTTGGTATATGTTTCCTCCTCACTCTCCATTATCTTACACATAATTTAGATTAATCAATTTAAAAATTAGCTAAAACATCTTAAGTCTAAATTTACACTTTCACTGAAGTCAGATTGTTCAAAAATTACTATAACGTAAATATCCCAAGGAGTCATAGGCATTTTCCCTTACATGCGAATTTTTATTTAACTTTCAATAGAATAAAAATAATATTAATTTTTTTAGATAATTAATTAATTGTAAAATATTAAATAATATTGTAAAATTATTATTATTAAGAAAATAATACTTATTAAAATTTTTGTGCTTTAAATTACTAAAAGAGTAAATAATTTATTTGTAAAAGAAAATAATTTATTCAGATCAAATAAAAGGAAATATTACAAACAATTGTAAAAAGTAATTCTAAGTCAATATTAAAATATTAACCTACATAATTTTATTTTAAACTAGCAGGCTTTGCCCGCTTCGCTGGTCACTAAATTTAAAGGAAACTACTTTCTATATAGCTTTATAAAAATAAAATAAAATACTAAAATTGCTCAAAAGCTCGCTTCGGATCCCTGCTGCCTTCGGTAGCGATTTGGTCATCCACTAAAACTCGGGCGCTTGTCCCTATTACCTGAGACAATGGTTTACCAATAGGCTTCCATTAAGTCCTTATTAGATAACTGTTTTGAAATAGATAGTATCGAAAAAAAAAATGAAGTATCCCCTTTATATTTGAATCCCAGTTACATATGAACAACGCTATACGTGGTGCACATAATATTTGCTTTTACGTTATTTCCTATGTTTATTTTGTTTATCCCCAATCAACCATAAAAATGATAACAATTTCATGCTAAATATTATAATATGCTATGACCGGCTACGTCTGTTGCATGAGACAATTAATTTTTTGTGCTTATATATAATTCATGGTTTGAAAGCATGATCATAGTACCGCCTTAATATAGCTCTCTTTGGCGACTTTTGAATTTTTGTCACCATTTTAGATTTAATCCCTTGTAAAAATAAGACTTAATACCTTGTAACAATATGCTATGAGCGCTATTTCTGCCATATTTTAGACAACTAAACTTCTAATGGTTATATATATTTCCCATTAAACATATTTTTATTTTCATTTATTTATTTAAATATTGATGAAATTTGAACTTCAATTTGGTCTAGTGTTGTACAGGCTGTATACTATATGTTTGTGTTTGTGAAAGAAAATTTAAAAAAAATTCAAAACTGCAATTTTTAATCCCACTTAAAAAAAAACATGTGACTTAATTAGTAGCACATTTAAAAAAAATTTCCAAACGGTTTCCATACAATCTCCTTCTCTTGCCACCTGAAATACATACATTAGTTAATTTTAAAAAATCTAATTGTCCGATCGATAAGCTGTTTAATCCGTTGGATTCACAAAAATTGCATCTTTCATTTGGTATCTTATTTGTAACGATACGACTGATATTTCTAATTTTTTTAATTTACTTTCCTCATTTTAAATAAATGTAATTTTTATTGTTCACGTTTTTTTTTTTTTCTGTCGAAAAAATAATGATAATTTTTTTGGCAACAATTAAATTAAGGAATAAAATTAAATATTTTAAGTAAATGTAATTTTTATTGTTCACGTTTTTCTTTTTTTTTTCTTTTTTTTTTTTTTTTCTGTCCAAAAAATAATGATAATTTTTTTTTGGCAACAATTAAATTAAGGATTAAAATTAAATGGCCAATTTATCAGTAATTAGAAGGTTTTTATTTTAGCATTTTAATTAATTAAAAGAAAATTAAAACAATATTCGAAAATCGGACGTCGAGGTGCATCAGGAGAGGTCATTACGAACCACCATGCAAATTTTTGTAGCTCAGCCATCAGCCGTTTTCTTAAAAAGCTCTGGAAACCATACACAATGACACACACACAAACATCTTATTTTATTATATGTACTAGCAGACCCGGCCACGCGTTGCTGTGACTAAGTTATACGTTGAATTATACGGCTGTAAACTATTTAGTACAGTCAAATTATTATTTACGAACAAAGACGAAAACGTTGTAGCCGATGTAAAAACCCACAGGGTTGAGATTTGAAACTTAGGTCAAAATTTTGAAGCGATTGATAAAAATTTTCGTAGTGTTGATATTAAGCACAAATTAATTTTATTGTAGGGTCCTATAAATTTTAATGGAGAAGTGATATATATTATTTCTAATGCTACTTTGGATAAAATTGCTAAAATGACTAATATATAAATTAAATTCTATTAAAATTCTATTAAAATAAAAGTATAAAAGAAACAGACGATTTTAAAATCAATTTTTATGGAGAAGTGAAATATAATATATGCTATAATGGATAATTTTACTATAAAATGACCTCATCATTTTAAATATTTTAAAGAGGGCAACAGCTGTAGTTATAAAAAAGAAAACAATAAGGCTAAACCAGAAAAATAAGTAAATTTGATAAATATTTTAAAACTTAAAATTGGAAATCTTATGAAATATTGGACATTTAAAGTAAATACATGTATCATTTTAAATAGAAAAAGATTTTGGAAAAGTTTAGTGTATTTTAACGAAGTGATGAGAAGTTTTTGAGTATGTTAAAAGTTTAATAGTAAATTCAAGTTAATAAAGATGGGAAACATTGAGGATTAAGATAAGAATAATTATAAGATAAAAAAAAAAAAAACTTTTTATATACCATGCTTTTAAATTTTAATATACTAATAATGTACTAATTAAAAGGAAAATGATAAATATTCTATCATAGTTTGAAGTCAAATTTGTTTTCAAATGTCTAAATAAAATATCTGATGTAAGATACTAATATTTTGCAGCGGAATAGATTTCATTTCTGTCATCCTTGGCGAAAAAAAAAGAATATCGCCAAATTATCTGGCGAAAATATTTAATTCCTTTCAAAAATCATGGTTATTTTAACAACTTATATTAAAAGAGTAATGAATAATATGAAACAATATTTCGTACAATACATATTACATGTCATACATACGTAAAATGAATAATACATATTACATTTCATACAATGCATACATCTGGCATGTATATTTTTGTGTTACGCTTTTGATCGCCAAATAATAATAATAATAATAAAAAAAGCCAAGGGCGACAGAGTTTTGAAATTTAAAATTAAAATTTTGTCAATTTGACAGCAAAATAATTCAATCTAACACCCGCGATAACTAATACATATCTATACCCAAATATAAGGATTAAAATCGGGAAATAAATTTCCTCGATTTTTAATAATTTCTTACAAAAAATCCAGTGGGCAATTAACATAGGAAATCTTTTTCTTGGCTGCACAGACGGTCAGTGAGTCACACTTCGCTTGCGTATAGAACTCATAGATATAGTATAGCATATATAGAATAGAGTGATCATTGGGGAGAAAAAAAGTTATTCCTTTTCATTTGGGAAAAGACGACGTTTTTACCAAAATATGGCCGTCTTTCCCCGAGTGAATACACACGGGAATACATACTAATATTTTTAGCAAATAAAATTTATGAATAATTTATTTGCTAAAGGGGAATGGAAGACTCCAGATACAGTTTCAAATTCATATTTCTTTCTTTCTTTCTTTTTTTCAATACCACTTAATGGCTGTTTCCAAAGCTTTTATTTATTTATTTATTTATTTTTTTTGAATATTTTATCAATATATGGAATTGGAGTCAATACCCACTTTGAGATGATCAGTGAAATTGAATGTGCTGGTTCACTAAAATGAGAATATATAGTCCTCGTATTTTCTATTGAGTCCATGGATACTTTACATAAGCGTTTTATTTCATAAATAAATTTGGTAAAATACATGAAGAAGGTTTTATTTCAGTATTTCCATATACTCGTAAAAATTTCACATGATATATAACTCTGTGTATAAAAGATTTTTTTTTTTCTATTTTAGTAGACTTAAAAATAAGATGTGTCAACTGCAAGAGATTGAAAAATATGTTCCATATTGTTCAAAAATCTCTTATTTACACAATTCCAATCACATTCCCTGTTTAAAAAAAAAAAAAAAAAAAAAAAAAAAAGCCTATTTTTCTAAGTAGTTTTGTCCTAAAATTATATATGCGCTTTTATCGCTTAAAAATTTATTTTTAAAGTATCGATACGTTCTTAAAATATATTTCATTTTTTAAATGGCAAATATTATTCTATTTTAAATGCATTAATTAAGGATTTATAGATTAACTATACTTTTATTTTTAATAAAAGGAAAATTCTGGGATTTCATTTATTTATTTATTTATTTTTAAGTGGTACTTTCACCAAAATTGAGAATTTACTTATCTCCTGTTGTACCAGAAATGTTCAAACATTTGACTAGTCTATAGCGGTCACATCTCACAGGCAGTATAAAATGCAAACTTAGTAACAAGCCAAGTTTTGTTTGATTTATTGTATCCCGATTTCGATTTTTCTATTACAGCTCAATTCAGATTAGATATTGCATTTCTGACAGTCTTTTTATCTATCGTTATTAATTATGAAGCACAGATGTTTTTTTTTTTAATTTATTGGACGAACACAGCAGTTATCTTTTCTTACATTACCCGGCAACCATAGATAATTGAAGTATTGTATTAAAGATTGTATTAAAATTATTGTATAGACAAAAATTTTCAATATCAAGGATTTTTCTGATTTACAAGTTTTAAGTTTCCTGAATTCAAAAAAGTGGTTTCTGACAACCGATCAGTGCACATGTGTATATACATGCATGTATGTGTATGTGTGTTTGTGTGGGGAATCTTCAGGCCTTTTTTTTTCTTTTCTTTTTTTTTTTTACTAGTTATGTAAACTCTCTTTTATACATCTTTACGACGCATGTATCGGTTTGCTCTTACAGAAAAATAATTAAGAATGCCACATCATGCTTATTTATTTATTTATTGAAAAAGATAACATCCTTAAAAGAAAAGTTCATTTCAGTAAAGTATTGGGAAATATCAAAATTATTAATTCGATTTACTCAATTCAAATTAAATATATATATATATATATATATATATATATTAAATTATTTTTATATATATATACATATATCCACTAAGGGACAAAAAAAAAAAAAAAAAAAAAAAGCCACACTTCAAAAAAATTGACTTTTTTATTAGTATTATCTTCAAACCTAATGGTTGAAACAAATAAACTATCATTTTTGCATAAAACCCAATAGATGTAATTATACCTATATACATTTTCGGTGTAGTAATTCGCTTTATTATTCTCTGCGAAGTGCTTCATAAAAAATTTCATAAAACTTTCTTTTTAAACGTAATATAATAAACATATACTTTGCATGCTATTTTGATTTATTAGATGAAACAAACAAGTTATATTTTACCATATGAAATAAAACCTTTTATTTGTTAGATCTAAACAATTACTTAATAAAATTATGTATTCTGCATTGAATTAATTCCACCTTTATATGAAATTATTGCTTTAATGCGCAATGGCATAGTATTAAACAGTGTTTTAATATAAATCTCAGAAATTTCATTGTGCTAAATATCACAAGTAATTTTTTCTGGTTCTTGCAGAGCTGTAGGCTGCAAATTTCGAATCCTCCCCGTCTCCCCCCGCCTTTTCATAGACTAAACATCTTCGAACGGATTGAATTAGAACTATTTGCATGTCTGGTGAAAAAGAAATTATACGATATTCTTTGTGAGATTTAACTTAAAGTTAAAAAGATATGATTACTTATAGAATGATAGGTGTTCATGTGTATGGATAGGTAATTTTAAGAATTTGAATCAAATAAACATACCACAGACGCTCTGTAGTAAGGTGCATTATTATCTTCAAATGCTGTTTGTGGAAAAGTCTGAGATACCTTCAAAATAGTCGGTCAAACACTACTTTTGTAATGATCGTGTTTTATTCCGAATTAATTGATCCCTTGGGCATGAAAATTTGCCCGACTCTTGAAATGTTATACATCTCCGTAACATAATGTACGGAGAATGTGTCACTGTTTTAGGAGAGCAATTTTCATTTTTGTCGTTCTACTGGAATTATTCATCAGCTCGAAATAAATTAAACTTGACTCATGAGAGAAAACCAGATCAGCACAATAATTAACTGATATATTTTTTTAATTTTTGGTCAAATTAAAACCTGTTTTTTTTTGTTTGTTTTTTTTTAACACTTTTCCTTAATAATATCTTTTTTTGCACATCTGGTTTTTAACCTGCTTTGTTTAATTGTTGCAAAACTATTTTTGAAGAAATTGTTTTTCTAAACACAATTTTGAATCTTTTCTGAGTTCTGAACATGATATAAAACGATTTTTTAAACATTTGCTATTTAACTTGCGAACATTTTTCTTGGATGAGGAACGTGGTCGCCTAAAGACAAATTTCCAGTTTAAACAGCCAAAACAATTTTATATCTTGGTAAAAACCTTCTCACCAACATTTCATCAACATTCAATTAGTTTGCCATCTTCCTTATTAAAATATTTTTTGATTTTCATTCTGAAATTATTACTTTTTGTATCATCGTTAATTGCCTTATTCATGCCCTTTTTGAAATAATTTTCCTAACCGTTGTAATTTATTTTTATCATTGGGCTCAATCTTAAAGTGTACGTGAAGGATGACGTAGTAAAATCTGTTCGCAAATTTGCTTTTAAACTATAAAATTAGCGGTTACCAAAAGAGAAAAGGGAAATATCCAACAAGTTTTTTTTTTTTTTTTTGCTGTTTTGTCCCTTAGTATATATATACATATGTATATAAATTCTCCATTTATTCTCAAAGTACACTGCTTTTGTTTGTAAAAAGTATTTCATTTTACTGCTTATTTTACCATGCAAAATATATTAGAAAAGAGTAGAAAGTAGGAAATACTCTACATGTTTATAAAACAAAATATATTTTTTCAAAAAGATCCATAATGAATATAAAATAAATAAAAAAGAAAGGAAAATATTTGAACTATTATTTTAACAACAGATAATGTACTCATAATAATAAAACTTAGTATACAATTTAATTCTTTAAAAGTGAAAAAAAATATATATATATAATAACCCTTTGTATTATGATGCACAAATTACTTTTATACGCTTGCATGTCTTCAATATGTAATCTGTTTTATATTTGTTTCGGTTTTTTAAAGGATTATGTTAAAAGAGCTCTTCATTTTATAATGTTTTCTTTTATAAGCAAAATAATAAGATAATATACAGCAAAATACAGACGTTCTTGGAAGCTACATTTTAAGTTATTAAAATGTTCTCAGAAATGGAACATTTTCAACATCAGCTATTTGTGTAAAAGAAATGGCGTTGTAAAAAACAATATTTTCGAAGTAAATCGGCTTAAACAAATTCAGAGTGTAGCAATTTCTATAGAATTTCCTCCCTTATAACAAAGCTCTTTTAATATTAAGAAAAAATGATTATTTATTTATTTATTATTTATTTTTACTTTTGATCAAGAAAATTTGAGGTCGGACTTTAAGGAATCAGCAAAAATTTATATTTTAATCTGTAGTTTAAATTTTACCAAATTTGCTTGCTATTAAATAAAAACATATCGGTGTACAATGTACTCGTATATCTATTTTACGAGAATTTTTTTTTTTTTTCTTTTCTTTTCTAGTGTAAGACTGATACATAAATTTTCAATTAAAAAATAAAATCGTCTTAGTAAAAATATATTTACTAATAATTTTTTTTTCAAATAATATTCAAAAAGATAGTATGAAATACTAAATAAACATTATAAACTAAAATATTATTCTATTTAATTTTTTTATTTATTTTGGGTAAATATATATATATAAATAAATAAAAATTCATCTTATAGTCCTAATTATTTAAAGTAAAAGCGTGCTAAGTTTTTATTTTATTAGATTTTATTAAAGTTTTAAAAATAAGTTTATCTATTTTGGTTATAGTAAATTTATAATGCTTTGATTATGTAAATAGAAAATAATCGGATTAAAATGATTTGAATAGATAATAGGCATATAAAAAAATAGATAAATAAATAAATGTATTTAAAACAAAATGCATATAAATGCTCGATTTGGATAATGAGGAATAAAAACTTTATATGCAAGTTATATTATAAAAACAAACAAGTATTTTGTGTGCGCCTAATATATATTGATTACATTTATTTAGAATATATTAAAATGTTAAATACTAGTACTGGTTTGTATACAGACACACTTAAAAGAATTTCAGAATATTGCGTCATGAGAGGAATTTCTAAACTCGTTAAAAGTGAAATTGCAACACCATGAAAGAAATGTCAGAAATTAATGAAATTTTATACACAAATGACTCGTATTGGTGCAAATAAATTATTAAATGTTGAAAGTAGAAAAAAAAAAATGTTAATTGTCCGAAATTAGTATTTGGTGTGGCCACCATGCGCTGCAATAAGTGCTGTTATACGACATGGCATAGAGACAAACAGATTTTGAATGTATATTTGAGGAAGAGCATTCCATATTTCTCGTAGGCGTACCCAAAGTTCATCTCTTGAAGCTGTAGGACGAGAATCACGAGCGAGATGCCGACCAATGAAATCCCACACATGTTCAATCTGTATCATATCCGGCGAATAAGCAATCTACGAAAGAAGCTGTATGTTTTCTACTGCAAAGAAGTCTTGCACATTCCTTGTCAGATATGGTCGAGAATTATCCTGCTGAAAGATAGCTCCAGGAATTCCTTGAAGGAGAGGAACGAATTAAGGCTCCAGCACTTCTCTGATGTACCTGTCGCTGTTAATATTACCCAGAATTCTTAGCAGCAGTGATCGTTCACGATATGCAATCGCACTTCAGATCATAACTCCGAGTGTTCGTCCACTATGACGTTCGATAATGTACTACAAAAGATAACGTTCACCGGCATAGCATCTAACATGAATGTGGCCATCCTGATACCTCAAATAAAAGCAGTATTCGTCAGAAAATACTAATTTATGCCTTTATGCACACCAGTCTCTATGTGCATGAGCCCATTGCAGCTGCAAGCGTCGATGGTTTCGCGTGAGGGGGGGGGGGGGTCCTATATAAAGGAGTTCGTACACGCAGTCCACGGCGCAGCAGACGTCGACAAATTGACGAAGCTGACAGTGATACACCTGTAGCAGTGGACCAATGTGCTGTCAACTGTATAAATAACGCTGTACGCTCCATCAGCTCCGTGTGGATGAAGTGTCTACCATCGGACACTGACGTCATTTTTCGGCGTCCACTCCAAGATTTTCGAGTTGTCCTGTTCTCGTCTGTCCGCTGCTTCCAAACTCGCATCACTGCGCTTCTGTTACGCTGCACACGAGCTGATTTTACGTGATAGGAAAATCCTCCCATACGAAGACCGATGATACTTAACCGTTCAAACTTTATAAGTAGTTCAACTTTCGCCCTCTGTCGTCGACGAGGCATAATCACATCTCATCTCACGTTTATCACAAAGAGATAAACATAGACTATTTTAAGCATGCCGCTACAGCCCTTTATTTATACGATTTCATCAGCAGTCCAGAGGGCGCTGCTAAGCCCTAGCAAGCGTGCTAGCTTTAAATTTTCATCATTTGCTTTACACAGTATAGTTTTCATTTGCTGAAAATGTTAGCTTAATCGCATCATTACTTCATGGTGTTGCAATTTCAGTTTTGAGGATTGTATAAACCATCTTTTAATATTTTTGATTTACACACTCAGGACGACTTATTCATTAATTATATATTTCTCTTAAAAGTTTCACTTGGAGCAGTAAATGTTTGCAAATCTTAAATCCTCTAAATCTTAAAGTACTTACTCTAAAAACTGTCATGATAATAAAGAAAACGTGCGTTCTTATACCCTTTATTAAAGTATGCAATACGTATACTACTTTTCCAAGTTTTGCTTTACTTTTATATTTTGGTTGCTTATGGTGGTGCATTCACTTATGGCATTTATGATGACATTTAATCAATCGTGGCTTTTAATGATATTTCTTGTTATCTATAAAACTTTTCTACAGAATATAAATTTTTGAAATTTTTCTTTCTTTTAAATTTTTGTTATTCAATTTAGTTCCTTTTAATCATATTTTTAAAACATTAAACCGAAATATAAATATTTAAATTTAACTACAGGTTAGTCGCCAAAAAATATTTAAACGTTTTGAGAATTATAAAATAAGATTATAGCAATATCAAACAATGTCTGCATAAAAACTTTTAATTTATTAATCTAAACATGAAATGGAAGTATTATAAAAAAAAAAATACCAAATAAAACATATCTTTATTGCAATAACAATTTGAAAACCCTCTAGTATATAAATATTTCCAATTTAAAAAAATAAATTTTTAAAATATAAGATTAGTAAAATAATAATTTATTATTTATTTATTCTTTTTAGTTGAAAAATGTAAAATTAAGCAAAAAATTTAGAAAAGTTCAAAATAAAAAAAGAGAAAATTTTTAATCCAGAAAACTAAATTGACGAATATGAATTTCTAAATCCATTTTCTTCATGAAAAGTCTGGAATAAAAGTATGAATTTAAAAAGAAAAATATTTTATTAGGGAGCATACAAATTGTTAGCCAAAGTTTTAAAACTCGTGAAAATTTTAAACAAACTTTTATATGCTACAGATTGATTTATGTTTATGAATAAACAAAATAATAATAATAATAATAATGTTATTGATTTTTAAGCATAAATTATTAATTTATTATTGAACGTATTATGTGAAGTATACAAGAATAAAAAAAAAGCCAAATCACTAAATAAAATGTATTCTTGATGTAGATAAATTCCAATCAAATTAATTGGCCTATAAAGCCGTATTTCAGAAAGGGAAATTCAAATTCTATTTTTAACTATTCTATTTTTAACATTCATTTTTAACTATCTACTTATTGTCAAATAAGTATAAAAAAATACCTAAAAAGCATTAGAAAAATCTTTGTTTCAAATGATAAAAAAAGTTAATATTTTTAAAATAAAAATTAGTAATCACATATGTACCAGTAAAATATTTTTGAAGAAATGAATCCCAACAATAACTTAATGGGAATCCGTTGAATGGTTTTGACATTTTATTTAAGAAAAGCATTAACAAAAGTTATGAGTTATCATTATCAATAAATTTGTAATAGCATGAGTAATAGAAAACGTATGTATATTTAGCCTAATTTATGTAATTATTAACTGTAATTTATGCATGCAGTACATTAAAACACGTGCAAACAGGCAAAATGCGCATTTACAAAAAATGGTAAATTTAAAAAAAAAGTTTTAAAACCACAAATTAATTTAGAATTTTCTTTCCTTTGTATAGTTACCGTATACTCTTCAGACAGAAAAGCTCTAATTCTGATAAATTAACTTATTTTTCCTTATTATTTTTAAGCTGTCTAATATTTAAAGCATTTTGTAGCACCTTATTAAATTCAAATTTCTTTCTATTAAAATTGAAAGGTCAAAATACTTTGTTGTAATGATTTTATATATATTTTTAAAGAAGAATAATCTTGAAAACAAATAAAAGCTCATATTCAAAAAATGTAGCATATTCATTTTCAAAAAAGAAAAGTTTTTTTTTTTTTTTTTTTTCCTCTCTCTTTCAGGATTTTAAATTCAGCATTTTTTAGCTATCGCTAGTTCTATACATACATTTTTATGTATTTTTATGGTATTTTTTGTGAATAAATGGAATAGTTTTTCTTGTTCAAAACTAATGGTTAAAAAAAAAATGGAGAACTAATTTTTGTTTGTTGATCATATTTCAATCTAATTATGACTTTATAAATTAAACACACATAGGTACTACATCTATAAATGTTTAATAAATTTATTTATTTATTTATTTTATTTTATTTTTAAACTTTTTTGAAACTACAAATGCATTTATTGATTAATTGAATAGTAATTGAATACAGGTACGTCCTATTCTAAAAACCCAAAAAAGGTTTTTGATTTTCAGTTTTGAAAAAAAAAAGTAAAGGAGTAATAAAACTGAGAATACTATATTACTCGTAAAGTTTTTACAGCTTTATAATCGAAACATATATATAGAGTGTCTCGAAAAATTTAAATATGGTGTAATTCTTTAACTATTAGAGACAAGGTGAAATTCTTCAAACTAAAACTGTGTTAATAGAATTTTCTCCTTGTTAATTTTCAAAATATTATACATTTTAATTTTTTATTCGACCTTTCTAGACAAATTTAATCAATTAGAAAGTTTTCCTTTTCATACAACAATATCGTAACAAAACATTGCATACCTGCATCTATAGAATTAAGGGAATTCTTGTTAAATGAAAATTGAACTTTGAGCATCAGGATCATATACCAAATTGGAATACCAAAATTTGTAATCTGTTATAAAACAGAAAATATAAATTATGATATTTACAATTTAAACAATTTTTTCCTTGTTTTGGACAGATTAACGATCCAATAATGTATAATATATGTATATATCTTTTTTTTTTTTTTTCACATTCCAACAAATAAACACTTAAGAGATTTTTTTCCCCTTTCATTTAACTGCAACATAATTTTACTGTAATAAATCACGTTGTAAGTTCTAAAACTATTTACCGTCTGTTTAAATTTTCAATGTACCTGATTATAAAATTTATCGTAAATTCTTTTTAAAATATAGTTTATACAAAATCTATATAAATGTATTGATTTTTTTATTATTTTCCCTGACTGCTAAACTATTTAAAACGAAATTACGTCCACCTGCAACACGTGACGAGCAAAGACCAAGACTCTGGCTTTTTTTTTTTTTTTAAATTTGACTCCCTTTTTTTTTTTTTTTTTTTTTTTTTTTTTTTTTCAATACATTTTGGACTTTGTCTTATGACATGATGTCATATTTTTAATTAATAAATTATTCGTTCATCTGGATGTTTAATTTTACGATGTTGTTACTGATGAGGAGCCTAAAATAAGGCTCGAAACATATAAATTTATGTCGTGTTTATTTTAATATTTTAATTGCATATTTTAATGGTATATTATAATTGTCTCGATTTTTAGAATAATTAAAGTGCAGCAAACATGTATTAACAATTAGTGTACGACCCCTATTTTCACCGAAGAAACAACCATTTAAATGATAAGGAGAAATGGTATAAGTCGATTGTTTTCTCTGTATCTTAATTCGGTCGGTTTCAAAAGAACTATGCGCATTTTTCTAATGATCTTCTTGTGCGGGGAAAAAAAAAAAAAAAAAAAAAACTTTCTAATTCACAAAATTTAATTAGAGATTTCTTATAAAAATTCAAAATTATACGTTTTTGAAAATTAAAGGTTAGATTTTTTTTTAATTAATGCAGTCTTTCTTCTTAAACTATTTTAGACATATTTTCCATTAACACTGTCCACCTATCTTTATTATATAAAAATTTAAAGTGCGTATCGATAAGTTTGGGACACGCTGTATATTCATTTATAAATAAATATTAATATTATTTTTAGTAAGGGTTTTGTTAATTTATATTTACAAAGGCTTTTATTGCTATAAATAAATTTATTAATTACATCGATGGTATTTAAATATTGGATAGATACTTTTTCCCCGATCTGAATAAATATTTCTGCTTTTAGTTTTAAATAAAAATGAAAGACATAATATATTGAAAATAGTACATTCTTTGTAGGGATTTTGCTGTTAAAATCAAATGAACATTTTTTTGGGGCCTTATAAGCTAGAAAACAAAAGAAATTAATAAAAGGAAAAAAGAAAAAGAAAAGGCGTGGTATTGGAGAATCTTAATACAATCACTTTTGTAGAATAAAATGCTGATGAAAAATTAAAAATCATATGATATCGCTCCAAAAATTAAATAATAATTAAAATATTCTAAATTAAATTATTTTTTTAAAGAACATTTATGCTTTTATTTAAAATCCATTTATCTAGATTTTTAAGAATTATTACTTGGATACTTTTCGGTCTTTAAGGATAGTTTAATAAAATATGTAATTATTCATTTACGCACTTATATAGTATACTTAAACAAACATGACAAAAAATTGTTAGAGCCGTTTTTGAGATACGGACTTATGGTCCCACTTCCGATTTTCCCTTTTCCCCAAAATTTGGAAAATTCATCTGTACACCAGACCTGTCTCAATTCTGAAGTTTCATACTTCTATCGTTATTAGTTTCGGAGATATGATAGCCAGAAGATTCCCCATACACACACACACACACACACACACACACACACACACACACTGACCATTTGCCAAAAACTATTTTTTTTTGGACTCATGTGACCTCAAAAGGCGTAAATCAGGTGAAAACTTGATATCGAATTTTTAGACCGAATACAATACTTCGATTATTTGCGGTAGTTGGGTAATGGTAATTAAAAATAAATAAATAAACAAATAAAAATACGCAGAACTTACATCCCTGTCTAAAGGATAATAAAAAAATAACTTGGAGATGATTTTTGAAATTGAATAAAAGTTTAAATGCGAATCATACTGTCTTATTTCCATAATATAAATAAAAAATAAAAAATATTTAAGGAAAAAAATAATTGAATATGCTGTACAGAAGATTTCTGTACAGTAGTGGAAGATCCAATTCAAACATATTCACTTTTAAAGATATTTTGCCGAGATAATAAACGTACACTGCGTCAAATAAAACAGATACTAAATTATTTTAAACTATTGAACATTTATTGAAGTATATTTTCAAAAATAAATAATATTATTATTATTAATTAAAGACAATTTAATATTAGCCATAACCTGGTTCGTAATTTTGATGGAAACCGTTATAATTAGTGGGAGAGAGAGCTAAAACGCATTACATCTTTATCAGCCGGTGATTATTAACGAAGTGTGTGGAATCCAAAACGACAGCCCAGTTGTTAACTGCCATATTGTGGTAGCATCATCACATTTTTAAAGCCAAGGGCGCCAACATATTTTCCTTTGTGTTAATGTTATTTTAATGGAAATTTTAAAAATGAAAAGACGGTTATAAAGATGGCACCCCTACCTTGGCATATATCACTTTCGCCAACAAGACCGTTGGAAGAACAGGTGCAAGTAATCAACGAAATATTGCGAAATTCTTGCGACACGAAGTCTAAATTATGGGTTATTAGTTTATTTCTAGCTGCAATTAAATACATTATTTGAGTAAAAATAAAACAAAACAATAAAAAGACACAACGGAAATTTTCTAATAGAACATTTACAGATATAAATATAAATATATTTATTGAGAAAGACAGTGAAAAAGAAATAAAAATTAATTACTTTCAGGGAAAATAAAATTAAATTTTGTTTAGATCCCTACATATATATTGCATTATGCTAAAAAGAGATCAATGGATTTAATACTGAATTTGTTCTTAAAACTAGAAAATGTTATGTATTTTAATTTCCAATACAGAATTTATCAAATTTAAAATAAGTTTGACCTATTTAAAGATGAATATTAAAAGTTAATAAATTTAATTGTGAATAAATAGATATTTAATTATAATAAAATAAATTTGATGAAATAAAAGGATATGTGAGGAACTCTCTCACATATGCCCCTAGTGATGAGGAAAACCTAGATAAGTTTATAGTTTCTACTTTCAATACCGATTAATAATTCGAAGTAATAGCTTAACCACTAGATTGGGTATGGATTATGCTGTCAGATCGCATGCCATAAGTGAGTTTTATCAAAACGAGTTTGCTCATATATACGATACTAAATTTGATTCCTGTTTATTTTATAGTTTATTTCCGAGCTCATGCTGTCGTAGTGACAGTAGACAAATAATGCGCTTTCCTCCAAATAGAAAAAAAAAGTACACCAAATTCATTTGGTGCAAAGAATAATGTCAGAAAACAAGTATAAATTTGAAAGTACTCCAGTTTAGGCAACTACCGTTTGGACTTAAACCCAGTCCATTTCTATTTTGTGCAATGATCTAGCCCACCACCTGACAAGATACGTAGAATATATCCTTAAATTTGTAAAAAAAAAAAAAAAAAAAAAAAAAAAACTTTTATGTTGACGATGTTCTGTCGATTCATAAAACAGTATAAGATGCTTTAACATTCCCTGTTAACAGTCACAACATCTTTAAAAAATCCAGCATTTGTCTTAACCAACTCCACAGATTTACGAAAAATTTTTAAAACCTTAAGTTTATAAAAGGACTATATAACTAATCATTATGAGTTAGAGAAAAAAAAAATCAACATATCCGAAAATTTTAGGTTTAGCATGAGATAATAATGGGGATAGTGGATACATTTATATTTTACGCTAAAACTCAGGAATGGTCCTTGGAAATAAAATTAGCACGAAGAGATTTTTTTTTTTTTTTACGAACAGTTGGTTTTATTTTCAACTCCCTTGGCTTTCTGTGATCGCTTTACATAATCGCAATCAAGTGTTTAATTCTGAAATTTTGGAGTTTAGGAATTGCCTGGGAAGAAAATCTTCTCCCTCTTCCAGTTTAGATCGGAAATTAAAGGATTGACACAAAAGATTTAAAGATCTCATTAACTTCAAATTTTCCAGAAATTTGCTCACAAATACTAATCCGGAAGACATTAATTCTATTGAATTGTGTGCATTTTTAGATGCCTCGTAAAAAGGCTTATGTAATTAAAATTTACCATCGAGTATCTTTAAAGAATAATATAATATTTACTGGACTCATAACCATTAAAACTAAAGTTACCCCATTAAAATGTCAATATTACGACTACCGCGTTTGATAGATTTTTTAGCCTTTAGACTTACAGACAAAATATATTGCCTTTTCAATTGCATTGCTACTACCAAAACTCATTTTCCATCATATGTTATTGGATGAAATTAGGATAGAAAATATATAAATCGTTCGTGAGAAACAATGTAAACTTGATAAGTGGGTTAATTTATCCAGTTAAGTTTAGGTTATCCAGTTAATTTACACCATTGCTCTGGCCACGACAATCCAGTTAACCTAGTCAGTGTAGGGTTGAGTCTTTCCAAATTAATAAAAACATTAACATGTAGTATATAAGGCACCTCAGGGGTTGCGTCAAGAAAAAACAACATTGACCTAAGTTTGACAGCTGGTTAGAAAATACAGGTGGCTCATCGGTTGAGAACCAATAAAAGTTATAGAGGTACATCACTGTGAATTCTATTTTTTCAAGAGAAAACTGTTGAGAATTATTTGATTAAAAGATATTATACCTTTTCGAAATTGGTAAAGATTAATGCACAGTGTCAAAGCTTTCTGTATAATTTTAAATTAGTACCAACGGCTCGTAAAACTGGTCGTTTAAAAATACATGAATTCAAAATTGCGACCAAAATATTAATAAAAGATGTACAAGGTTCTATTTCCAATCTAGAATCTCAAGGCTTAAGGTTAAAAAAAATTGTCACAAACATCAGTACAGTTAAAATATGAATGAGCTAAACATATCATATGTACGTTTATTGAGATGATTTCGCAATTATTATTAATTAATTTAAAAAAAATATATAAATATAAATAAAAATATAACTTAGTATTGCAATATAAAAGAATATTTAAAAAAAAAAAAAACCTGTTTAAATTCTGAACGCCTAACACGTAAAAACATCTATGCTTTTAAGTTTTCTTTTTGAAGTTTAAGGACTATGAATGTATGATAGGCAAAAATGCATTCAAGTCCTGCCATAAGTTCTGCCCACTAAAATAAAACAATCACTATTATTTAATGTTCTGGAAATGACACCGCTATGTTTTGTAAAATTACAAAGAGTGTGGAAACACTAAAAAAAAGGTAACAATATTTGTTAAACATTTGCATAGTTGAGATGGAGTGCAGAAAAAAGAAAATAGAGTCGTAATTGCTTTACACATTTGTGGCAAGAAACTGTAGGAGATTTTCAACTTGCTAAAGCCACTGAAAATTTCAACAAAGTCCATCCAGCGAGCTATTAAAAGGTATAATGAAATGCCTTCTCCTGACGACAGACCACGAATTGGTCGTCCTTATACGAGCAGAACGCCAGCAGCTGTTACAGACGTAAAGGAAAGGATTCTCATAAATCCACTACGTAAGCGAAATTTCATGCCTTGGGAGACGAATATCCCTACCAGGACAATATTCGCATTATAAAACAAGACCTTGGACTTCATGCTTACCGTATAAGTACTGGCCAGCGACCTACGGTTGCTCTTAAGGCTATTCGTAAGATCAGCGCGAAAGCTCCAGCAAACAGATGAAACAGATGGAAAAATTAACAAATAACAAACAGATGGAAAAATCTTCACTTTAGAGGAAAAATTCAACAAGCAAAATGACAGGGTGTTAGCTCGCAGTTCCCAAAAATCTGCAGAGTTGAAAGAGGGCACCACCCTGTTTCAGTAATAGTTTGTTGGGGGTTTTCGTATAAAGGTGTAACCAGGATACATTTTTGTGAAAAATGTGTAAAACCGTCAGCTAAAAACTACTAAAGCGACATCCTGGAACATGTTGTGAAGCCCTTAAGTGATACTTTTTTCCCTGGAAAACACCGGCTATTCCAGCAGGATTCAGCACCAGCGCACAAGGCGAGGACAACCCAGCAATGGTGTGAGAAAACCTTACCAAAGTTCATTCCAGCTGATCACTGTCAATAGAAAAGCTCAAATCTAAATCTACAAGTCTACCGTCATTAAAGCATTTTACAGAAGCCTCATCAAAATATTGAGACTTTAAAAGCATATTTAGAAAAGACATCAGCAGATATTCCGGCTGTTGTGCGTAATTTCTGATGCGAAAGTTGTGCGTACAACGATAGATGAGTGTCCGGAGTGTTT
This sequence comes from Salticus scenicus, assembly GCA_963930645.1. Taxonomy (NCBI): domain Eukaryota; kingdom Metazoa; phylum Arthropoda; class Arachnida; order Araneae; family Salticidae; genus Salticus; species Salticus scenicus. The sequence goes on from OZ005650.1 coordinate 117,585,664, forward strand.
ACAGAAAAGTGTAAAGTCAAAAATGTACCGATTTAAGTGTTTTTTGCCTTTTTGTAATTTATAGAGCTTATGGCAGGACTATTTAAATTATTATTTATTACAAGAGGTAAAATTACAATTGTATATAGTGTTTGTGTACGTATCTTTCAACTGCGCTCTGATATGCCGATAATTTGTGGTATTTAATTAGTTAATTTTTCTATATTTCGCTCTGCAATTATCATATTTTTTTTTCTATATGAATTACAAGGATTTTTATTTTTGCTTGCAATTTATACATTGGATCTCTGACTCGATTCTAAACATTCCAATGAAGTGATTTCTTCTTGTTAAACTTCATTGATTATCGAAATAATCTTTTTTTAAACTCTTATAAAGATATTTTAAAAGTTAGACAGAGTTAAATGTTTGTTAAAACAAATGTGAATTTTATTTATCGGACCTGATTAATTTATAATAATATGCATTTGCTGATATTTAATTACTTATCATGTCAAAGATAAGACAAAGTATTCCAAGAAGTTTTGACATTCCTAAAATTTGAAGAAATTTTGAGGTGAAATAATAATTTGCGTATTGCTTGCTGATAGAATAAGTGGATTATATATGTCATATATATATGTATATGTATATATATGAATATTTTTTATACGATGAAAAGCTACACTTTGAAAATTGAACGACGGGTATGTATATAAACCAAATTTACTCTCGACAAATACATTTTTCAATCTGTTCAAGATTTTATTGAAGCCAAACATTATTGATAATCCTTATAGGTACATACGTTTAAAGCAGTATACATAGACATGGTGCTCAAAATTCGACCGACGAATTGAGAGGGGTGGGGGGAATAGAAGGCATCAAGAAGATGAAAACTTGCCATAGAACACGGGGTCTCAATCCATGTTAAAAGGACGAAAATCGCGCAAAACGCATCCAGGTTTCAACATCACGATCCAAATAACGATTTCCAAAAAATATGCGATAAAAACATAAAAACTATGACGTAAAAACGATTTCCGGTCGCGTTTGAAGACGCCAGGTATGCTTCTGATGTCAACACAGCGACAACAAACCGTGTATTGAAATTCTTTGCTCTACGAGATGTCCATAGTCGACGCATAAACGAGTAATTTAAGGTTATTCCACTAAAAAAAAAAAAAAAAAAATTCACGTACAGAAATCCGGCAAACGTGGAGGCCATGCAACTGGTCGCGCGCGTTCCAATTCACCTCCTTGGTTTTATCGACTTTCACTCACTCATCGTGATTTGAGACTCCATGTTCTATCGTAAGTTTTCATCCACTTTATGATTACTATGACCCCTCTAAATTTGTCGGCCAAATTTTGGAACACCTTATATATACTACTTTCATCTCCATGGTGTACAAGTAATCCAAATGCAAAGATCACATATTTCAACGAGAAAAAGTAACACAAAAATAATTATATACTACACAATATTCCCCATCTTTTAATAAAATACATTATATATGTAGGATACTTTGCGTCTATTAAAAGTGATTAGCTGTGATATTGAAGTGAACTGACTAAATGCGAAATTAATAATGCCTTTTTAAGTTTAATATTTTTTTTTTTTTTTTTTTTTTTTTCAGATTTCTTCGTGAATGCTTTCTCTTTCTAACGATACACATTTTTCCCCTTTATGCTAAAAATTTCCAGTGCTATAAAACATAAAAATATACATTTAATACAATAAATTTGTACAAAAATGTATCGTATCATTTTCAAACTCAAAAAAGTTATTTATTCGCGTTCAACGTTTGTAAATGCTCAGTTTTGCATAATTTTGACAGCTGAAAATTTAATGCATTTTGTCAAAACTTTTATACATTTGTTAGGAAAAAGTCTCATTTATAACAATATATTTTCCAAAAATGCAGAGGTTAACGGATTTTATTTTGAAAAATTGATCGATCTATAATATTTTTTTGTAAACTTAAATGAGAACAAATAGTTTAATACTTAGATATGCTTACAAAACTTTTTCGTAAGAATAGCGACATATTTTGACGTATAAAAATGTGATAAAAAATTCAGCTTTTTTAAAAAATATGAGAAACACTTTATCATTTTCTTTTCTATTTTTGTATTATTTATATCTAAAATATTTCTGGCACATGCTCATCATTCTTTTTGTCTTTTATGGTTTTAAAATTAAAAATAATTTCTCATTTGTATAAAAGTCATCTTCGTTTCTGCTTTACTTTAATCAATTAAAATATATATTTTATTTTATTAAATGCGTTTCAATTGTAAATATATAAACACTTTTTAAATTATGCAATTAATGTTTAAAAGACAAAATTATATCTTAAACAAAAAAAAAAATCATTTATAGGCACATGATTTTTGCGCATAAACAAGAAACCATCCTAGCTTAAAAGGGAATGTACTAATTTTAAGTTAAACGTGTTATCTAGTAACTTAATTTTATTTCCATGTCTTGTTGTTTATCTGGTCTTCTTCCTTTTTCTGTTCCTTTAACATTTTTCTTTAAATAAATTTTTGTATTTCTTTTTAAATTTCTTTCATTTTTCTGATTTTTTAATTATTGAATTGAAACATCCACTACCAATGCAAAAATATTTGTCTATAATCTCTCAAATGTAAGCTTTAGAAAATGAAATTCGTTATTATCTGTGCAATTATCAACATTAATCATTTTTTTCTAATATGTAAAGTTCTGCACTTGTTTCTTTCATGCAGAACAGAGGTTTAATGAATAAGTTTTAATTAATTCCTAAAACAACATTTTTTCAATATTTGTAAATAAATTTATAAGAATAGCATAAAGTGTTTAATTATTTTATTAATATTATAAATTGCAATAAAAAAAAGTATTCTAAGATTCTAAGATTCTAAGACGGAAGGTGGCCGCTCACCACTATGCAGCGGTTTTGAGCGATTTTAACCTTTAGAGAGGGGCTCCGATGGTACTGTGGTGCTTCAAAAGAGCCTGTGTCTAAAGGTTAAACCTCCTCCGTTGTTTATTGCATAAACAGGGAAAAAAAAAAAAAAAGGTTACAGAGGTAGCCAAAGCGGAGCTTTCACACGACAGAGGGCGACAAGGTAACAAGAATATAGAAAGAAGAACGGAGCCTTGCTCCCTCGCATGGAAAAGCTTGTGATGAAAAATTATATGGACCTCCAAGAGAAAAGTTGGTAACTGCCTTGGAAGATTGAAAAATTAGTTCGTCAAATTGGAAAGATGCATTAAGAAGTTATAGATTCTGGTTAGTTTCTGACGTAGGGGAAGCCGGGTAACGATATTAAAAAGCCAGTCGTTAGGTTTATTAGGTAGGGAAACCGGGTAACGATATTAAAAAAAAAAAAAAAGTATTAATAACTTTCAGCTTCTATTAATAAGTATATGAATATTTATTTTACTGTGTTTAAGAAGAAAAATGGAATGATCTATATTACCTGCTTGAATAGTATTTTTTAATTTTTGTTTTTAATTCATGGGTATGATAAAAAGTTAGTATTTAAAAAATATATAACAAAGCCATATAAAATAGTTGTCTTCTATGTATTTTATTATTATTAATATTACTATTATTAAGGCTATTAAATCATAGAAATTTAACGATTTTTAAAGACACAATACATATAAAAATACTTCTTTAAAATCTAAAAAACGCTTTTTTTATATTTTTGTTGGACATAAACAAAAGCTTTATTTTTGTTGTAGTCATAAAACTATATCGCAATGAAAAACTACTGTAACAGTAAAAAGTTTTATACTTTTCTGTAAAAAAATTTTACTCTCGGGAACTTCCTATATAAGAGATAAAGAAAAAAATAACCACATTGTAAAGCTTTGTCTCATGATATAATGTTAAATTAAAAAATAAAAATACATATTGCATTAAATATGTACGTATTTTTTAAATACGTAGAGTAAAGTGTATAGACAATATTGAATTTTACATTCACCCATATATTATTTTTAAAAGAATATTCTGACATAATTTGAAATGTTATTCTAATTTTTTATTTATTTATTTATTTTTATTTTTTTCGTTTTAAAAGAATAAAACTTCATAATGCAAAATTTAAATTCTTGTTGTCATAATAAAATTTATTTTAATTACTTAAGATTTTTATGAACCAAGTGTTTTAAGTTCATATATTTTTATCATTTTAAATTTTTATTGATTTTCATTTATTTTTCAGGAAGATTTACACCGACCTAAGGTATTTCAAAACTAATCGGTTTAAATTTAAATATTTGCTATGTGTATAATACTGTAACATAAATATTTAAAAAAAAAAAAAAAACATCAAATTATCAACTATTGAAAAAAATAAAGTAAAATAAAAAGTTCTTATATTTTTCTTTAAAAAAAATAATAAATGCCCGGAAACGCTATATTTGAATGATAACGAGAAAATAAACACATTCTAAATATATGCTTCCTGATATAATAATAAGTAAGAAAAGATTAAATAAATTTCATTGAATGCATTCTTGAAATGTCTGTAAATATTGCAGAAATAATTTATATTTTTTACAGGAATATATATATATATATATATGTAGTTTCTCTATTTTCTCGGCATCCAATACCCAACAGTGATAGAATTTTTAATCTAAAGTTGCATGACAAGATTCAGATTTTGAAATCTTAAAATCATCAACAAAAGATAACAAAAAAATCTGGTGTGAAACAACCACACAACTTTCATTACCCACTATTACACGTATTATATGCTATTTTGGGAGATAATGCGATTCGAAAACATAAAAGTGACTTAAAGAAGTAGGAACCTAAACTTTTTCCGGTAAGAGAAACTTTCTACACATATAAAGACAGATAAAACGGAGCTTACATGTAGCGAGGTAAAAAATAAGAGAAAAAATCGTACAGTTATTTTTTGAAACACAAATTTCCGAGATCTGAAGATGACCTACCTAAGCAAGATGACTGATAATTTCCCTCTAATAACCACGTAATACATGAGAAAGAAATGGATTTATATAACAATTTCCAAGAAAATCGCTAGAGCCATTTTTGAGATACCAACTTTTACAAAAAATCAATTATTGACCGGAAAATATTAATTACATACAAAAGGATATTTAAAAGTGAGTTAATATGGCGAATTTGAAAAAAATCCGTACAGCCGTTTTTAAAGGGACGCATTTGCGAGACCTGAAATTAAGCTATTTATACAGGACGCCTATCAATTTTCCTGAACTAACCAACTATATCATTCGAAAGGACATCTAATAGAGTGTTTATATAACAAATATGAAGAAAAGCATTAGAGCCGTTTTTGAGATACGGACTTATGGTCCCACTTCCGGTTTTTCAATTTTCACCAAAATATGGATAATTCTTCTGTACACTAGTCCTGCCTCAATTCTGAAGTTTTGTAATTCCATCTCTATTTTTTTCGGAGATGATAACCAGAAGATTCCACACACACACACACATACACACACTGATCAATTGCCAAAAGCCACTTTTTTGGACTCAGGAGACGTTAAAACGTGTAAATCAGGTGAAATCTCGACATCGAATTTTTGTACCAAAAGATAGAAATTAATAAGTAAATAAAAATTGTAAGCACACAAAAATCTCCTATCGCTGAAAAATAAAATTCACTCGATTTAATGGAAGAAAATTATCAGCTAGTGTGTCAGAAAAAAACTGTTTTTTTTTTTTTTTAATGATTTTTTCTGTTACTAATGAATCCACTGTGTAGAACTTAAATATATTGCGCATGTACTGTTAAATTATAATATTATAAATTTAAGAAAAAATAAATTAAAATTAGTAAAAGTAAATAGAAAGCACGTTTTAATTTTTTTTAATAAAAATTGTATTTTTTCAATTCAAACAATGATTAAATATTTTAATACTTGCAATATTTTTATATTTCAACGTATATCTGACGATATATGAAGCCAAATCTACAATAGTTATGTTCATTAAATAATAACATAGGAAATATGTGTACAAAATGGGAAGAATTATATTAATTTTATGATGAATCTCAAAATAAACTTAGGATCGAACACTCATTATTTATAATGATCTTGTGCAGACATAAGTGGGAGACATTTCCTATTCAGAACTACAACTGCAGGAAAACATCTCTCTAGCCGTGTTGCCATCCTGCTACAGGAAAATACTCGTCTGTATGTTGAAAATGGCTGTTATCTCAGAGAGCGATGTAATGAAACGTGGAGGTTTTCTTGTTGGATCGGGTGTTAATTCAGAGGCGCATAAGCCATTCCGCATGCATAAGTGTGAAGCTTTATATTGCTCTAACACAGAAATTAACAAAAGACTCATAACGTCTACCATCCTTTTAAACACAGGATAAAAAATAAACTTCAGATTTGAAATATTGGCCATTTCAAAGACTCTGCAAATACTCATTACAGTTGTTGTAAATTCCAATAAATAATCCAGGTTACCATTTTAATGTATTCAGTTTTGAATTTCGTATATCATTAGAAGTCAACATAGAATACATAATTTCGCAAACATCTCTTGATTACTAAATCTTGCCTATAAAAGAGAATATCTGAAGTGCACTCGACAAATGTTTCTGATATTACATTATTATCAAATGCAAATATGTAAATTAAACATTTTTGTAAATATTTATTAAGACTTTGTTAACAATTTCAATATTTTATTATTGTTGTTTTGAAATGCATAATTCATTTTTTTCTTTTTCATACAAATTTCATGTTCAAATCTCAAATCTCATATGTAAATTTTATGATGAAGGATTCCAGTTAACTTTATTAATAAATAATTCGTTTTCTAAGTTTTTTTTCTGTATTTTGCATTTAAAGTAATATAAATAAATAAGTCGAACCTCGTTAACTGGAATCTCAAGGTGAATCAAAATTTCGTTCATGTTATTAGTAGTTCATGGCATCAATAACTCATAAACTAATCTTCATTTTGATCGGGATTGTGAAAACAGTTCATGATAAAAGCAATTCTCGTTAAACAAGTTCACGTTAACAGAATTCGACTGTATACTCACATACATACTCATATAAATAGATATACATGTAATACTGTGAAGAATGGTCTTGTACGATCATTTCAGATTTCTTCATTGCTGTTGTGTATTAAATTAATAAAGTGCAGAGAATAAATTAAACTTAGAAAATAATTTAACAAAAACTTTTAAAGGATTGGGAGGAGAAGAGAATTAGACTACGCTCTATGCGTAGTTGAAATCAGTGACCTCAATATTCATTCAAAGATGAAATAATGTACGGTTTCATATTACCATTAAACTTGTCGGTAAAGAAACTGGAGTTAATCTCAGATGAAATTCTCAATATGGTGCTCCAAATAAGCTAAACTCAGAGTGATCTTGAACTGAACCTCGAGTACGAACATGTCTTTTATACACCAGACGATAAATTTTCATTCATACGCTACCTACTTTCCGCAGAAATTATTCAAAACTAATTAATTGCTAAATTTCGTAAAACTCAAAGTTTTCGTCTCAAACTGGCAACATACTGGCTATCTTTTGTAGAGTGTCTATCTAAATCAGAGTTAAGATTTCTAACCCAACTCGACATCTTCAGAACGCCGAATTTACGAATTTTCTACGGAAATTCTGTGTGGCCTCACACTATAAATATATGTATAGTGAGAGACAGATTAAATTATACAAATATTTATAAAGAGATAGTGAATATCTAAAGAAGTAGAGAATATCTTAAAATTGATTTGGACAACAAGTAAGATTTAAATTTGTAGTACAATTCAAATTACGTTTTAATCAATTTAAAATAGTCACTGTAAATATATATTTAACAGCTCAAATGTCTTTAAAATTATAAAAAGCAACATACAAACTTGATGTTTTCATTTTTTTTAAATATTTCTGCAAAAATCCTAAGGTAGATTAAACTGTTTTACTTTTGTAAAATTTCTTGTTAAGAAATCAACAATATTTCGGTTATATAAATTAGGTTATAACAATATATACATTCTTCATAATTTACAAAAACACTTATCTATAATCAATAATACTTCTTTTTAAATTACACGCATAATGAGGAATAAGAGTTTTCTAATAAAATGTCATATACTCTAAAAATATTCAAAATTGTTTAGGTTTGTATTAATTAAGAATAATCTTTCATAGTAATAAACAACTTCATTCGGATTAAAAAATTATTTTCTTAAAAAAAAAAAAAAAAAAAAAAAACTAATGTTGTGTTGGCACTATCCAAAAATTTATATCAAAGATATTTATATATTACAAATATATATATATATATATATATATATATTACTTTATATATTACAAATATAATATTTTTATACATGTAAAGCTAAGTGAGAAAACTAATAATTTTCACTCTAATAATGAAGAAAAATTACACAAGTAGTTACTGATCAAATTTATATATATCACAAAATTTTCAATCAGAAATATTATTAAATTCAGTATTATATTATTATAAATAAATAAAAGTAAATGTATTCTTAATTATTGAAAGTGAATATTCTGATTTGATATAAAAGTTAAAATACCAACTTACAGATTAGATTTTAACAGAGATAGAACGTTTCATTGTTATCTACGATTTTTTTTTTTTTTTTTGCTCTAATATAAGATATTAAAATCAACCATATAATCTGAAATAAATAAATAAATAAATATGTATTTTTCTAACTAGTTGGATCAATCAGAGTATCGCAATAATGTGATTTAGGATTTATTAGAAATGTTTGAATAGGATTTAATTATGATAGTTTAATTAAATCGAAAACTATTATTTACCATGAAACTTTCTTCGTATAAATCGAATAAATCTGAAAAATAATGTGCTTATATTTAACATTAATATCAAACTTACGATAACGATTAATCATGGAAATATTTTCTCGAATGAAAGATATTTTAGAGATACAATTTTTTTAATTTAAACGTATACACATAGACTTATTTAATAGAATACCTTTAACTAAGGGAAAGTAGCAATTTCCATAAAATGCTTTTAACATCAAAGATGATTTACACGGATAAAAGTTATTTTAAACATTTAAATATTGCAAGTTTTCATACACATATATATCTTAAATGTCCATTTTTGAAAAAGAAAAAAAAAATAAAACTAACGGTCTGTGTTTTACAAAATAATTAACTCTTATTTATTTGTTTATTTACTTGCATTTCAGTGTGCTACGCGTAATATGAATTGAATTTAGGCAGAGAATACACATTTAACTTTAAAGATAATTATATGCATTAGGAGTTCGCGCTCACATAATTTAGAGAAAATGGTTCTACTGATCGTCATAGCAACTAATCTCTATGGTGATTTACTTAATATATTTTTAATGTTTTGTAAAGTTTCAACTGCTAGGATTATTTCAAAAATAACGTTTGATAAAAATATGAAGGAAAGAAATTTTCTTTATATTACCATGTATTACAATATCCTTTTGCTTAATCGTACATAAATGATTATTTAAATTTATAAATTAATGAACATTTTGTATAGGAGTATAAGAAATGTTATATGGATAGTATTATGACGTTATAAAGACCTGTACAGATTGCTTAATGTAAGAACAAGTAATAAAGCAGTAAATTGCAATAGAATTCACAAAATAAATGTTGCTAATTTGATGCTGAAGATATTATTCTTTAGCACTCTGTTTTTAGTTATACTTAAAATAAAGAGTATTAAGATAAATTTATTAATTTATTTAGTAATGCTATGTTTATTAAGGAGAAAGTTCTAGTGATATCACTAAAGCTACAAATATTTAATTATTAATTTCTACAAATATCGAAAACTATAACTCTAAGAATATCAAAAATACACATAAAAGTTTTCGATATGAAAAAGAGGAAGTATTTTCTTCTGTAAAACTGTAGTTTTGGCGGAAAACAAAAGTTCCAAAAAGCTCAGAGATTGTTTCATATAACTTGACAGATTTTTTGAGGCCAAGAAGGATAAACGCTCTACTGGTGTACATTAAGGAGAATGAATTATAGATTTCTAGAGGGTTTAAGCTTTTTTTCATAAACTTTATGGATTTTCGCATTTATATATTAATATAGAATATAAAATATTAAAAAATATTTAAAAAAAAAAAGAACACACACACACACATATATATATATATATATGAATGTATTTTCTAACATTTAAAATCTGTTATATATTATTTATAGTTGATTATATCACATGTGTAAACATATACAATTTTTATATTTCGTTAATAATCAAGGAAATGTCAGTAATAAGGAAAGAGGGAGAAAATTGTTTGACATGATTTTTTTATTATTATTATTAACGCATGAATGTATGAGATTAAAGAATTATTTTGAGATTAAATATACATATATATATTTTCAAAAACTTATTTACATTGTAAATATTTCATACACTGGGGAGGGAAAAGACAAAATTATCATATAAAGAATATTTTGTTAAAAAGTAAAGAATTACCAGTTGCATAGCTTGTAGCCATTACGATTTTTTGCTACCATAAGTTTTTAATATGAATAGTTTATAAATTTTGTAGAAGTTTTCTACTAATAAATAAGGTGGAAAGCTTTACTCTGAGAAAGTAGTGTTGAAAACTACGCAAGTTGAAAGCTAAGCAGTCGGAAAGAATTAAAAAGAAAGTTGCTTGATAAGACTTTTTATTATTATTACCATCCGATGAAAGTATGAGATAAATGAATTACTTTGAGATAAAGAAAAGAATTTATTAGCAAATATTTATTTACGTTATAAATGTTTTACCTATTCGAGCGGTTAAGAAAAAAAAATTGTAGATATTGTAGTTTTATGATTTTCCAGAACAAAAAAATAAATAAATAATTTTCAAGTTTTTAAGAAATTAAAACATCTTTTTAAAACATATATATTTCTTTTTTTTTTCCGTAGCATAAAGAAAAATGATTTATTATATTCCAGATATCAATAAATCCTTCCTTTATCAGCAAATTATCCGTTTTTCTATCATTCGAATACTACGATTTAGTGAACTCATTTTAAAAATTCTGTAAAGTTTTATTAGTTTTTCTATTCTGCATACCTCTTTATCGCTTTTTTTTTTTACTTTTTACTTAGAATGTATATGCATGTAGCTTATTATGATTATCTGTAAAACACTTTAAAGGAAAATATTGCAATTTATTAAAATAGTTAGATTTTTTTTTTAAGTTGAAATGCAATAAAGCATATTTATTTTTAAAAAATGTCAGGAAAACCAACGATTGAAAATTAAATGAGAAGAATTCTTTTAATGCAGGAAATTCAGAAGAGAAAATTAAAAAAGAAAAAAAATACCTTTTTTCTTTAGTTTAAATAAATCAAATTGTAAAAAATAAACCTAAGAATCTGGTGATATAGATTGGAAATACAGAAAGAGGTTTATTAATAGGTACATTTGTTTTGATTCAGGATTTATAAATTAATCTTCTGAAATTTAAAGTTTTAAATTAGGACTTTTTTTTTTCAATGCGTAAAATTCTTAAAACCCTATTGCATTCGAATTAGATTCGTGTATGAAATTCGAGAAATTTGGTGAGTTCGCGGAACCAGCTCAAAAGCCTTTCAAAAGCAATCGGTCACTCTATATGTGCCGTTTCAAATGTTTTGAACAGAGGCATCAATGACTCTGTGACAAAAAAGAACACTTTCTCAATACTTGCCCTCAAGAACAAAAAGACGTGTGATTTCTTTGACAACTCGAAAGTGGATGTCAACTGCAGTGATCAAAGCATTTGGTGCTTGCTTGTTCGAGTCTAACATTATATAGAGTACTTTATAAAGATTCCCGTGAAAATATCTGAAATTGAAAAACAAACCTCCCCTCCTTCAGAAAAACAAAAAAGAGGGTTTGAGTTTCGCCAAACAGACTATGACTTGAACCTATAATTAATATAGCTTTTTTTTTTTTTTTTTTTAAGACAAAATAGATTTAATCTGGACGGTCCAGATTCTATTAATTTCTACAAGCATGACATAAGAATAGTTCCCTATATGCAAATGAGCCGTCAAAAAGTGTGATGCTCAGTCATGAGTTGAGGTAAATTTTCTGCTCAAGGAATTATAGATATTCTCTTTATACACTTAAAAATTAACTATGAATCCTACGTTACTGCTGTCGAAGATCAACTTGGAAAATACGGCAAACTTTTACCTGGAAAAAGCTACACATTTTAGCAGGATAATGCTCTGATCTATGCATTAAAGCTAACAAATTCATGGTTCTCACAACAGAATATTGCACTTCTGCCATAGTCTTCTCACTCATCGGAATTGAACCTCATAGAAAATCTATGGAGAGGGGAGCGTCTTGGTTTGAGCAGTTTATTACTATGGGAGACATTTTTCAAAAGTTGAAAATTTTAGGAATTTAAGATTTTAATTCTTAAAGAAAGATTGGGAATATATAACCTGTGATATTTTGTTGAACTTGTTCGAAATTATGCTAGACCGCATTTTAAAGGTTATTAAACGCCAAGTTGGATTTACAAATTATTAAATAAGATTTATGCACTTTTAGTTGCGACATAAATCTTACTGTCTTATAAATCTATAGCTAACATTTTTTATTCTTTCGTACAATTCTGTGAAAATCTTCTTATTACTGTAAAAATACATGCATGTGTTATCAACAGCTCTTGGTGTTATTTTCGTTTTCTAAAATGCATTGTTTGTTATTTTTTTTCTTTATGATAAATTTTGGGATCGTCTAATAATTATTTCCTATAGTGCACAGCAAGAGGCATTTTTTATATACTAAGGCAAGCTAAATTAACAACTGAATTATTTGAAGTTCTGTCACTTTTAGTTAAAGCAAGTTATGAAAGCGTATCCGCTTGCATTATTTTACATAAATTTACAAAAATAATTTTTAAACGCATGTAATATTTGATTTTTTCCCCCAATTACTTGCATTGATGTTTGTTTTGCTTGCTGAAAAACTCTAATTCCCAGCTAGAAAAATCTAATTCCCCGCTAAGAAAGATTGGGAATATATAATATCCTGTGATATATTGTTCAACTTGTTTGAAATTATGCTAGACCGCATTTTAAAGGTTTTAAAGGTTATTAAACGCCAAGTTGGATTCACAAATTATTAAATAAGACTTATGCACTTTTAGTTGCGACATAAATCTTACTGTCTTATAAATCTATAGCTAACATTTTTTATTATTTCGTACAATTCTGTGAAAAGCTTCTTATTACTATAACAATAAATGCGTGTGTTATCAACAGCTCTAGATGTTATTTTCGTTTTCTAAAATGCATAGTTTACTTATGCTTTTTTTTTTTTTTTTTAATCTTTATGATAAATTTTGGGAATGTCTAATAATTAAGTCTTATAGTGCACAGCAAGAGGCATTTTTTGTGTGCTAAGGCAAGCTAAATTCATAACTGAATTATTTGAAGTTCTGTCGCTTTTAGTTAAAGCAAGTTATGAAAGCGTATCCGCTTATATTATTTTACATAAATTTACAAACATATTTTTTAAACACATGTAAGATTTGATTTTTTTTCCCCAATTACTTGCATTGATGTTTGTTTTGCTTGTTCGAAAACTCTAATTCCCAGCTAGAAAAATCTGCAGAAAATCTGAATTTGGAACAAAAATCATAAAATCTGCGGAATAACTGCAATTTAAAAACAACAAGTTAGCAGTCTGGAAGAAAGTAATTTTTTCCCCTTAAACTTTTCACTGTTCCAAATATCTACAGATTGTTTTTTTTTTAACCCTTTAAGCGTTAAGCCCGTCTTTTTCTGTCATGCATGGTCAAAATAAAAGTCTGGTGTGACTAAATTTTTATGTAAATGTTGCTTTTTTCAGGAAAATAAGATTGATGATATCTGTAGTATACAGTACCAAATTCTCATATTTATACTGTGAATCGTATTAATTTTATAAATTATTAAAGAGATATACTGAAAACGGCTAACGCTGAAAGGATTAACGTGTTTCTGCAGTTTTTTTTTTTTTTTTCTTTTTTTTTTTTTTTTTTTTTTTTTTAGCTTGGTTGCAACACTGTTAAAAATTTCAGCAGAAAAACTGCTGGAAATCATTAAGTCAGATTATCACAATCAGAAATATTGAAGTAATAAAAAAGAAACACATAACTAAATAAAAGTATTTTTTCCCTATAAATTTTTAAATCTATATTTTTTTTTTCTAATTGATGTACACTTATCTGCTGATAACTTCATATTTCGTAAAAAATATATATATATTACTTAGCATTCAACACTTAGATTTACTCAGAGTATAGTTTTTAAAAATGTATTATTGTTGCGCAAAACAAAATTTCCTAGTTTTCCTCCTTTATTAATTTTTTTTTCCTAGTAACAATTGTTAAAGTTATTTGTCTGACTGTATGGTTTTTGTATGTTCTCTATGGATAAAGAAAATACAATACTGAAACTCCTTGTTTGCAATAAGTTATTATATTCTTTTTTGTAGGCTTTATCGAATTTCGAAATATGCTGTTGAAACTTTTATGAAATGGCGGAAAAGAACAATAGTCATATAAATATATAAAAAGAAAATTGGTTCTCAGTTCTTGAATTTCCTTGTTTCACGTTTTATTTCCCTCGATGCTTACCAGTATTTCTTATAAAATAAATGTCATATTGGCATCCTTTTCAATATAATTATACATCTTTTTCAATTAAAAATGTATTTTTATAGAAATTGAATTGCGTTTAACGTAGCATTTGTCATTTTACCTCAGCTATATTTAACATTACGTTTTAAACACTATCATTGAAATCATTCTATAAAAATAAATCAATATTTTAAATAACATAAATTTAAAAAAAAAGGTTTTTTTTCGCTAATTTTAAATATCCGCTTTATGTTTCTTTTCATTGGATATAGCATTTTGCGAGATATACCTTCTGTCAGTATCTATTTCAGTTTTATTTTATGAAATTCATAAACTATTTTATTTTAAACAACGGGGATCTTTTCTGAAATGCATAATAAGTATCATCATACAGCAATACTCTATTAATAATGTCATTTTATGCATCTGCATAGTTTTAACAGAAGTGAAAATATATACTTTGTTAAGAGTATGCAGATTCAGGTATGTTCAAAAGGCATAGTATTACTAAATGGGGGAAATGCAAATATTAATACTTTTCAGCCATGCAGCTACTGATAAGTGTATACATTAAACTTGCATTGTATTATTTGTTTACTTGTAATACTTGTATCCTTTTATGTAAATATTTTCTCGTAACTTATATAATTCAGTACAGAATATTACAAGATTCTTCATGTGCGTATTTTAATTAATATTTTTGTGTGATGTATATTTGCAAGACTTTTCTTAGTAAACTACAACGAAATATATATCAAAGAAAACTCTTATGAAGATATGTTAATAAAAAGCACAATTAAGAACGATATTCATAAAAATTGAACTGTGAAATATGTAAGATTTATATATTAAAACATAAATTTTTATTTACTTGAGTTATTTAGTTTTATGGAAATGTATTTTAGAAGCAATCATACTTTAAGAAATAGTACTCAAATAAATTCGTATAGCATTTCGTAATAGGAATTTTTTTCTTTATAATTTCGAGAAATTACTTCAGGAATAATTATAATAAAGTTAAATTTAAATAGCTGCCAACATCTTCGGTTTTTTATACATCTTTAATTGATCAGGTATTTTTATTCTATTATTTTTTTTCATCGGTAAAAGAAGTTACATAAATTTGTACAAGAAATCTTTTAAAAACTTACTGCTAGGCAAGAAGCGTAAAAGTTGACAACTGTGGATTGAAATTATTAGAAAAACATGCACAATGAAATTAATGACAGATAGATAAATGCGTGTATGTATGTATCTTGCTTGATGTGCATAGTTTATTGACTGAGATACTTAAACACATTTCATGATACAGACTCTATTTTAACACTCAAACTGTCAATTGAAATTCATTTTTACTTTCCTAACACTATAGTGGGGAAAGTAAATCATGTAACCATGTCAAAAATCCGAATTTGAGATTTTGGTGTTTATACACGTTTTTAAGTCCCCTGAATTCATAATTACTGTTTTTACGATGATGTATATGTGTGTATGCATGTGAGTGAACACAATAGCGCGGGAATCAAGCGCTTAATTTTTTTTTTTTTTTTTTTTTTACGGGGACACAAAGAAAAATTCTTTATCATTATGGTCTTTGGGCAAAAGTTTTAGCGATAATAAAAATGCGATAGCGTCTAAATACTTTATTCTACGGTGCTGAAAATGTGCACACATGTAATGAGTTACCATCGCACGAAATGTATAAATTTTGGTGATTTTTAGCGTTTATAGATTTTTTTACAGGGACACAAAGAAAAATTCTGTATCGTTATAATCTATATAGGCCCAAAATCTTTATACTGTGATAGCGTCTAAGCGCCGTATTGGATTGAACTGAAAATTTCTACACTTCTTATAGACCACAGACACACTAACCATATCTATTTGAGACAATGTAGCACTTATAGATTTTTTTTTTTTTTTTTTTTTTTTTTTTTTTTAGAGGAACACAAAGAAAAATTCTTTATCATTTTGCTTTTTAGGCTCAAATTATTTAAAATGCAATAGCTTCTAAACGCCTCATCCGATTGATTTGTAAATTTACATTAATATTACAGGTCTTCGTCGCACAAGTTGTATAAATTTCGGTGAGTCTAGCACTTATAGATTTTTACAGGGACACAACGAAAGTTTCATTATTATTATGATCTATGGTCCAAAATTTTTTTAAGTTCGATAGCGTCTAAACGTCTTATTCAATAGAGCTTAAAATTTATACGCATATCATAAGTCACCGTTGCACGAACTACACTGTTGTTGGTGAATCTAGCATGTATAGTTTTTTTTTTGACAGGGACACAACAAAAAATTCTTTATCATTATGCCCTATAGGCTCAAATTCGTTAAGGTTCGATAGAGTCAAAACTTAATATCCGATTGAGCCGAAAATTTGTATGCATGTTATAGATCACCATTAAATAAGCTGTATCAGTTTTATAGAACATAGTACTTATAGTCTTTTTACAGTGACACAGATAAAAATTCTTTATCATTGTGGCTTAAGGACTCAAATTATTTAAAGTGCGATAGCGTCTGAACGCCTCATTTCATTGAACTGAAAATTTATAAAATTGTTATATGTGACCTTCGTATGAGCTGTACAGATTTTAGTGAGACTAAAATTTATAGATTTTTATAGGGACACTACAAAAATTTCTTTATCATCATGATCTATGTTCAAATATTTGACAGGCAATTTATTTAATGGCATCTGTTATTTTGTTAATGCAACCGCTAATTACTTAATGTTCGGAAAGTCGAGTGGTGTCACTCCAGATTTTAAAAAAAATATATAAACACTGCATTAGCTTCCGAGATACTTTTATATTTTAGATGTAAAGCATGTGGGATGCGTAGTTTTTCTTTTTTCTTTTTATGTTATAAACAAAACTCTATCTTAATTTAAGCAATAATTATATTTAAGCACGAAAAGTTATTAAAGTGTTTACTGTAAAATACCGTTCAAACGCCCCCTGAATCTTAAAGGAAAATCGGGATATGTTCAGAAAGGGATCAGATAAACGGTAAAAATATAGAAAATGACATGTATTTTCCTCCTAAAATTAAGTGGTATAAAAATGATTTTAAAACAAAGCAGATATATTTTTAAAGTCGCAGTGATAAAAATAAATAAATGCAATAAACGCCTTGTTAACTGGCATTCAACTAACCGCAAAAATTCTTAAAACTCTTTTTATATCTTTCAATAAACTGTTTTTAAATATTTTTATATCTTTCAATGAATTGTTTTTAAATATTCGCCGATATTTTAAGAAGTTTATGGTTTCCATTTCCAAATAATCAGCGTCCGATTTAATATAACACAAATAAATGTCTCTATTTACACTGTAAAAATTTTTGTGTAAGAATACACATTATTATTGAGGGAAATTATTTTTCTCAACCATGTTGAGAAATGTTATCAGCTATTGCTGTGTAACAGAGGCATACAGTGGAATGTTACGCGATTACAACTGGTAACATTTATTTACATGGTTGTAGCAAGTAAGCTTCCTCAATATTGAGGCTCAACCATGAGGAATATAAGTTCCCTCAATAATGTTGTCTATTCTTACACAAAATGTTTTACAGTGTACAAAGGCGAATGTCCCAAAAGAAATATATGACGTAAAAATTCGTCGTCTATTCAGATAGAATCTATAGATGAGCATTAGTGGGTACTACGGTATCCTTAGAACAAACGAAATTCATATAGAAAGCAGAGAACGGAGCGCTTTTGTGGTATTTTACGGTGTTTAATAATAATAAAATTATAAATCATTCAATAATAAAGCAGTTTGGTTTGACGATGTAAGATATCTTAACTGTTACAATGTTTTCTTACAAATATTTCGATATGGAAAAATAAAATAAGAAATAAACAAGCACAAATTGTTCTCACAGTTTTATTTCATAATTACCAAGGTTTACATGCTGTCTACTACATATAATCTCTTATCGACTGAATTATGAAACAGATAAAAATTGTATTTGAAACATATATTATTAGTTAGCTAATAATATTATTTAAAGATATGTGCAATAAGAATTACGCATATCACCTCATCATAGTAATTAATGAGGATTTTGTGAGGTAGTATTTTAGAGCATCACAGGTAAATTGAAGTCGAAAAAGATATTTCGACCTTAAAGAAGTTTTTAAAAATATTTACTTTCTATGTTCCATATATTTTTCTTAAGAATGGAGGGGGATTCTTGAAGTAATGTAGGAATTAATTGTAATATATTTGAAGATCTTGAAAAATGCCAAGCAGAAACAGCGAGAGACCTCTTTAAAATCCTTGCTGGAGCAATAACGGCTACATGTATTGTATAGTGCCTTGTACTGAGATTAAAGCGAGAAACGTACGTTCTATTCTTAGAAATATAGTTGATTTTCGTACATAAATTCGATTTTATAAACTTTTTAAACTAGTGATATTTTAATGTACCGTCGGTAGATAAAAAGTTAAGGGTTTTTTTTTTTTTTTTTTTTTTTTTTTTTCAAAAAATTTGAATTACTGTGTCCTATATCAATTCTATATTAATTTCGTACTTTGTATATTAGTATAGAGTTCTAGCTCTTTTGGTGGCTTTTATTACACACTGAAAAAAAAATCTAAAATAGGTAGAAATTTGTAATATATTTGGGTAAAGCAATATTCCAAATTGGAAAGTTTTGTTTGTAACCCGAAATTTCAATCTAAATTGGATACGAGACCAATTTTGGATAGAATTGTTTTGGGGTTTATTTTTTTCGCAGTGTACATACGTACAGTGTACAAAACGTTTACATTTTGTTTAGATCATCTACGCATTTTAGATTATATATATATATATATATATGCATTATTTTCTACAGCGTCTTTATTTATTACAACAGGCTGACATAACAAGGCAAATAGAAAATGTCAAGAATTTAATAGAGTTAAATACGTTAATACATTTAATCGAATAGTTTTCTTCTTAATTAAAAATTTGAAATTCCAGCTTCGAGATGCACACGAAGACGTTAGAGACTATCTGTGTGCGAAATATCATGTCTATAAGTGCAGTAGACTTTTCTAGAGGCAGCTGACAGACAGACACCATATCGCTTTTATTAATAAGATATGTGTGTGGGTGTGTTTGTGTGTTTTTATTTAAAAGAAATATAAATAACCTACATGCCTCAATAATTAAACTTTTTGAATCAAATTCAACTTGATGTTTTAAAATTGAACTAAACATCTCGTGAAATTTAGCCAATAGTAACAGCAGCGTACTTTAAGCTTTGTGGATGGCTTTGTTTTTGGTAACAGTGAATCAAAGCATTAGTTGCTTTGGAAGTTGTAACAGAGTGCTTTCTTAGATGTTGTTTATGTATTTGATCAATCAGATTAAGAACTTTCCCTTATTAATTATTTTTATTTAGATTTTTGTGTTAAAGTGGTCTCAATTAGTGCCCTCTGTGGTCAGTTACTGACAGATCACCTTACATAATTTCTTACTCGCTTTTTATTAAAATCATTTGAAAATAATCGTGTGAATGACTTTGATATTCAATTATAAAACACAAAAATTTACTATTTGATATAATGATACGATTACTCATTATGATTACTTAAAAAAGAAATGTTGTAAATTTCTATTTGTATAAAATGTACTAGTGAGTATTATTTATAAATAATATATGAAAATTTATAATTAATGTGAACTTTTTGAAGCATTATAAAGCAATTTTTCTTATACACATCAGGAATGAGTAAGCTACATACCTTGTATATTTTAAGTTTATTAAATCAATCGGCATAATTTATTATTATTAGCAAGTGCGCATTTATTTAGAACAGATGTCATACGAAAAAAATAATAATAATGTTGTTATTAATAAATAAAATATTTAAAATTTATGAGATATGAAACAGAACACAGAAGCTTCTTTTATTAAATTAAAAAAGTAAAATAAAGTAAATTGTTGTTTTTTACTACAAAAATCAACTTTCTTCAATTAAAGTTTTGGCAGAAAAGATATCTCAAATAACTTGAAATAGAATAAAATATTGATAAATGTTCTGTAATATTGTTTATATATAAATCCATATTATATTTCAATCCATAACCGTCTTCGAAGCTTTTTGACATAGATTGATGACAAAGATTCTAATGTTCGATAGAATACTAAAGAAAATGTCGTAAGGTTTTATAAAAGCTTGATAAGCTCTTTTTTATGGTATAAATTGTAATAAAGTAAACTGATACTTGTATTTACGTAAAACATTTTCTTTCGGTTTTAGAAATATATTAACCATAAAAATCAAATATTTGTATTTAACGAAAAAACAATAATTTTATTGGCTTTAAAATTTTAAAGAAAACTCCAGATATCAAAGATGTACAAGTTGCTAAAAATGATGCCTCTTAATTCTATTTGCTTGTTTAGAAATAATTGTTCTTATTATCTTTTAATGGATTAAATATATATATATGAATTGCTTTTAAACATTACTCTTCTGTCAATTTAAATTCCAATTTATTATAAATTTAAGCTACCTTAGTATAAAGTGTCCAAACAGGAATAATTATTTATTTATCCTTAAAGAATACTTTTTATTTGAATAATATATATTTATTTCGTTTTGTAGTTACTGTTTGAAAAGATAAATGTAAAGTAAATTTCAAAAAACAAAAAAGGATTAACAAATAAATAAAGGTAAGTTTAAATACTTTCTTAAGATGAAAAAATAAGTAAATTCAGATGTTTTTCATTTAATGTGAGGACATTGATGGATATCAAATGCCCCCCACCGCAATATTAAAAAAAACATAAGAATTATATAAGAAAACAACATTTTAAATATCACCAAGAATTTGCTGCACATCTATTCATCTTAAGTCCATAATTCCATAGAAAAATGCGAGGTATCACATTGCTTTACAAAAAGACGAAAAATAAGGTATCATCAATGATACTCTGAAAGAACAATTTGGTTAAGAAGAAAAAGCACTATTGCATGCAATTCATATAATTTCCCCCACATAATGCAAATCAAACATATATATGTCAAAAAAAACAGTATGAGAAATGATTATATATACAATGATAATGTACAGGTATATAATATACAATAAATATGAAAAATATGATAACACATACACAAGGCGCCTTGCATTTCATTCATTCATACCATTATATACACTATTTACAAAATTTGCAAAGGTAAGGAAAAATTTCAAAAAACTTTAACAGATATGTATAAGAAAGAAAGATGCAGCAATTTACTGGAAAAATTTATTAGAAAAAAAATATTTATCATATTAAGTATTTAAAGAAAAATTAATTTTATAAATTTTAATAAGTCACCTTTAGTCATAGGCTTGGTAAACGGGTCGGCAAGATTTAATTTAGAATTAATATATTCGAGGTTAAACTTTCCCTCATCAAACCAATCTCTTATGAAAAATAATTTTATATTTACGTGTCGAGTATGGAAGTTTTCTATTCTGGATTTAGTAAAACGAATGGCTGCCTGATTATCTGCATATAAAGTAGGTATATCAAAGTTATTATTTATAAGTTTTAAATTGGAGCACTCGCATAAAATATTATAAAACCAATCCTGCTCCCTTACACAATCACACATAGAAATAAACTCTGATTCCACAGTTGATATAGTGACACCTTTTTGTTTATTTGTGCGCCACGAAACGGCAGCACGATCCAACAATACCAACTGACCCCCCATAGAAACGTAATCGTCTCTATTAGCGGCGAAGTCAGCGTCAGAGTAAGAAATTATTTTAATATCTGTGCAATTGAGATAGAGTTTATAATGACTGGTATATTTAATGTAACCTAAAAGTTTAAGTAAGCCTTGCCAATGTTTAAAACCAGGATTTTGTTGGAACTGAGAAAATATATTTGTGGCATATGCAATATCAGGTCTTGTACGGTTTGCTAAAAAAGAAATACAACCTAAAAGATTCCTGTAAGGTAAATGAGATGCTTCTTCAACATCAGACTGAACAACTGGACAATCACTCTTAGAAAATTGTACACCTTTAACAATAGGCAAGGAAGAGACAGGTATCCGATGGTTTTGAAACCTCTCATTAACTTCGGCAATATATTGACCTTGATGGATCAAAACCCCAGTATCCGTGTACTCGAATTCCACACCTAAAAGCTTACGAGTGGTACCCAAAATTTTTAAGTCAAATTTAGACTGTAAAAGGTCTAAAATGTTATTTGCCTGCGATTCAGTCCTGGAAAAAATAACTATGTCATCTACATAAACCAATAAAACGGAAAAATCAGAATATGAATATGCACAATTACAATTTTCAAATTTATTAAAACCAAGTTCCAACAATACTTTATTTAACTCATAAAACCATAACCTACCAGATTGATGCAGCCCGTACAATGCTCTGTCCAATTTACACACCCAATCTTCTTTGCCTTTTTCAGCAAATCCAGTTGGTTGATTCATGTAAATTTCCTCGTTTAGAGGAGCGTATAAGTAAGCGCATTTTACGTCACATTGTACGTTAAACCACCCGCAGTATGAGACCAGCAAAGAAAAGAAAAACCTTACAACAGAAAAATTTATGACAGGTGAGAATGTTTCATCATATGATTCTCCCTGGACCTGGTTGAAACCTTGCGCGACCAACCTTGCCTTATACCTAACTATGGTACCAGATTCGTCACGCTTGACTGTATAAACCCAGCGTTTTCCTAACACAGATTTATTCACAGGAAGTCTCACAAGATGCCAAACACCTCTAGTAGTCATACAATTGAATTCTTCAAGCATAGCCTCATGCCACTTATCAAACTGTTTAGATTTTTGAGCCTGCTTATACGTTCGCGGGACCACCACATCTAGTCAGCTAGTTGTGCTGGACGCGGAAGGTATAACGCTAGGATTAACAATACCAGAAAAAGTATTAAATTTAGAAAAATCAAAATCATTAGAATTAAAAATTAAACCATTATCATTACAAAATTTCTCGACTTCCTTTGGAGTGCGTTGACATGACCTCTTGCCTTCACCGTCAGGGTAGTAGTAAATGTCGATCTTCTTTCCCTTAGGCCTAGGCACAACCTTTCTGTACCAGATCGGATTAGTCTTCCAGCTGGGAGACGAAGCTTGAGGAGAAACTGGAGTGACAGGAGAAGCAGGAGTGGCAGGGAGGACGGTTGGAACAACATCTTCAGTCTCGCTCGGCAAGACACCAGAGGGTCCAGGCACCGGATCAGTATGACACCGGTCAACGGTCCATGGCTGCTCCTCTGGGACAAGCACCAACTCAAAAGAGTCGCCCATCACCGCTCCACTGCGTGACACATCACTGCTGTCAACAAAAGAAACATTTATCGTCTCAACAACCTTCTTGTCCTCTTCCAACCAGATCCTGTATCCACGGGTACGTAAGGCATATCCAACAAGGACACCACGTTTGGACTTAGCATCTAACTTGTTCTTGCGCCTGACCTTAGGAACTCCGACATAAGCTAAAGTGCCAAATGGCCTTAAATGTCTTACTGAAGGCTTATTACCAGAATAGAGTTCAATAGGTGTTTTAGAATTTTTACCATGACAAATCCTGTTCCATGTATATGTAAAATGCATACATGCTTCAGGCCAAAAATCGTCAGACAAGCCACTAGATTTAAGCATTGCCCGAACACAATTCATTATTGTCTGGTTAAATCTTTCACAAACCCCATTTTCCTCTGGTGTATAGGCATTAGTCAACTCATGTTTTACTCCATTTTCTCTACAAAAAGCCTTAAACAGTTCATTCTCAAACTCTCTGCCATTATCCGTTCTCAAAGCTTTCAACTTGGTCCCTAGAAATCTTTCTGCTCGTAGAACGTGTCTTTTAAAGACTTCGAAACACATAGATTTCTCCTGGAGAGGATAAACAGAAGTTTTACCTGAAAAATCGTCTATAATAGACACAAAAAAACGTTCACCCTTCTTTCCAGAAATTTTAACAGGACCCCAAGTATCAAGGAAAATTCTATCTAATGGCTTTTTAGATGAAGAAGAACTAAGAGGCTTGAAAGAGACACGATTTTGCTTACTCAAATGACAGGGATCACAAAAAAAATTATCAACAGATTTTAAATGAGGAAGACCTTTAACTGCAGAATTACGAATAGTATTATAAATTAAATCAGGACTAATGTGATCAAAACGCAAGTGCCATGTATCTATATCCTTAATATTGGCAGTTTTAATTACTGGTGAAGCTGAAATTTCAGCATTAAAATTTAGATCAACATTAGTTTTGGAATTCTGCCCCCCATTCATTTTAACATTATGATTATTTCTTATGATTTTTGGAAAAGTATAATAAATCCCGTCATAGAGCTTAGCAGAAAAAAGAAACTTGCCATATTTACCGACCACATTTAGTTTACCAACCTTTCCAGTAAATTTAGCACCACCCTGGTCGAATCTAGAACCGCTCAACAAATTTTTTCTTAAATTTGGTGAGAAAAGGACATTCCAAAGTTTTATAATAACACCATTAAAATCTAATTCAACTTCCCCTTTTCCAGTAATGGGGAAAGTAACACCGTCAACAGCCACGTGCAACTCATCACCAGAAATTTCGGTGAAATTACAAAAGGCAGATTTATTTTTGCAGAAGTGGTGAGAGGCGGCGGTATCAAAAGCCCAGCTGCCCTCTCTATTAAAACCACTTAAGTTAGCTTCAGCAATGTAATTCTGAGCTTTAAAACCTTTATTTTTACGGGGGGGAGTTTTATCACGTTTTGGCTGTTGAGCGGAGTCACCTTTTTTTACAAAATTACCTTTAAATGTATTATCTCTAATAGATTTATCATTACTTAATTTTACCCGACAATCTTTACTGATATGACCCTTTTTTCCACATCGCCAGCAAGTAAAAACAGGCCTTTTCTTAAACTTGACACTCTGGGCTTCAATATTACAATCAACCCTAGATTTGTCAATATTCCTGAGCTGGAGACGAGTCTCCTCAGCACAAAGTTCAGTTACAATATTTTTAAACTCAAAGTCCTTATCAGGCCATCTTAAAATTTGCTGGACGATTTGGTCGAACTTATCGGGCAAAAAACGTAAAATCTGAAAACACAGATACTCGTCATTTATAGGTTTACCAATAGATTTTAATTGATCAGCTATTTTTGAAATTTTTGCTGCATAAATTGCCATAGATTCGCCAGGGTAAAAAAAAACAGGACATTAATTCAGAATATAATTTCATATGGTGACTTCTACTGTCTGGTTGGAAATTGACTTTGAGGATTTCCCAAGCTTTAGCGGGATCATCACATTCGCTAATTAAACTCCGATATTCTGGTTCGATATTTAAATAGATTAAGGACATAGCAGCATTCTGCCTTCTCTTAAAATCTTTTATAGATTCAACAGTGACAGTATCACTTTTTACAGGTTGCTCTTCGATACCAGTTACGATATCGTAGGCATTTTTTTCCATTAAAAGGAACTTGATGTCGCATTTCCAACCAGAGTAATTATGAGAATTAAGTTTAACTATTTGAGGCACTAAATTATACGCCATGATTAACCAATTTAAATATATCACAAAAGAAACAAATTGAATCCACTGAGTCTACAAAAAAACTAGTCAAAAAGAACTTTATTTAAACTGGGCCCATAACCCAGATGTTAGACACTTTAAGGTCTATCTTAAACAAACTTATATTAAGCAGAAAAAACTGCAATAGAATTATTTAAGTTTAGAAAATTTCAATTTGACTAGTATGTAAAAGTTTCAGACTCAGTAAAGACAAAAATATTTTTTAAACGAAAATTAATTTATTCATGAAAATATAATAGATTAGAAAAAAACAATTATAACAATGATTAGGAAACAATTTAATATCAATATATATATATATAACAAAAAAATTTCAAATTCAATATAACAAGATTAATTCTCAACATCAATTCAAAATCATATTACCTCTCCAATCACATATTTGGGTTACTTGATAATACATGAAGAAAAACGAAGTCTTTTGGTATCACACTCAAGTTCTTTTACATGGTCTACGCATGACCAATGTGGAAAATGGAACAAACAACATCGCTTCACACCGGTACAAGCATTTTTACCAGAAGAACGATCAGACACATATACTGTAACACCGAAACCATATTGAAGAAAAAAACAGATGAAACATTAGTTGAAAATCAAAATTCCGCACAAGAATTTTCGAAGATCGCGGTCGCCAAATGACCAGCGAATGCCATTGAAAGATAAAGTCAGCTAAACTATATCACACTTCATGGTCGCCAAATGACCAATGAATAGAACGTGTAAATTACTTGGTTTGAGCTTAATTTTAGTACAAGATCAAAGTCAATTCGTGGTCGCCGCATGACCAACGATCTCGATAAATCATTAAAGTTCAAAAAACAAACTTGGCATAAAAAGTCCTCAAATAAGCTAATCATTTAAACTTCTGAAGAAACTATTGCATATCAAAAAAAAATATCTCAAACTTAAACAAGTGTAAACAGATATTAACATTATAAAACTATCAAACTTTAACGACAACAATTTAACATTCGATTTATCTAAATATTTAAATACGAGTTCAGCGTACAGAACATAACTATTCCAAAAGAACAGCCGCCCGCAGCTATTCAAACCGGGACTCCAAGCCAAGGCTAGCAGGAGCACACTGGAACTGAACCCAGCTGAAACTGAAGTATCTCCAAACATCGCGGCCCTATATTCTATCTAAACAAGTTGATCTGCATAATAACGTTGACTGCCGCGCCATGACATCCGGTGGCGAAAATCGAAACATAATAAAAAATGACAATTTCCAAGAAGTGGCAACAGCTCAAATAAGAAAGATTATGCAGACTAGAAATGGCAACGCCGATATAGTAAACAAAGTAACGATGTTTGAAAAGATAAATGTAAAGTAAATTTCAAAAAACAAAAAAGGATTAACAAATAAATAAAGGTAAGTTTAAATACTTTCTTAAGATGAAAAAGTAAGTAAATTCAGATGTTTTTCATTTAATGTGAGGACATTGATGGATATCAGTTACCTTCAAACCAAACACGACGCTCGTTTTTTATGTTGAGTATATGGAATTTTTTGTACATAATCATCGTAAGTGATAAATAGAAATATTAAAATATTTTAATTCCATTTAATTTATTAATAATTTTAATAAGTTCAGCGTTATGTGTACACGTAAAAAAATTATAATAATAAAATAAAAAGGTAATTGGTGATATCCTTCTATGATTCTAAATGCGAGGCACTTTTATTCTGGTTTTGTTCCTATTTGTTTCTTCACGATGAAGTGTCGTTCTATAATTTCATTCTAAAACAACTGTTGCAAAATTATGGTGTTTGCTAACAAAGTTTATCAATTAGTACCTTTTATCGCAACGTAACAGCCTCTAAAATTAAATCTCACTCTATTAAAACACTGAACCATGTATGCTTATGCGCAATTACAAAAACGTGTATTGGTAGGAGAGACTGCGCTTAATTTTAACTACAATTAAATTGTTAACAATGATAATTTCACTTAAATGACATTAGTATAAGGTTTTTGAAAACAAATATTTTTGTATTACATGTATTTCAATTTAATAATTAAAAAAAGAAAAATGAAAAAAAAAAATGATAATAATAAGGATTAAAATTTTTTATTTCAAGAAAATAAATTAAAGAATCAGCAAACAAATATCAAAATATGCATTGCAGCTGACGGACAGAAGTTTCAACATAGAAATAAAGGCTTTTTGATTTGTTTACAGCGTAGAAAAGTGCGAACAAACAGATGCACATTTAAACATCCTGTTTTAAACATTTATGTCTACAAGGTGTCTTTTCATGATGCAGTACAACTTTGTAATTTATCTTTTCTCTCCTACCTTATAATGTTTTGAGATATAAACGTTAACTCCGCTATCTTCCCAACAGGTGACGCTGTAAGTGCTCGTATCTTGTAACGTGAAGCCACTTTATAATACTTACATATTATTTTTACGAATGTAGAGGCAGCCGTTCAGCAGTTAGAGGGAGAACGGACTCTTGTGAATATCCTGTAATTTGTTTAGATATTAAATATATCATCATGAGACCTATTTCAGGTCAAGATCTTTGTGACAAAAAAAAAAAAAAAAGTATTAAAATTAAAGCATTTTTTACGTAGTTAACCCTACTTTGAATTTTACATAGCATAAATGTCACCCGCTACGCTACAATGTATGCAATGTCGCTGAAGTGTTAAGAAAATAGGAAAATGCGGACAAACAAATAATCATTTTAATCGTTCTATTTTTAGCATTAATGTCTACAAACTGTCTTTTCATACTGAATCGATGATATCCTGTAACTTTTTAATTCACTTTTTTTCCCTATCTTGAACGGTTTTCGAAATAGCAACGCTAACTCCACTGTCTTCCACCGGATGACGCTGTAGGCGGTTGAATTACTTTGCGCATGACCACTTTACTATAGATGTATACCACGTTTATGACTATAGGTGCAGCCGTTCAGCAGTTAAAAGAGTCGGGACTCACTTTTTTGGGGGCACCCTGTATTTTCATTTGATCGTAAAAATATTACAATGGGACCTATTTCAGACCAAGACCTTTACAACAAAACAAAAAGTATCAAAATCGGAACATCAGTCTAGGAGTCATGAGCTAACAAAAAAAAAAAAAAAAAAAAAGACATACGGTCTCAATTGAGAACATCCTCCTTCTCTGAAGTTGGTTAATTAATTACTTAATTCATTAAAATTTAAATTTAAATTAACCCGTTAGCAGTCGCCAGTTGGTCGATTTGCCGCCCACCCTTCAGTTTTTACAGATTTTTTTTATTGAATAGCCACCAAAAATTTTTAGAAGTGGTATTTGATATACATAAAACGCGAATAAAATCGATTTAACGTCGATCACGTCACTTCTTAAAATTATTGGTGACAGTTAAATAAAAAGTTCGCAATCTGTGATAGGTGGCGCTGTCGATAGCGACTACTAACGGGTTAAATTTAAAAATCTGAAAAATTCAAAACCAAACGAAAAGCTAAGTTACGTGAGGCTTTTTACATATTTAAAAAATCAAAAAGTATTGTTAATAATATTTTTTCCACTCCGTTCATGTTTAATGCTTAGAAATTACTCACATAACTTAGTTTTTTGTTTGATTTTGAATTCCTTTTTTTTCTAGTTTTTTTTTTTTTTTTTTAGATTTAATTTTAATTTTTAATTTTATTTATTTGTCTGATGCTTGAAAATTACTTACGTAACCTGGTTTTTAATTTGGTTTTTAACTTTTTAACTTTTTAACTTTTATTTTAATCTTTAAGTTTATTTATTTATTTATTTTCGTCTTTAAGTTTTATCATTCTGATCACATCAGTATTTATATTTTTATTCGACTTTATATTTATATTTTTATTTCACTTTTGTTTTTTGCTCTTCACTCCAATTGGTATTGTGCGTTGCCACTCTGTTTGTAGCACTCATGCCTACCTGTTCGCCTGATGAAAGGTTGTGTCTTCTTTAGACAAGAAACAACTGTTGCGAGCTCTTGCAGTTTATTGCCGAAGCGGGGAAGCCATCCCCTCCATGGAGGATAAAAAATCGGGATGGCCTGTCTTCGCACCATCCTTAAGGGTGCGTCACAGACCGGGACCAATTACCTATTGTGCAGAACTAGTGCAACGTTAAACACAACCAAACAACTTGCATTTTATAGTGTGAAATTGTGTCAAATAAAATTCAATATTTATTTAAAAAAAAAAAAAAAAAAAAAAAAAAAGATATTTTTTTAATGATTAATATTTTTATGTATCGATAAATGTTTTTTATTATATTAATATTTTTTTATTCATACCATAAACTGCAGTAAAAATAATCAGTAGTTTTCAAATTTCGTAAACAAATACAAAGCAATATATAAATGAATATTACTCACATTGCGATAAGGAAGAAAAAGAGATGGATGTTTATAATATGCTAAAATAACTTCTATTATTATTATTATTATTATTTTAGGTCTTGTGTTAAATAAAAATTCCGTTATTTTAAAATTAATTAAAAATGTTGATCAGAATTAAATACCAGGAACTATTAATATGTTGTCCTTCATGCAATATCCATAAGACTAAAAATTGTTATTTACATATTATTGTTGAAGATAAAAGAAGATTTTTAGTATTTTACAATTTCAAAACTGTATC
Organism: Salticus scenicus; assembly: GCA_963930645.1. Lineage (NCBI taxonomy): Eukaryota > Metazoa > Arthropoda > Arachnida > Araneae > Salticidae > Salticus > Salticus scenicus. The sequence continues at coordinate 117,616,533 of OZ005650.1, forward strand.
ATAATGATGCACTACTGTAAAAGCAAAATAAAAAGTCATTTTAATTAAAAAATATATATATCCGGTAGCGCTATATTTAAAAGGTAACGATAAAAAGAGTTACACTGTAAGTCTTTGTTTCAAGATGTAATAGTACAGTAAAAAATAACAAAATATCTTGCAGTGAATAGTTTCTTTTTAGAGTGAAGTAAAATTGCAATATTGAATTTTATATTTATCCATAAATCATTTTTAAAACAATATTTCTGACAGCATTTTGAATGCGTTTCAAAATTTTATTATGTAAAAAATACAGTTTTTTATTTCGCTTTGAAAATAAAATATAACACATAACGTGAAATTTTATAATTTAATTGTCTGAGTTCGTAGCTTACTCAAGGCTTTTTATGAACCATGCACTTTAAGTTCGTTTGTTTTTATAGATTAAATTATTTTTTTATTTTCCTTTATCATTTTTATTATTATTATTATTATTATTATTATCTTAACAGGGCAAGCAAAATACAAACATAAAAAAATTTAGTTAAATTTTTAAATACATAGATATTTTGGTAATATTTTATTATTCAATTTCATTAAAGTTTTCTCATCATGAAAAAGTACCATTGTTCAAAATTTTAGTATAAAACAAGTTAGTTAAAATAATTTTAATGAGATAAAATTAAAACTATATACTAAAGTCGTTATTCTAAACAATTATAAAAATGTAGTAGAATTCTTCCAAAAAATTTTCTTCAACCGCAAAATATATCGAACCATGATATATATATGTATATATATATATATATATATATGGTGATTTGTCAATAATTGACCACTTAAAATAAAAAAATTTAAAAGTAGGGATGAATGACATAAAGAGTTTAACCCTTTGAGGCGCAGTGTAATTCGGATCATTTAAATTACACTGACACCGGAATTTACGATCAAAATTAAAATAAAAGAAATTTTAAATTTTCAGGTTTAAAAAAACGGCCTTAAATGTAAATTTTTGCTAAAAAATTTCCGGGATGAGTTTTTGCACCTGAGCATTAAAATTAGGTGCTCCATCAGCGGGAACACTGAGACTGAAAGGGTTAATCAAATTGTTAGAGTGCGTAACTAATAAAATACTCTTACAATTTTCAGTAGTAACTGATTGTTTTAAATTATGTCCGTATCACAGCCCATTTAACACGCCACTACAGCTCAATTTATCATGCACTAAATAAATAAGTAAATAAATCTAAGAAATGTATATAAGTATTATTCGGTAATATTTTTTAAATCATATTTACAATAAATTTTGGTGCTATATGATATATAAATTTTATGTTGTATTTTATAAGTAGATACTAGGTTTACAGTAAAGAAAACACGAATGCATCTATATATTTATTAGATATTGTACTTCATGTTCTATCATATTATTTATAGCAGTTAAATAAAGCTGTCAGACGCCAAAGAGTGGTTTTAAAAGCAAAATCTACAAAAGTAAATTTTATGACCATGTTAACTTTGGTAATAACAAGACGACCTTGACTTATCTTGGGAATCTGTAGCACAAGATTGTTTTAATTGGGACTATGGTCCGGCATAATCAGCTGACATCGTTTTTACTTGTCAAAGGCAAAGGCTAATGAGAAATCTTAAAATTTTTATACACCCGACAACGTCCCAGAAACGGTAAAAAGAAACGAAACAGAGAGTTTAATTCTGTGAAGATGATGACACATCTCCCTGCTACAAACACCTGGTGTGTAGAAAGAAAAAAATATATAATATTGCTATCTTTTTAAAAAAAAAAAATATCTGCAGATAAAACTACTGCTATAAACGTCTGCAAATGAAACGCATAATAAGGTGAGGAATTTATGAATTTCAGCATCAGTCAAGATCAAGGCGATAAATATAATAGAGTTGAAGAAATTTTGTCAAGAATGTTATATCATGACATGGAGTTCCAGTGAAGAAAATTTAGAGGAAGAGATTCTATACTAATGAAGAGAATTATTTTTTCCGTGCTTACGTGTTAATCATGGTGAAGAAGAGAAATACATTTTGAAGAAAATTTATGGCAAGGAGTTTCAGTGAGTTAGAAAAACATTTAGGAGGAAATTTTTACATGAATGAGAAATTGCAATTTATAATGAACATGACACATTTTATCGCTTATATGACCTAATATCCATTATTGAAGGCTACCTTCTTCTCCATCAATGCGTACGACCAAAACACTTTGTGGATAAGAGATAGTTCATAAACTTATTTTTATTTTAAATAATAGACATGTACTATGTGGACATTTATATATAATTGATGAACTATAGATTATAATATGGGAATACTGTCATAATTAAACTTTGCGCCTTTTATGGATTAATTCCGATCCAAATGCTTATTTATTATTTTCAAGCTCAATGTTTCGGCTGTGGTGATAAACTTTTTTTTTTTTTTTAATCTTATGTTTCAAGTTAGTAAAAAATTTTAAAGGTTACCCTCCAGTAAATTCATTTCGAAGAAGTAAAAATTTTAAAGTGTAAATATTGATATTTAATTTAAATAATAAGAATTTTCAAGCAAATATTGATTTAATATTTCTTTAAATCATTTCAAATTAAGATTTTATTTTTAAACGTATGAAAAAAAAAAAAAATAGAAACAAAAATTGGTTATTGGGGTCAGTTTAAAATAAATCATTGTGCTATTTCACAACACATAACACTTTTAAGTGATTAATGAAATATATTTAGATCCAACTAATTCTTCACCACACGCGTGCTTTAGTAATTTTCTATCAACATGGAATAATTACAAAGTTGTTCACAAAGCTTAAAGTAAATAGATGTTAATATTATCCAGATTCAATGAGATATTTAATTTAATCTTAAAGCATCAAACGAAATTCGATTCCAGAAGTTTGTTTATTGAGATATTTAGGTACTTTACATCAATTTTAAATAAATATATGTATATATATGTAATCTAATTGGAATAAGCTAAATGGATAAACTTACTTTTTAATAAACTTATTTTATTGGAGTTTAGAGGTATTACATGATAATGAATTTAGATAACTACAAGATATCTAAAATATTCTAAGTTCTAGCAAATGACAAAATCGGTCATCTACAAAATTTTTGTTTCTTGTAGTAATTGACGGTCAAAGTTAATTACTAAATGTGTGAGAGCTTGTGAAGGTTTAACACATACTGCTTTGATAGTGTGTTTAGATCCGATATTTAAAGTGGTCTAGGAAAGAGGTGGAGTCTGTTTTAAACAAAATTGCCGAAGGAGGATTTTGTTTGCTAAAGGGAGAAAAAAGGTTATTTAGTAAATCGGTTGACGTTGATTAATAGTAATTTAATATATTTTATATATTTACATTGAATCAAAACTTAAATATATTTTTTTACTCGTAGTTTTTAATTTAAACGGTTTCTAAACCGGAAAATTTAAATAGACAATTACTGATAAGAATATGTTCAACTGCTAGCAAAATCTCATTTCGAAACAATTATTGAAAAAAACATAAGTTTTAGAAAAGATAACAACGAAATGGTTCTCAGTTATTAATCTTCAAATATTAATTAGTACTAAAAAAATGTCCAAAAATATTATCAATAATTATATTAGATGAGATAACATTTTAAGAAATTTAATACTAAAAGGTCAATTACTGATCAATTTACCATATATATAAATATATATACTCAAAAAAAAAAAAAATGTCGTTTAATTAAATGCAGTATTAGATGAGTGAATGGTATTTGGATTATGCGTTTAAATGTGTATTACGTATGTGCCTGCAGTTGAATGCAAGCAATACGTGAATACGAGCATTACAGTAAATTATCGATTTTTCTCTATTAGTCTAAAAGAGCATTATTTTTCTTCTTTAATATACTATCATTCATGATGTTACACTTAAATTTTAACCCATTGTATCCCACCGAAACTTTAAAGTCCCATCAAAAAATTCCTCAATATAGCCTAAATTTACTACAAGATTTCATTGGGACTACAGTTTAAGCTTTAGTCCCTATAGTTTAAGCTTTCCCTATAGTTAAGCGATAGTTTAAGCTAAATTTAATACATTCGCGACCGCTGACGTAGATTCACGTCATTTGAAAATCTATAACTCCACCTTTGGGCGTTTCTTTCTCAATTTGTATGCTATTTTTTTCTTAAATATATAACTAATATTCACATTTTTACAATGAAATATACTATGGATACAAATACTTTGATTAGAAAGAATATAATTATAATGTATATCCATTTCTAAAATAAATGTGAATACAGAAAATTTTGTTCTGAAATATTGTAATATGGAAGAATAACGCCCAAAAGCGGACCTTACTGTCAAATATTCAAAATCATGCGGTCGCGAAAGTGTTAATATGAGATGATTCTCATGCATAAAGAAATATAATAAAAAAATTCAAACTATTTTTCCAAAAATAAAAATTTGGAACATAAAGGGTTAACCATATAACAAAAACTGCTATAAATTAATCCGTTGCCATGAATGCACCAAAAAATTTGCTTTGAAAGGTAGTTTAAAAGAACTCTGAAAGCACACGCCATAAACTGCAAAAAATATAAGCAGTTGTTTTGGTTCGAAACAATAGTGACCCACCTGGTAGCTGAATATTTAGAGCTCTAGTTTTCAGTTCCCATGCGCCGGGTTCAAATCATATTTAGTTATGAATGTTCATAGTAGTTTTGAATCTTCTTCATGCCGTTAGGTCCCGTTTGTGTTAGCTTTAATGTGCAAAAAAAGACGTATGACAAGCTAAAACGAAATAAGACCACATTTCTTCAGTTGGATAAGGGGGCTATCATTTCAACCTAAAGAAAAAATTGAGTGATTTTTCAATAACTTTTCGTGCTAATTATCTATTTTATTCATTATATCAGTTTTTAATTAATATACCGGGTGATCCAAAAGTCATAGAAAACAAAACTACATTATTGAAAAAGTATTCACCATAGCACTATGCGGCTTTCAATAAAATGCACAGAAAAACAAGGATTTTTTTTTTTTTAATCAGGTGGCGTTTCAATTGCAAAATCACTTTTTTACAGAAGAGCAGTAATTCAACAACGCAACTGTGAAAGTAAATAATCCATGTAAAGTAGTTTTTTGGATGATCTAATAAAGAATAAGTAGTACATTGCTAAAAATAAAATAAACTTCAATCTCAAAACAAAGAGACGATTCCTTCTTTAATTTATAGAATATTTACTGAAATCTATCTTGCAAAACACAATATTATTATTAAAATTAAAAGCAATAACCAAAAATATAATTAGGCTCGTTACAGAACTGGAAATCATTAAAAGTTGCGGGAGAGAGAGCAAAACAAATTACATGTTTTCTATTCAATTGATTCGAGTACAAGTGGCGAAAAGACCAAGATTCATTCCGTATTCTAATAGCCAAATCTAGAAGCACTATGAAAATATCAGCGCACAGCGCCAAATAAAAATCTCTTTGTCTTAATGTTAATTCAATGGGAATTTTTAAATTTAGAAAAGACGGTTGAAAAATGTAACCCTAAACTTGACATAACATATATGCGCCAAAAACGACGGTTGAAGCAGGTGGAGACCGTTATGAATTATTGCAACATAACGTCTGAAAAATGAGACATTTAGATTATCTCAAACCGCAAATTAATTACTTTATGTGTATTTGGAGTTTAAAGAATAAAAATAAAAATAAAAATAAAAAAAGTAACGAAAATCGCCAAATGCATTTTAACAGCTATAAATATAAATAGATTTATTGAGAACTGCAATGAAATAAAAATGATTCTTTTCAGGGAATACGAAATTAAATTGCTTTCTTGATCCTTTATATAAAAGTTACATAATTGCAAAAGGAAATCGATGGATTTATTACAGAAATTCTATTTAACTTTAATAAAATAATATCCTTTAATTTACAAATACATATTTAACCCCTTAACGCGCGCTGTCCTCGCTGCGAGGACGCAAAATTTAAGATCCAGCTGCAAAAATTCATCCCGGAAATTTTTTAGCAAAAATTTACGTTTATAACATATCAGAAAAGGCCGGTTTTTTTAACCCCTTAACGCGCGCTGTCCTCGCTGCGAAGACGCAAAATTGTAAGATCCAGCTGCAAAAATTCATCCAGGAAATTTTTTAGTAAAAACTTACGTTTATAACATAGCAGAAAAGGCCTGTTTTTTTAACCTTAAAATTTAAAATTTCTTTTAGTTTAATTTAGTTCATGAATTCCGGTGGCAGTATAATTTAAGTGATTCGAATTTTCTTGCGCCGCAAAGGGTTAACCATAAAATTTAAAATTTCTTTTAGTTTAATTTACTTCATGAATTCCGGTGGCAGTAAAATTTAAATGATCCGAATTGTCTTGCGCCGCAAAGGGTTAATAATTTTGAATAAATTTAGTCTATTTTAAAGGATATGTGAGAAACACCCTCACAGCAACTAGGACTGTAAATGTACAATATAACGACAGCCGTTCATAAGAATGACAATCAGATGTTGCGCATCGGGAATTCTCAGAATAGAAGTTAGCTAAGAATGCTTTTTCTCTTAAAAATACCATTATTTTCTCTTAAAATTTGAGAGAATATTGACAATACAGCGCTATTTATTAGTGAAAAAATATAACTAATAATTTTTTTCTTATTAAAAAAAATTAAAAAAAATCCTACGCATATTTCTGCGCATTTCAATGAAAACCGCATAGTGCCATGGTTAATACTTTTTGAGTATATACAGTCGGCTGCAAAATTATTCGAGCACTAGCCAATAATTCCTATATTTACAAAGTACACTTAAGACTGTTTTGCTAAGTAAATCCTTGTCGAATCATGTTCTTAGACTGATTAAGAACATGACTCGACAAGGATTTATTTAACAAAGCTGTATTAAGTGTACTTTTTTTTTGGCAAGGATTATTGCTAGTGCTCGAATAATTTTGCAGCCGACTGTATTTTTATTTTTTCTGTGATTTTGAATCACCTGGTGCATCATAACTGAATCTTAACTTAGGATAATGCGTATACTTCAAATTCCCAGTACTGGTTACTCTAAAGACTATGGAATTCTCATAATAATGTCAATACAATTTATCCGTAATGATCTATTATCTAGTGAATCTCTAGGAAATTCCAATAAACAACTCAGACTGCCATTTTAATGTATTCAAATTTGAACTACGTATATAATTAGAAGTAAACACAGCATGCATAATGTCCACAGCATCTCGGATAAGCAATGATTGATTATTAAGTGTAGCTATAAAAGGGAACATCAGAAGAGCAATCGACATAGACATCTGATATTTTATGGTTATCAACAGAATAAATGTTTAATAAACTTTATTAATAATTATTCATGAGTCTTTGATAAAAATTTCAACATTTTCATTATTTTCAATTTCAACATTTTTCATTAATTTATTTGTCAATTTATTTTCATTATTCTTTAAAATAGTTTCAAGTATGAATTTCAAATATAAGTTTTATTTTAAAGAAAATAAATTACCTTTATGAATTAAATATTGTTTTTACGTTATTTCTGCATAGTGCCCATCATTAGATATTTGTTTTATGATATATATTTATATGTAGATTTAATAATATTTTTGTTAAGAGCTCCAAATAGTGATTCTCTATAGTGATCTCTGTAACGTATATTTCTATAATGACATAGAAAATCACTATAGTGATATAAATTGTAAACAAAATTTAAAATTAAATTGCAATTATATTCATCTATATTTTAATTAAGTGTTTTGTCTACATTTTAATTGTTAATATTTGTTTAAAAATTTAGATATTATTTATCTGATAAAGCAAAAATACAACTTTATGGTTAGTGAAAACAAATATTTATATAAAAATCATAATTTGGTATAAAAAGTTTTATATTTCTGAAAATTTTTGTTAAAATATCAATTGAATTTAGATTTTATTAAACTAGTTGGCATAGGTGAACTCATCTCAGTTCCCCATCATATATATGTTTTCATACATTTCTAATGCAAGACATATTATAATCATGTTAGGGGAAATGAAGCTGACCAAATGCTTGACACAGTGATAGAATAAAACCCCGCCTAATGGGCTAACTACCGTTCCCTTCAATATATTTACCTTATTCTAATGTATTAATTTATTTTATTAGGGTGAATTTCTTAGGTTAGTTTCATGCTCCTATTTTCAATACAACAATCCTCAAAATGCATATTTATATGGAATATCGCAAAATTTTGCTATGTTGATCAAATCTTAAATTACGAATAACTCACGAAATTTTTCTATTCGAATATTAGTAATCAATCATGTTCGAAAGAGTATCATAAATGTTATTTTGAAGTTGCCTGATATATTTATGATCCTTAAAACGAACGTTTATGCTCGATTTTTGCCCTATTCTGCCATGTTCAGTAATTCGTAAATTCCAGATAACTTTCGAAATTTTTAAATTGGAAAATTCGTAGTCAATTCGTATTCAAATTCATTTCTCTTAGCATGAATATGATATGTTCCGCACTAGAAATTTATAACAACATATATAAGATGGGGAACTGAGTGGAGTTCACGTATGCTAACTAGTTTTTTATGTGTCACAATTTTGTGAAAACCTCTGTGTATTGTTCCTTAAATATAGTAACAAATTATTAAAGATAAGTAAAATGCTACAACTCGAAAATTGTTACAACTCATATTAACGATTAAGAAACACTTTTAAAAATATGCAATTAAATATTTGATATATTCTAATTCACAATGTTAAAATATCAAGTACAAATGCCATAATTTATATCAGAATCATTAATTTATTAGACCACTACAACGATGCATAAAGACAAATACTAAGAAATTTTAATAAACTGAGTATATGCAGACGGTAACAAAAGTGTCCGAACACTAGCAAAAATTCCTATGTTAAAAAAGTACACTTCATACGGTTTTGTTACATAAATCCTTATCGAAACATGTTCTTACAATGACTAGGAACAGGATTCGACAAGGATTTGTTTAACAAAACCGTATGAAGTGTATTTTTTTTTACATAGGAAATATTGCTTGTGTTCGGACACTTTTGTTACCGACTGTACATTAGAATTTTGTGTGTTTAGATACCAGATATGAAACATCAGTTTTAAGAGAGTCCTTGAAATATACTTTTTACGAAATGTATAAAATCACTAAAATTGACTGAAGAAATAAAACAGCGACATGCTCATGTTAATTTTTAGTACGAAATATTGTTTTTTGAGAAAAAAAAAATCTTGTGTGAAACAACCACACGACTTTCATTACCCACTATAACACGTTGGTTAAGAGAGTAAGTATTCTACTAACCAGATGGCGCCACACCTCAGCTGTGAGTAGGGACCCTATAAAGAGAGAGACTGGACATTGGCGCGCCGGCTTTTTGACGAAATTCTCCATTTTAGTGCCAGTTGCTCTATTGCTTATCATTACGCCGAGAAGAAATTTTGATTATTTTACGTCATAATCGAAAAAGAACTTATTTATTACATTTTTACTTTGTTGGGAGATAAATTGCTTTAATTTTGGAATACTTTTAAAAGATAAAAATACATAATTATTTATTTTATATCATGCTTTAAATACTTTGAATTCTCTTATTGCATGCAGTTTTACGTATTTATTTCCTAACATATGAGATAATTACATTATTTATTTGCTAGCTATTTGTTTTTAAGTTCTGTTCTGCAATATATTTAATAGGTTAGATCTCAATGTATTTTTCTAATATATTTTAAAATACATATTTAAAATAACTATATAAAAATATATTTTTTGGTTTTCTGCTAGTACGCAAAATGTATCAGATTTCTTAAAATAAATTATTAAAAATAAAGAAAATAAGGTGTATATTATTTGCTAACATATGAAATATAAATTTCTTTTAAATAATAAGTGCCATAATAAATTTTATAAACAATATTTAAATAAGTTTTTATTTACATAAGCTTAATTAAGTTAATAAGTTTTTATTTACATAATATTTAAAAAAAAAAAAAAAAAAAATCAATAAAATAAGCAACTGTAAATAAAATAAATAATTTTTTTTTTTAATTTCTAAAGGTATTAGTTAAGATTTTTACGAATTATTATTAATAAATTTTTTATTTTTAATATTTAACTCATTATTATTAATAATGCGTAATTGAAATAAATAAAATATGTATTTTTAGCTTGTAAAAATATTACGTAAATATTTTTATAAAATAATAAAAATTAATTTCTGTTCTTCTGCCGTAGTTTTACATTTATTCATGAATTACTTGACAAAAACTAAGATTACCATATTTTTGTTAAAAATTTTCCAACTTTTTATACATAGAATGTATGTCCTCAGAAAAAATAAGGTTGAATTACTTTCACAATCAACGTATTTTGCTTAATATAGAAATATACAACAAAAAATTCCTCTGTTTTCCGATAGGAATTGAAAAAGTAACCATGTCGAAGGTTAAAACAAAATTCGTTTTTCTTCAAGTTCTTTTACTCTAAGACGAAAAAAACTACATATTTATATTCTGCATTACTTTCTGCACAAATTTAGCACAATTTCCTTTCATTTATGTTGTATAGTAAAGCGTCAATCGCGAAGAAAAAAGCATTACGTTCTACGGGGATCGCTCCGAATTGGCACTAAGATGGACGACTTTCGGTCAATGTCCAGTCTCTCTCTATATAGGGTCCCTAGCTGTGAGTAGGGACCCTATATAGAGGGTCCCTAGCTGTGAGTATTTTTGTTTTCTCTTCTTTGCAGTCGTTGATTGTGATTGTGATGTAGCCACGCACAAGTTAGCAGCAAGAGCTGCTCTCAACCAAAATAAATATGTGTACAATTTAGTGAGTTAATTACTTTATACAGTCCATGTGTATTCTTTAGTCAACGTGAGAACCAGCGCATAATGTTCGACAAATGCACACATGCCAAATTATTGGTCGGAATCGCCGGAGAAAATTTCGGTTTGGTTTTCGCTTTCGCCGCTCTCGATGTTCTGAGTGACTCAACGCCGGAATAAGCCGGTAACTGACTTTTAAACATTCTATTTAAATGTATCACTGTGAAAATAATAATTTTGAAGTTTAAGTGTTGTGAAAATATTTATATTCAATAAACTAGTGCTATTGAAAAAATAAATTCTTAAAAAAAAAATTGACCATGTCCTCTCAAAAGGCAATTATAACGCGGAAAAGAGTCTTTAAGGGACAGATTACTAAATTTAAAGATAAATGTAATCTTGAAATGTCAGATTACGATATTTATCAGTTTGAATTATTAAAAAATAAATGCAATAAATACTGTTCTGAATTAGGTGAAATTTTTAACCAGTTGTATGAAGTTTCAGATGAAAAGGAATTAGATGCACTAATTGATGAACAAGACAACATTCAAAATAGTCTTGACGAATTATTATTGTTACTAAACAGAAAGATTTCAACAATAAAAATAAACAATGAGGAAGTTTCAGTTTTAAAAACAGAACAAAAAGTCGAGAGCGTGCGCTTACCAAAACTTTTATTACCTACTTTTAGTGGAAATATTACTGACTGGTTGACTTTTTATGACTTGTTTACCGCTAGTGTTCATAATAATACCAATTTGTCAAATGCACAACGATTTCAATATCTGAAATCATCATTAAAAGGTGACGCTTTCAAGGTAATTCAGTCGATTTCTATCTCAGACGCAAATTATGAAATTGCCCTAAATTTATTGAAAGATAGGTATTCCAACAAAAGAGAGCAATTATTCGCTCAAATTAGAAGATTAATATCGCTTCCAAGTATTCAGAATGAATCGTCAACCGTAATTTTACAATTAGTAGACAATGTAAATGTAATTATTTGCTCATTTGAGATTTTGGAGCAAAAAATTAATGATCTCATTGACACTTTAATTTTATACCTAACACTGCAAAAATTAGATACCGCTACTAAAATGTGGTTCGAGCGTGAATTGAAAAAAGAAAATATCCCCAAGTTGAGTTTTTGCAGCATCATGCGCGAACTGTAGGTAGTAACAAGCTTCAGTTTAAAAAACATTCCGTCAAAGGCAACTGTTTTGATCTCTAACAACAATAATGCAAATAACAATTGTATTTTCTGTCATGAAGAGCATAATTTGCAGAAATGTTCAAAGTTTTCCAATTTAAGTGTTCAGAAACGCGTAGATTTTGTTAAAAGTAACAATTTGTGTTTTAACTGCTTATCACATTTACATAAACTTAAATTGTGTAAGATTATTAATAAATGTAGACATTGCGCGAAATCACACCATTCGCTTTTACATTTTGAGAATTACAAACGAAATCCAAAACAATTTGTGAATAGTAGTATGCCACTGAACGTTCAAGCACAAACTTTCAATCCCTCAGAATCACATGCTGATAGAAATGAATCCCCTTTGATTTGTGCTTCTCTTTTTGGTAGTTACACTTCTTCAGGTAATTTAGAACCAGTTAAACGCAAGCAAATACTTCTTTGTACTGCAATGATTAAGGTGAAGGATTCAACAAACAATTATGTCTATGGGAGGTGTATTCTGGATACAGGATCCCAGGCTAATTTTATTACACGAGAATTTGCAAACAAATTACAAATTAATGCGAGGGATAGTTCAATTTCAATTTCATGTTTGGGTTCCTACAACACACTAACAAGTGGGCAAGTCGATTTATTATTTTCACCCCATTTTCGGAGTGACTCACGTGTTTCTACTTCTGCGTTTGTGATCAACGAGATAACAAGAAAAACTCCAAATGTTTCATTACCCAGTGACATTAAAAATCATTTTAGAGATTTAAATTTGGCCGACCCGCAATTTGACAAGTCAAATTCAATTGACATTTTACTTGGAGTTAATGTTTTCCTCACACTATTAAATGGCAATATTGGTAAAAAAAATCCTAATTTACTGTTTGCTGTAAGTTCAAAATTAGGGTGGGTAATTGCAGGAACAACTTTTTTAGAAGTTAGTGAATTCAATCCCATCGCAGTAAATTGTAAAAACACTACTGACTTAATTCAGAGGTTTTGGGAGTTAGAGCAAGTTCCTAACAAAAATATAATGTCAAATGAAGAAAAAATGTGCGAGTTACAGTTCGAAAGGGAACATAAAAGAAATCATGATGGTCACTATTCGGTTAGTTTACCTTTCAAATTTAATCGAGAAATGTTAGGAAATTCAAAAGAAATGGCTACGCGGAGATTTTTTAATTTGGAAAAAAGACTTTTAAAAATGCCTCACATTTACGAACAATACATTGATTTCATGAAAGAGTATTTGTCCCTTGGACACATGGAGCCCATTACAGACATTGTTGGGGTTGAAAACAAACAGTATTACATGCCGCATCATTTTGTTCTTAGAGAATCTAGTTTATCCACACGCCTTCGTATTGTTTTCGATGCAAGTGCTAAATCATCATCAGGAATTTCGCTTAATGATACGCTTATGGTAGGTCCAAAAATTCAAGATGATTTATTCGCAATTATTTTGAGATTTAGTTGCCATAACATCGCAATTACCGCTGATTTAAAGAAAATGTATCGACAAGTGAGGGTGCACGAAAATGATAGAGAATTTCAACGTATTGTTTGGAGAGATAACGTAAACAAACCACTAGAGACATTCCGTTTGTGTACAGTCACTTACGGAACCGCATCAGCCCCTTACTTGGCCACCAGAGCTCTAAAACAGTTAGCAATAGACGAAGGTGAAAATTATCCAAATGTGACTAACATACTATTAGAGGACTTTTACGTTGATGACGTTTTGACAGGTGCATCAAATACTGAAGAAGGCAAATTACTGATAACACACCTATCTGAATTACTGTCCAAGGGAGGATTTGAATTACTCAAATGGTTTTCCAATGATGAACAAATTCTAAGGGATACAGGGGAAATAATTCAAGAAAAAGAGCCAGAATTGATACCCAATAAGGCAGTTAAGGTACTGGGAATAAAATGGCATCCTAATGAAGACTCATTTAGTTGTAGTGTAGTTGTGCCGCAAATAATTGCTCCTGTTACTAAAAGAAAAATATTGTCAGTAATTTCGAGCATTTTTGATCCATTAGGTTGGATTGCTCCTTTCGTAATATCTGCTAAGATTTTTTTTACAAGAACTTTGGAAATTACAACTATCATGGGATGAGCATACTCCTGATAGCGTGAATGAAAAGTGGTTACAAATTTGTGAGAATTTACCCTCTTTGAAACACATTCGCATCCCAAGAAAGATATTAGGAACAGATCCAAGTAAGATTGAATTGCATGCATTTTGTGACGCTTCTGAAAAAGCTTACGCAGCTGTTATTTTTGTTAGGTCCATATCTGAAAATAATAAAATAAAAGTACAAAATCTAACAGAAAAATCACGTGTGGCTCCTCTGAAATCAATTTCACTTCCGCGTTTAGAGTTATGTGCAGCTTTACTTTTAGCTCGTTTAGTTAAGGCTGTTTTACGCGCATTACACATAAACATTGATGCAATTTATGCTTGGACTGACTCAACCATAGTTCTTTCTTGGCTTAATGCTGAACCTTTTAAATGGCAAACATTCGTTGCGAATAGGGTAGGAGAAATTCAAACATTACCTGGCGTACATTGGAATCATGTAAAAAGTGCAGAAAATCCCGCTAACTGTGCTTCGCGTGGACTACCACCTACAGAATTAATTTCACATAATCTATGGTGGTCTGGGCCTCATTGGTTATTCACATTTGACATTCCCAATTCTGTTTCAATTACAATCGGCAGAGAAGCATTGAAGGAAGAAAGAAAAGGCATATCATGTACAATTTTGCAAATTCTAGAAACTTTTCCTGTCATATCAAATATGTCTTCGTTTACAAAACTGCAACGTGTAATTGCATGGTGTTTACGATTTATTTCAAATGCAAGAGTAAAATCACCAGAAAGAACATTAACGCATCTAATTAGCAGCGAATTACAAATGCTACAAAATGCATAATTAAACTTGTTCAAGTTTCTACCTTTCAGAATGAAATTCACTGTTTGAAATTAGGAAGGGCTGCGCCTCCTACTAACAAAACTGCTAATCTATGTCCATTTTTAGACAACACAAATTTGTTGAGAGTAGGTGGACGATTGAAGCACGCAAATTTACCGGTAAATGAGAAACACCCAATTTTGCTTCCGAAAAAACATCATTTGACTGAAATTATAATTAAACATTTTCACATTAAGCATTTACATGCTGCTCCTTACTTTCTTTAATACGACAAAATTATTGGATAACAGAGGTAGATCAGTAATCAGATCTTTAGTGAGAAAATGTGTAACATGTTGCAGATATCGAGCTCAAGCTGCTACAGAAATTATGGCTGACTTGCCAGAAAAACGAGTTACTCAATCTAGACCTTTTAATTGCATTGGTTTGGACTTCGAAGGTCCCTTCATGATCAAACATCGAACAGGACGTGGTCAAAAATCCTTTAAATGGTATGTTTGTATTTTTGTATGCTATTCAACAAAGGCTATTCACTTAGAAATTGCAGAAGATTTGTCCACCAACGCATTCTTGAGTACCCTTAAGCGATTTATATCCAGAAGAGGAAAACCATCTATCATTAACAGTGACTGTGGAACTAATTTTAGGGGTGCTTACACGGAATTACAAAGGTGTTTTTCACAATTCAACAAAAACGAGAAAGTTCAAGGGTTTTGGGCATCTGAGGAAATAAAATGAAATTTCAACCCTCCTGGAGCCTCACATTTTGGTGGTCTTTGGGAGTCCGCAGTAAAATCCATGAAGTACCACATTAAAAGAACAGTGGGTGATACCGTACTTACTTCTCCAGAGTTTGCTACATTGCTAGCCCAAGTTGAAGCCTGCCTCAACTCAAGGCCGCTCAGCCCAGCTTCTTCAGATTCTTGTGACTATTCAACTCTAACACCAGCACACTTCATTTTGGGTACATCACTAACAGCCTTGCCTGAGCCTGATGTCAGCGAAGTCAGAACAAGTTATTTAGATAGATGGCATGTGCGGCAATCAATCTTGCAGCAATTTTGGAAGAGATGGAGCAGAGAATAGTTAACCCAACTTCAGCAAAGACATAAGTGGTATAAATAAAACAAAAATGTGTCTATCAATGGCTTAGTGTTTATCAAAGATGACAATTTACCTCCTCTAAAATGGAAAATTGGACGAGTGAGCAACATTCATCCGGGTCCAGATGGCAGAGTTTGAGTAGTAACTGTTCAAACTAGTCATGGTTACGTGAAACGTCCCATAGTGAAAATTTGTCCTCTTCCTACAGACTCTAATTAACACAAACTTTTAACTGTAAATCATATTGAACATTTATTTTATTGTTTATATTAATATTTTTTCTCTTTGTAGTTACAATTTTGATTAATCTTTGTGTAATTTGAAACTTTCCTTAAGGGTTTCAAGGTGGCCGGAATGGTTAAGAGAGTAAGTATTCTACTAACCAGATGGCGCTACACCTCAGCTGTGAGTATTTTTGTTTTCTCTTCTTTTTAGTCGTTGATTGTGATTGTGATGTAGCCACGCACAAGTTAGCAGCAAGAGCTGCTCTCAACCGAAATAAATATGTGTACAATTTATTTAGTGAGTTAATTACTTTATACATTCCATGTGTATTCTTTAGTCAATGTGAGAACCAGCGCATAATGTTCGACAAATTCACACATGCCAAAATACACGTAATATATGCACTTTTTGAAGATAATGCAATTACAAGACATAAAATTTACCTAACGAAGTAGACACCTAACGAATTTCCTATAAGAGAAAGCTGATATATATATATATATATATATATATATATATATATACATAAAGACATGTAAAACAGAGTTTGCACAGTGAGTTAAAAAATAAGAAATAAAAAATTGTAGATTTATTTTTTGAAAAACTAACTTTCGATATCTAAAACTGACCTACCTAATCAGGATGACTGTTAATTTTCATGTAATAACAACGTAATACATGAGAAAGGATATCTAAAACGGATTTATGTAACAGTTTTCAAGTGCACAAACATTGCACTGTAATTTTCATTTATGTATATTTACTGATTCAAATCTGTTTAAATAACTGGAAACTACTGATTTTTTTTTTTTTTTTTTGATTTTTTTTTTATCAAAAGGAGTTACTCCATATTTTTTAGAACATTAACAGATTTCAACTGCTTCTAGAACCGTTTGACAAAAAGCAGTTCTTCAATTAATATTAATAAAATATGTATTTCTGTGCGTCTATAGATCTACAGACTTAGTGAATGCACAAAACAAAGCTACAAAAATTGGTAAACAACATTGGAGGAACTACCAAATTTAGAGAACTCACCATGAAAAAAAGGTTTACAAATTGAGTTAGTTTTTCAGATATTACTTAAAATTTAATTTCAAGAAAATTTCACATATTGTGTTCATGTCTTTCATAAAAACAGTAGGGAAACCATTATTTCCGTAATAGAAGAAAGAACTGAGAAAAAAATAATAAAAACTAAAACAGACGTACTTTCGTATTGCCAAAAGATAGCCAGAAAATATCGAAGAGTCTGTTTCTTTCTTTGTCTCTTTCAAATTGTGCATGAAAAACACCATTTTAATGAAACACCAATCTGTCAAAAAATACAGTGTTTTTCTGTAAATGGATAAAATCTGTAACCATTGATGCAGATTTTAACTGTTGTATACCTTGTTCAAGAACTATTGAGAAGTACTAAATAACAACTAAATACGTAGTTCCGTGGCTAAGAAGTAGAGTCGTTGCCTGCTGTGCCTTGGACACTGGTTCAATCCTGGCTGGTCGAACTAGAGAATTTTTAAAATGATTTTTTCACAGTGAAACATAAGAAAAAATGTGCGTTGTATACAAATTTTTCTGTATTGTTCTCATCCAACAAATTTGTCCATAGCATACGGATATTTTTTGACAACTTTTCTGACAGATATTTTCTTTGGTAAAATAGTTCTTTTTTTTTTTTAACAGTGTAGGTTACTACAGTTTCAAATAACACAATATTTTTAAGACTGAGATATTAAGTTTATTAATATATTTTGATTATTTTTAAATACTATAAAAATATAAGAAAATATAAGTGTTTTAAACTTATAGTAACCTAAAATTATGCTTATCATTAAAAAAATCAGTGATATTTCGAATAATTCGAGATATTTTATGTTAGTGCATATATAAGTAGCAAGCTTCAAGGGTTTTCATTTTCATTCTCCTTTCATCTATTTTCACAATTTTTTCGTATTATAACATTTATTTAACAAATCTGCTCCACTAGCACTGATGAAGGAACTTCAAAATTTCCGAAACAGTCGTTTGCTAATTTTAAATTATTTTTAGAAATATTATATATTAATACTAGCTAGCTTTGCCCGCTTCGCTGGACACTATACTTAAATGAGTTGTCAAAATCACATATCATTATTAATAACCTAAATTACAGTTCGCGCTGTGTTCTTTACATGTTTTTCCCGCTCGCAACGTAAGGAGTCCGGGTTTCCACTGCCTTCGGCAGAATTTACCTGCTTCTTACCTCCCCTTCCCCAGAGGGTATGTCCGAAATTTTGCGAAATCCCAGCAAAGTACTTAATGCGTACACTTAGTCAACATCCACAGACGAAAATTCGAAATTCTAAGGTAATTTAAGGCGAATACAAGAAGGAAAACGTGTTTTTACACGTGTTTATTGCCCCCGACCCCAAAGATGTTTAGGGGGGATTTCGTAAAATTCCGTTACAATAAATGTCGGATATATATAAACAATTTACGCACCAAATTTCATGGCCGCAGATCCCATAGATTTCCAAAGACAAATTAAGCGCTAAAAGGGGGATCTTGAATTTGCAACATCCTACGCCCCCCTCCCCCCCCCCAAAAAAAAATGAAAATCACAAAAAAAAAATGTGGTATGGGAAATATCCTAAAGAAGTCACATGGCTGTTTTCAATATCTTTGTAACATTTTTAGTGGAACTCTACTCAAAAATCCGGAATTTCTGAGATTTTCCCCCGAAAAACGATTTTTTCCCCTCTCCCCTTTAAAAATCAAAAATTCTAAAAACGTACATAATATTTAATTTATACTCAAGTCTAGTCTCTTCTTGTGCAATTTTTTCCCCGTGAAGTAATTTGGGGCCGAGTTATACTTACAATAATTGTTTGCTCCTGCTCCCCCCCCCTCCAAGGGGAATTCGATAAATCCCATTACTTTAGGTTTTGGATATATAAACAATTCAAGCACCAAACTTCGTGACCGCAGCTCTCATAAATTTCCCAAGGCAAATTTAGTACGCAAATGTAGCAAATTCGAGACCCCCTTTTAGCGCTAAATCTGTCTTGGGCAATCTGTCTCGAATTTGCCCTTCGTAACACATACTCCCCTTCCCCCCCCCCCCACCAAAAAAAAAAGGCAGATCAAAAAAGAAAAAAAATCAAAAAGATTATTTGCAAATAACCTATTAAGACGCATGGCTGGTTTCAACATCTTTGTTCCATTTTTGGTAGAGTTCTACTTAAAAATCCGGAATTTGCAGAATTTCCCGTCAAAAATCATTTCCCACTACCTTTCTTTAAAAACCAACCCTCTCTAAATCGTAGATAATATTTTATTTGTACTCATGTGTAGTCTTCCCATGTGCAATTTCTTCTCTCTGGAGTAATTTGGAGCCGAGTTATGCTTACAAAGATGTTTTTGCCTTCTTTCCCCCCAGCGGGGGGAACGGGGGTAATTTTGATAAATCCCGTTACTTTAGGTGTTGGATACATATACACAATTCCAAGCACCAAAATTTCTGAACGCAGCTTCCATAGATTTCACAGGACAAATTTGGCGCTAAAAGGTGTGTCTCGATTTTGCCCCCTCGTAACCCCCCCCCCCCCAAAAAAAAAAAAAAAAAAAAAATCGCAAATCACAAAAAAACAAAGTTGAGTTTTTCGAAATATCCCAAGGAAGTGGCTTTTATTTTCAACATTTTTGTTTCATTTTTGGTAGAGTTCTACTCAAAAATCCTGAACTTGCAAAATTTCCCGCCAAAAATAGATTTCTCCCCTTTCTTCCCTTAAAAATCGAAAATTCCTAAATCGCAGATCCTTTTTTAGTTTTACTTATGTCTAGTCTCCGCATGTGCAATTCCTTTACTGTGAAGTAATTTGGATCCGAGTTACGCTTAGAAACCTGTTTTTGAATTTTGTCCACCCCCCCCCCCCCGAGGAGGGGAACGAGGGGGGCGATTTCGAAAAGGTTGATAGATATAATTCTAAGTTGGGTGAAGACCTAAATTCCTGCCGAGCGCTGTTGAATTCTGTTCAACCGTTCTTACGTGATCTGATACCCAGACAAAAATAGCGTTACAGGCATACACTCACGACGACACACACACAGACAGACAAAATTCTCTAAAGTCATTTTTGGCTTTCATGGTGTGGAACGTGAAGATATCGTAAAGTTTTTTTATTCTGACAAATTTACAGATAAAAGTCTGATTTTATTAATATAGATAATATTAAATTGAAAACCTATTTACAATTACCTTATGTATGTAATTTATTTTTTAAATTTATATTTTGTAACAAACATCTTATTTATGAGTTGTCAGAGAGAAGAAAATTTCAAATGGTTTAATGCTCACATAGGCAATCTTTTCGTAACACCGTATGTATTCATCGCCAAATACGTCAAATAGCGTGGCATCATTGCTTAACTTACAATTTAATTTTTTAAAGGCCATTATTTTTCCTTTTTTTTTTTTTTTTTTTTTCGGAACAGCTTTAGTATTAGATCCCCAAGCAAAATTTGATATTTGGCATCGAAGTACCTAGGTTATTCCTAGCCAACTTCTTTATATCCGACATTGCTATAGCCATTATAACTCACTGCCAAAATGGCAAAAATAAAATAAAATAAAATAAAAAGTTTTCAAGAGGGTCTTATACTAAAACTGTATCTTTTCTTCAATATTCAACTGCATCGACAATCTATAAAATTTTCTGCATTGAAATTTTGTCAAATGATAAATATATGGCGATATTTGAATTCGGTATCGATATCAGGTGCTGTATGTATATAAAGAGAGAGACCTATTGTCTAAAACCTAAACATAACTTTTTTTTTAAACCATTCAAAGCGTTTTACTGACAAAATCTTTATGGTGCGTGCGCAAGTGTTTTTTACCCACAATTCGAAAACTAATCAAAATTTTGAAAATGTCTATAGATATAATTTTAAGTTGGGTGAAGGCCTAAATTCCTGCCACGTGCCGATGAATTCCGTCCAGCCGTTCTCGAGTGATGCCCGGACAAAAATAGCGACATACAGACACGATGACACACACACAGAGAGAGAGAGAGAGAGAGACAGGCAAAAATTTCTGAAATCATTTTTGGCTTTCATGGTGTGTGAAACGAGAAGATACCGCAAATTTTTTGTATTCTGACAAATTTGCAGACAAAAGTCTGATTTTATTAATATAGATAATATATAATAAAACAAAGAAACGTGATGCTACAAATACCTCTACTGATGACTTAATGAAATATATAGTATAATAGGGCCTATTATACATATATATATATATATATATAAGTAGGAAATTTTTGTAAAATTCCCAGAATATTTGTTATTGATTTTATGCTGAAAATGTTATTCTTTAGATCTCTGCTGATACCTTTACATTTAAATTTAGTATTATTAGGAGTCTTCTACTATTTCTAGGTAGCTCTATTTCATTTAAAAAAAAAAAAAAAAAAGAAGTAATATATTTTCAGCTATAAATACTATATAATTATCAAAATATTGTATTACAAATATTAAGAAACAATAACCTTCAAATTATTCACTGTGTAAATAGAAAGTTTCCATTGTGTATAGTAATAAAAGAATTTTCTTTTATAAAAACTGATTTCTTGACGGAAAACAAAAGTTTCAGATACTATCGGAGATTATTTCTTAAATCTTGGCAGATTTTTTTAGGCTAAGATGGATGACCGCTACTGGTGTGCATTAAGGGAAATGAATTATAGATCCCTAGAGTTCTTACGCTGCTTTCCGAGAACTTTGTGTATTTTTTCACTTAAATATCAATATGGTATGCCATAAAAATTGAAAATGGCAAAATAAAATAAAATAAAATAAAATAAAATCTATAAAATCTATCCTTAAAAATATATCATATACATATTTAAATCATCATATTAAAAATATAAATATATAATATTTTATTAATAAATAAATAATTGACGTTAAAGAAAAAAGAAGAAAATTGCTAGATTATATTTTTTAGTTCCCCATCATACTATAGGTATGGGGAACTTAGGTAATAGGGTGGATCGAAAAACGCGTTTTTTCTGCAATACAATTCTAATAGCGCGGAAAACTTGCGCATAGGCGTCATTATAAATAAAAAAGTATTTAAAAAATATTTTCAAAATTTGAAATCGCGCAGAAGGCCTAAAGTTACCAAAAAAGTCAAAATACCGGTAAATTTAAAAAAAAAAAAAAAAAAAAATGCAAAAATTACAAAAAAATACATTTTTTGTTCTAATAGTGAAAAAAATGTTTTTAAGAGTGTCCTTAATGCATACAAAATATAATTAGATCCATTCTTGTTTTATTGAATTCGCGCAAAAGGCCTAAAGTTGCGGGTTGTATCGTAAAAAAACGATATTTCATGATTTTCGACAATTTTTAAACATGTGCCAAAACCCATAAAAGTTTTATTTTTAATTTGTAATAGCGTAAAAACCATTCAAAATAGTTTTCCTAATACTGAAATAATACTTTCAGACCTGTTATTCCTTAATTATATTCGCGCTAAAGGTCTAAATTATAGTATAAGTTGAGTTATAGAGTCCCGTAAAAACGCCGTTTTCCATATCTGATGAGTGTTTATTTAACATATTAAGGTTTGTAATAAGACTCTAACAAGTGATTAACAAAAAATGTATTAGCCAAACATATCGTATTGCAGCTCTCAGCTCATTTCAACATTTAATCTGTGCTGAAATGACCCAGGACTCACGGCGAGGACGTGGCTGCAAGGCGATCCCACCTCCACCCTACCCAACCAACCAACCAACCAGGGTGAATTTTATTTACAATATTTACAGTGACTATTTACTTTGTACAATGCATATATGTTCGTTGTAGGCAAAAGGTTATTTACATAGAAGCCTCTTTGAATTCTGACTTTGAATTAAATGTGGGCATCAGCTGTTTTGATTTTAAAGTAGCTCTAATATAACCATCTCGATTTTCATGCCCGCACACTTTTTCTACTGCTTCTGTAACTAGTTTTACACACCTCTCAACTGACTGGGTGTGGCATGGGAATTTGAGGTAGTTAAACTCTGGTAGCGCTTTGTCTTTCAATAAAGAAGCAATGTATTCAGTTAGCATCTTGGACAGTAGTGGCAGCGGTGTTAATATGCAGATTGACCAATCAATTAGTTCGGTATAGTCGTTTGCACTAAAATTTATTGAAGGTATTTTGAAGTCTCTTACATAACCTTCAGCTGATGGCTCATTTCTGGATTTAAGGATCCTCCTGTAGCCAAGTTCTCTAATGTGTGGTCTCTCATCCATTATCATAGCCAACATCATATTTTCAGGGTGGCAGAAGAATGCGTTCCTTTGAATTACTGGATCAATGATTTGCTTGATATTGTCCGGTAGATGCCTGGTTGTTTTAACTACCTTCAAAATATGCTTCGGTCCATCTTTCACAGTGTAGTTTTTCTTTATATCAAACCAAACAGGTGCATATGACTTCACTATGTAATTTGCAAGAGTCTGTAACTCAATTGTTGGACTAGTTTTGGATACATACAATCTTAAAACCCGGTTAGCACAGGTTAGCCAACGAGAGTGGCTGATGCGTTCAGGATCCCTAGCAGCCAATTCTGGATTACAGATTCCTGTGTTGACCGCTTTTACAATGTCTAGGAGATACTTCTGATCTTTACTCAGATCGTTTTTAGTGATATCAATGACTTCTTCTGATTGTATCGGCTCAAAATCTACAACAGGGAGTTTCTCACATCCAGGGAGTTGTTTTCCAACTGGACCGCTAAATGATGCTGGTCCTGTCGTCGTTCCATCCAAGTGATCAAACAAATGCCTATAAGGTAACTCGTTAAAATGTCCGCCACTACTGTCCAAGATGCCAACTGAATACATTGCTTCTTTATTGAAAGACAAAGCGCTACCAGAGTTTAACTACTTCAAATTCCCATGCCACACCCAGTCAGTTGAGGTGTGTAAAACTGGTTACAGAAGCAGCAGAAAAAGTGTGCGGGCATGAAAATCGCGATGGTTATATTAGAGCGACTTTAAAATCAAGACAGCTGATGCCCACATTTAATTCAAAGTCAGAATTCAAAGGGACTTCTATTTAAATAACCTTTTGCCTACTACAACGAACATATATGCATTGTACAAAGTAAATAGCTACTGTAAATATTGTAAATAAAATTCACCCTGGTTGGTTGGTTGGATAGGGTGGAGGTGGGACTCGCCTTGCAGCCACGTCCTCGCCGTGATTCCTGGGTCATTTCAGCACAGATTAAATGTTGAAATGAGCTGAGAGCTGCAATATGATATGTTTGACTAATACATTTTTTGTAAATCACTTGTTAGAGTCTTATTACAATCCTTAATGTGTTAAATAAACACTAATCAGATATGGGAAACGGCGTTTTTACGGGACTCTATAACCCAACTTATACTATAATTTAGACCTTTTGCGCGAATACAATTAAGGAATAACAGGTCTGAAAGTATTATTTCTGGATTGGGAACACTATTTTGAATGGTTTTTACATTATTACAAATTAAAAATAAAACTTTTATGGGTTTTGGCACATGTTTAAAAATCGTCGAAAATCATGAAATATCGTTTTTTACGATACAACCCGCAACTCTAGGCCTTTTGCGCGAATTCCGTAAAACAAGAATGGATCTAATTATATTTTGTATGCATTAAGGACACTCTTAAAAACACTTTTTTCACTATTAGAACAAAAAATGTATTTTTTTTGTAATTTTTGCATTTTTTTTAAATTAACCGGTATTTTGACATTTTTGGTAACTTTAGGCCTTCTGCGCGATTTCAAATTTTGAAAAAAAAAATTTTAATATTTTTTCATTTATAATGATGCCTATGCGCAAGTTTTCCGCGCTATTAGAATTGTATTGGAGAGAAAACGCGTTTTTGGATCCACCCTATTAAGTAATCGTAAAAATTTTCGACCTCTGTTTTTTTTTTTTTTTTTTTTTTTTACTTTTTTACACGTTTTCAGGTGTGAGGAATCCAAAAAATATCAAAATGGGTATGGTGTCCGTCTGTAGGGTGTCTGTTAGTTTGTAAGTCCGTTAGTGTGTTATCCCGTTAGCGTGTTAGAGTGTTAGTATGTTCGGCACATTTTATGTGACTGTGAGGCCTTTTCTGCTTACAGGTTTGAGCATCTTTGTCGGCATCTCATTGAGCCTTGGGAGCTGCAAGATATTCCTGTCTCGTGTCTGCTGAGCTTTGCTTCAGCAACGAGGCTTTTCTCTTAAGGATGTGTTTGGGTCTGGGTACAATAGACCTTTGGTCGATGTGTCCTAGCTCTCAGTGTCTTGGTGAGGGCTGTCCTCCTTACTAATTCATTAAGTCATAGCATGCTAGTCTGTGTACACGATATGTCACGAACAAATGATCGCAGAAAGGTCGAACCATTTTTGAAATATTAGTTATGACACTGGAAAGAACACTATTCATTCGCAACATTCTAATTAAAAAACTTTAGAAGTCATTCGAAATTTACTATTTCCTTAACATGGGAGAATAGGGCAAAATTTCAATTAAACGTGCATGAAAAGAAATATTTTTATCGAAAAGATGTAAGAACAAACAGCTTTTAAGTATTACTTTTGATGCCGGTATGAACATCATTGACCAGAATTATACTACTTTAAAAATTTCGTAAATTATTCGAAATTTACGAATTTCTTAACATGGCAGAATACAACAAAATTTCGCATAAATGTCTCTTTTGAAAGATGTTTTCATGGTAAAGATATCAGACTACTTTTAAAATATTATGTAAAATGACAAACATCCTTGACTATGAATAATCCAATTTAAAATTTTCGTAAGTCACTGGAAATTTACGATTTACTTAACATGGCAAAATTTCGCTCAAACGGCCATTTTGAGGGATATTTTCATCGTAAAGGTGTCAGAACACTTTTAAAATATCATTTACGATACTGGCATGAACATCTCCGACTATGAACTTTTTAATTTAAAATTTTCGTAAGTTATTTGGAATTTACGATTTACTTAACATGACAAGTGGAAAATTGAGCATAAGCGTCCGTTTCGAGGACCATAAATATATCAGACAACTTCAAAATAACATTTATGATACTTTTTTGAACATGACTGACTACAAATATTCTAATAGGGAAATTTCGTAAGTTATTTGAAATTTAAGATTTTATTAACATAGCAAAATGGGGCGATATTCCATATAAATATGCATTTTGAGGATTTTTGCACTAGAAATAGTAGCATGAAAACTAAACAACGAAATTGACCCCAGTAAAATAAATTAATAGATTAGAATAAGATAAATCTATCGAACTGTACGGTGGGTGTAGCCTATTAGGCTGGGATTTCGCTCTGTTACTGTGACAAGCATTTGGTCAAATTAATTTCTCTTAACATGAATATAATGTGTTCTGTACTAGAAATTTATGAGAACATAAATATGATGGGGAACTCAGCAGAGTCCACCTATGCCAACTAGTTTTAATACTAACTATATTATCACTTCTTCACTGAAATGGGAATGGGAAGGGAGAGGGGATTTAGATTAAAATTAACGTACGCAAATAAGTGTAAATAAAAGACATTTATATGCACTGAAGGTCCATTACACTATGACCGCATCTCATCTGATACAATAAGCTCTCCTTGAGATAAAACCAAGCACACGAACGGCTAAACTGTAATATTTAAAAACCCTTTGTGCTGTCTTTTTAAAAAGTAGAATGCTTAGCAACATAATGGAAAAGCACATGATTTATAAAATTTTTATAAATGTGAAATCATCATGCATCGGCGAATGGGAACAACAATTCCAAAACCAGCACGTTTAGTGGGCTACTTTGGTGCAGCAATTGTAAATACTTATTGAAAGTTGTGTACGGATGTGAAACGACAAGTCACCGGCTGATATTTTGCCGGCCACGACGCGACGCACTGATACCAGCAAAGCGTGAAGACTGTTACACGTTGTACGCCATAACGGAAGGCATCTAGTGATCGAAATCACCCGTAGCTACAATAGTGAAGAGTCGGGCGTTGTATCCCAACAAACAGAACAGCGTACAGTATTACGTATGGGCCTATGCAGTCGGCGTCCGTTTTACGTCACTGCTCTGATTGCATGTCATTGCCAACAATGAATTCAGTTGGCAAAGTAATATCGTAATTGGACCCTCAATGTGTAGAAATAAATCACCTGGTACGACGAAAAACGTTTACTGATTAATCACATTGCAGGAGAGTTCGAATACGTTGATTTTCAACAGAAACTTTGACACCTGTGTTTTTGCACATTTAGGCCTGAAACAAGAGCGATGGTGGCGATATTACGGTGTGAGCGATGTTTTTATTTCTTGGCATCTGAATTCAACTGACATGAAGACAATCGAACCTTAACGTTTCCACTTGAAATTCCGAATTCATGCAGCCATACTATCAGCGTGAAATGTGCCGGAATTGCAAAATCAGTTAATGAGTTCCTCGCACCATTTACCCCCCCCCCCACACACACACACTATCCATCAGCATTTTATCCAGTCAATATCTCAATGAATGGTGACGATTTCGAAGGCAGAAAACGGTCTCTCTCCATATTACACATTTGGTTACAATGTATAGATTCCTAGGTTTATACGAGGTCTGTCCAATAAATACGCGAACTAAGGTCATAAAAAGTTTATTTTGCAAACTTTAGTCTACATTAATTTTGTTCCCTTCAAAGTACTCTCCATTCGTTGCTATGCACTTATTCCATCTTCTTTTCCACTGTTCAAAGCACCCTTGGAAGTCTTCGGCTGTCAGGCCTTTTAGTTTTCTCGTCGTTTCTTGCTTTATTGTGTCAACATCTTCCCAGTGATGTCCCCTCATCACATTTTTGCCTTTTGGGAATTAAAAAAATGTCGCATGGGGTGAGATCTAGCGAATAAGGAGGGTGATCAAGGATGGTGATTGAATTTTTTGCCAGAAACTGGTGAACAATCAATGCTGAATATGTCGGTGCATTGTCATGGTGAAGGATCCATCCATCGCCTTGAGTCAAATTTCGTCGCACACGACGCACGTGATCTCTCAAACGCTTGAGAACTGTAAGAAAAATAATTTTTTATTTTCGTCAATTTCCATTTTCGACACACACTAAAAATATGGACAACAGAAACTAACACAACTGGTACAATACGCACAGCTCGACGATCCGCCATGCACTGATGGTTCATTGGGTCTCAGGCGACTAGCACCGCTAATGATCGAGGCTATAGTCCGCGTCATGGCCGACAGATGACACCAGTTCGCGTACTTATTGGACAGACCTCGTATATGATTATAATTATGAATTAAAATTTAGAAAATCTGTTTGGTAATTTTATTAATTCATTTTCTGTAATTACTGGCACAGAAAGCTGCAGGTACTTGTTTAAGCTGATACAGATAGAATTTAGAATAACTGTTTTAAACAGAATTATATTTACAAACTAAAATTTAAACTTTTATTTAACGAAAAATCAGAAATGTTTTTTTAAAAAGCAAATTAAATTAAGTCGCCAATGAAGGGTAAAAGAAATTTTAAAATGAATTGTATTAAATCAATATAGAAATAAGAGAAGGATAAAACATAACTACAAATAACTGAAAAGAACACTGAAATTCATAATTCTTAAAACAGTTAATTTAAGGAGAAAAGGAAAGGACAGGAGTCACAACATATAATACGAACTTAAATAATGAAAAAATAAGAAGAATAGAAAATCATGCGGTTCAAATGGATTAATTACAGTTCTAAAATACAAGTACACTTTGCCTAGTTTATCTTTCAATTTGCTTTGGTTATCTGATCACACAACGGACGAAGAACAAACTGAAGGAGAAGCATAAACACACTCAGGTAGAATAATTGAATTCGTAATCGCCTTTAAACATTATTATTTAAAATGTGTGTACTATACTTTTCTGTATGAATACCGCGAATATTTAAACTCACAAAAATGTTTTTAGCAAAATTCTTTTGCTTTTAACCAGAATGGATTAAAACAAACTTATTAATTATTACAATTTATGTATGTATAAATTATATTAAGTAAAATTCATTAATTAATAATAATAATTTGTTAAATTAATAGGTGTTTGAAATTAGTCAACTTTAGAATTATTGGAAAGAATAACTTGATTTTCAAGTTTGTTAAAAAGTCTGTAAATGATTTGATGAAAATAAGACAAAAAAATATTATCGAAAAGATCTTTAAAATTATCTATTCTATCTATATGCATAATAAAATAAGATGCGTGTGCGTGTGTCAGTCATAGAATAATAATAAAGGAAGAAGGACCATATATGTTTTGGTTTCGGTTATTAAAATCCAGGAATGCTGGGTATAGGGTTGTAACAATGCTTCAATCTCATTGGTTGGCGACTTATTGGCGAGATTTTTGAATCGTCTCATCTCTCTGTCAGTGAGACAGCACCCACAACAATCAGCGATAAATGTGCCGAGTATGGGTGCCCTACTTTAAGGTTTTGAGTAGCAAAAATAGCTTTTGCTGGCACTTCACTAGAAGTGATTTGTAAGCATTAGACTATTGACGTGCTCCTTCTTCCTGTATTATTATTCTATGGTGTCAGTATGTCAGTGTGTGTATATATATATATATATATACGGAGCTTATTAACAAAATGGCCGATAGCAGAGCTACACAAATTTGCATGACGGTTCGTTAGAACATATTCTGATGCACTTCGAAGCTGGATATTCGAATTTTTTAAAATAATAACCTGGTAATAGCTTTAAACTTAGCCATTTAAATTTTTAAATGTTACCAAAAGAGTTTTCGAGTTTTTTTTTTTTTTTTTTTTGACATAAAATGAAATACACTTTCACGCGAATAAGGAAAAATTATCAAAATTAAATTTGCTTATGCGTATGAAAAAATGACGTCTTAAAAATTTTCTTTATCCACTCAGTATCCCTTTTTTTTTTTTTTTTTTTTCAGTCATCAGTATTAAATTAATGTTTTAGATTCTAACTCGGTTTTTTTCGTTTGCGGCTGAAGAGTTATTCGAATTATAAAAATTTTATTGTTTGCAGATTTAAAAATATTATTATTGCTTATAATTTTTCATTAGATTTATTAAAATTAAGTAAAATGTGGAAATAATAACCTAGTAATAGCTTTAAAATTTTTAATTGTTGAAAAAAGTTTGCGAGTTAATATCTTTTACTTTCTCTTACTCATATATATGGTAGAGAAAGTATTGTTTTGGGGCCAAATTTTCGAAATTGAGTTTTTGTTATATTTGCATGTTTTGAGGTCCCCTGTATACTAAAATCATCATTTTAGCGATTGGTCTTTGTGTGTGTATGTGTCTGTTACGAGCATATCTCACAAATAGCAGCTGTAATTCAAAACTTGGTATTCTAAATGTGTATCATATAAGGGCGCTGCCCTAAACGTTTCGTTTAGATGTTGCAAATGGTTCCTGTATAGGGACACCCAAGAGAATTCAAATACATACGTCTATGGGGGTAATTGCAGGTAAGTAGAGTTTAACGTCTGTAGACTACACTAAACCAAATAAAACGAATGTATATTTTGTATACGCGTAAAAACATGTTTCATATACAATATGGTATGGAGATCAATCACTGTTCGTTTACAGGGCTACACAAAAGAACTAGATTATAGTTCCACAAATGCTTGAAAATTGATGAAAGAGTGTTTCAGGTTGTGCCGAGTGTTATTAATACAGGATTATAATTATGTGCACCATATGGTGTACATAACCTTCAGAAGGTATACAGGGTTGCCAATATTTAAGCCAACATTCTTTTTTGTTGTTAGTAAAAGTGCTTTACTATAATATTTGACCATGTCCAGGAAAGCTGCTCAGGAATTGAAATGAATCACTCGAAGACATATGATAAATAATGTATGTTTTTAAGCTAACTATTCATCACTTGTTTTTTTTTTTTTTTTGTATATTTACGCGTTTTGTGGCTTCCTGAAAGTCAAATTTTTAACATTTGGTCTTTATCTGTGTCTCTTAGTGAAAATTACAAACAAATGACGTCAGGCGATACAAATGTTGTATTAGACACATTCTTGTCCAATTTTAATTACTAAATATTAATTTATTTTAATAATTTTTCGGTGTTTCGCAATTTATCTATGTTTGCATTGCTTATAAAAAATACAAAAATTTTAATTTAAGAAAAATTTGCACTTAATAGGGTAAAAATGTTGCAAGACAGACATGACAAAAACTAGACGTAATTGCAGAGACTCTTCGTTATCACTCAAATACTGTAAATTAAAACACATTTGAAGTTTAAAAAATTTAATTTACACAAAATGGACTTTCATCTGATATGCAATTTTAAAAAATATTTTAATTTAAATAAATGAATAAATAGATTTTAAAAAAATATTTAACAATGTGACAGACATAACATATGTAGAAATTTAGAATTATCTTTTCCTTGCTAGTTTTAAATTGAAGTATTCCATTTTTAATTAATGATTTTATAAACTCTATGAATATATCTATTATTTATATAAATAATATTAGTATTTAAATGAAAATCTTTATATAATTATACTAAAAAATGTAACAACAGAATAAAAGGGGCCAAAAGCAATTGCTTAGAATGGAATTAAAGATAGTCAATTTCTAATGGATTAGTTATACAAATAGAGATTTGTTTATAAAATGGATTTATACATTGCTGACATATTTAAATTATTTAAAAAGTATAATTGAACCTAGATTATTGTTGAATAAAAGCAAATCTATATTAAAAAAGAAAAGAAGAAAGAAACATATAAATAAATTTACATATAAAACGTTTATAAATTTTAAAATGTCTTTTTTTTTTCTAATTTCTTATTTTATTTCATTTTTTATTTATTTTCTTCTTATTATTTTTTTTTTCGTTTGCATTTTTTAGCTTCATAAGTCATATTGGAGAAATACATTGCGTTGTATGTAACACTTAAATAAACCCAGAGAATGAGTTTTATTTTTTATTTATTTATTTTTTTATTCATAAAAACCCGTTCTTATCATTTTCTTACTTTATTTACTTCTAAAAAAGAATGTTTACGTTATTTGTTTGTCTGTATTTATATTCCATTTTCTTTATGAATACAGATAAAAAATCACCCCTTTATATATATATATATTCTGCTACCTATTCTTTTACATTGGCAATATCGAATTTCAAGACATTCTCTTAAAAATTTTAAGAAACGTTAGAAATATAAATACATAAAACATATTTGATGGTATAAATATATTTGGTTCTCTATTGTTGAAAATCACAGTTAAATTTTTTAATTTTACAAAAGTTTTTTTTTTTTAAGTATTCTTGGGCTATTATTATTCTCAATAAACTTATGCAGCATTTTTTATTAATCCTTTTAGCTTTGGCCATTTTTTAGTATATATGTTTAATGATAATCCAATCATGTGTTTAATCATAAAACCAATGCTATGCACAGCATAAATATGAAAATCTAATACTGTATACTACAGATATTTGTTAATCTTATTTTCATAAAAAAGCAATATTTGTTACAAAAGTTAGTCATACCAGTCTTTTATTTCGACTGTCTACACTGATAAAAAATATATACCGCCTTTATCTAGAATGAATAAGTAATCATTTTCTGAATCCCTTAACTAGAAATATAGATTTCCGTGGTATGCGCATAAGCACACCAATAAACTGAATAGACGAAATGATCGAGAATTTCTAGTCTACAACTTTCTAGATGGTCGAACAGTATTCTGAATATCCTGAATCTTTTTTATTGCGAGAAATTCTCGCTTGATTTTCTAGAATTGGGTAATAAACTAAGATTATAGTTGCTGAAACCCGCCATTTGTATTCGCATTTATTTGCAGAGATTTTTAAATAACTTTGTCCTCGAGAATATAGGCAAACGCTCTAGAAATCTAATAGGGTTTTCTAGAGCTCGATTTCAAAAGAGACTAGAATTTATAAGGATGATATGGAACTATTTTTTTAGAGCCACAATTTAGATTCTAGATGTCAATTACAGAATTTTTTCTCGGTGTATATGACGAAAAAAGCGGACTTAACGCTTCAAGGGTTAAAACTTAATTGCTATAACGGATGCCTACTTGATTTAGGACGTTTGAATGAACGTTTGTCATTTTCCTTAATTTATAAGCAATTTATAAGCAATAAATATATATATATTTATAAATTACAGAACTATCTTTTACGAGATTTAAAACTTTCGTTATATTTCTTTTCTTTTGATATGGTCTTATTGTCGAAATATAATTTTATCGAACATCTATTTTTGTTTTATTTGTTGAAATTAATACCAATATTTTATCTCAAACAAAGAAGTATCTTATAGCGATATATAATACATCTTATCCTAATATTCTACAAATACTGTTGATTTTATGCATTTCCATAGTACGAGTGAAATTGCGTTCTACAATTTCGATAAAGGTACTTAGATTCAGGCAGCTACGAAAGGCTTAATATAACTATATGAATGAAATATAAATTTAAAATTCGATTTCTATACAACTATCCATATTCTTTAAGCTTACATCGTATTATGCATTTCTTCTTAATGTTTATATCTTATTGTAAATATCTTTTCTCTTGTAGCTTATTCAATTCCATACAAAATATGATACGATATGATTCTTTACGTGTGTATTTTAACTCCTATTTCACATCTGTTATTCGACTGCAAAATTTTACTAGAAACTACATCGAAATTAAAATAATAAGAATAAGAATATGAATAATAAAATATCTCAATTAAATAGGATATTGTTAAAACGATATTTATAAAAATTGAACAGTTATATGTGTAAGGTTTATACATTGAAAATATAAAATATTCATGAATTAGTACGTTTCAGTGCATTATTACGTTTAAAAAATTTAATGTTTAAAAAATCATACATTATGAAGTATTACTGAAATAACTTCAAATAACATTTCGTTTTTTATTAGTATTATTATTATTATTTTTTAATTGCACAATTTCAAGAAATTAATTCCGGAAATGTTAGAATACTATAAGATTTAGACTATTAGAAAAACATTCATAATCAGCGTGTAGATACATTACCTTGAAATATATCATCGGACATTTTCGATAATAGACGTTTCGAAAAATAATTAGAAAAATACTTGAAGAATTTTCCTGAAATTTCAAACATGTAATAAATATGTTACACATTTTAGCGAAAGTTTTGTTCCGAAAACAAAAGGGAATCAGTAAAAAATTGATGAAAACACAGAATGTTAGGGATTGTTCTGTAAAAGTAATATTTGAAACGCATTCTAGCTGCAGTATGTGATTCTGAAACTTCTCTTATTTATATGTATTAATTTTTTATTGAATACATCTAAAATAACAGAGATGTAAAGTTTTTTTTATTTTTTTTTTTCGGTTTTTTATTGACATATGCAGAATATTTAACCCAATGCAATGCCATTTTTAGAAAACTTGACATACTTTGATACAGACAACATACTACAATCAGAATATAAAAACAATGAATAGAAGAAGGTTTTAAGGATTTTATTTCCTATAAATCACTTACATAATCAATCCACACCATAGTGGGTATCCAATATTTATATTTTCTTAGTTTAAAAATCCCTTGTGTAACAATCACATAACATCCATTACCCACTATTACACGGATTTTATGCACTTTTTGGTGACAATGGGATCAGAAGAGATAAAATATATCTAACAAATTCGACACTTAACAATTTTTCTGTAACAAAAAACTCATACATGTCTAAAGACACATGAAAGAGTTATACAGCGAGTTAAAAAAATAATAATAAATATTTAGAGCCATTTTATAGAATACCAATTTTTGAAACCTAAAACTGACCTTTCTAACAAAGATGAGTGAAACAACCACGTATTTCCTGTAATACCCACATAATACCATAGATGCCAACATTTTAA
This sequence comes from Salticus scenicus, assembly GCA_963930645.1. Classification (NCBI taxonomy): domain Eukaryota; kingdom Metazoa; phylum Arthropoda; class Arachnida; order Araneae; family Salticidae; genus Salticus; species Salticus scenicus. The sequence continues at coordinate 117,651,869 of OZ005650.1, forward strand.
TTTATTCCGTAACATTTTTAGCTCCGCTTTTATTTCTCACCACTTTATTTTTAGAATATTTTTTCCAATATATAACTATGATAAAATAAGAAAATTTTACTTAAAAAAAATGGCAACTCTGTAATAAATGCGAAAGGATATCTGAAAAGAGGTTTATGTAGTAATTTTTAAGAAAATTGTTAGAGCCATTTTTGAGGTACCGATTTTCGCCAAAACTTGCAAAATTTAATTGTTGGCCAGAAAAGAACAATTACATACCATAGCATATATTAAAGGGAGATAATATGGTTGTTTGAAAAAAATCCGCCCAGTCGCATTTAAAAGAACTCACTTGTGAGACCATAAATTGGCCTACTTATACAAGACGCCCATCAGTTTTCCTGAACTAACCAACAAATACATGCGAAAAGACATCTAATAGGATGCTTATTTTGCAACTTTGAAAAAAAAAAATGTCCGAGTCGTTTTTGAGATAATGACTTAACACTCCACTTCTAGTTTCCGTAGTCACGCTTTCATTTTTCCAATTTTAACCAAAAGTTGGAAAAAACATCTATACACTAGACTTGTTTCATTTCTGAAGTTTCCTCATTCTATATTTATTAGTTTCAGAGCTATGACAAATCAGAAAATTCCACACGCACATATTCACACTGACGATTGCCAAAAGCCACTTTTTTGGATTAAGAGACCTTAAAACATGTAAATCAGATGAAAACTCGATATCTAAATTTTTCGAATACAATACTCTTATCACCTACAATAGTCGGGTAAAGGAAGTAATAAAAAACTCTATAAAATTAATTGTACTGTGACAGATAAATTACAAAAGTACTGTCTTTTTAGTGTAATGTGTATATAAGTAAAAACTATCTTCAAATGAATGTTTAAATATTTTAAAACATTTACAAAGAAATAATTAATACACTGCACTCAGAAAAAATTCTATAACTGACATCTAGAATCTAAATTTTGGCTCTACAAAAAATAGTTCCATGTCATCTTTATAAATTCTTGTCCCCTTGGAAAGCGAGTTCTAGAAGCCCCTATTACAATTCTAGAGCGTTTGCTTATATTCTCGAGGGCAAAGTTATTTAAAAATCTCTGCATATAAATGAGACTACAAGAGGCGGGTTTCAGCAACTATAATCTTGGTTTATTACCAAATTCTAGAAAATCAAGCGAGAATTTCTCGCAATACAAATGGTTCAGAATATTGTTTCACCATCTAGAAATGTGTACACTAGAAATTCTCGGTAATTTCGTCTATTCAGTTTATTGGCGTGCCTTAAGAGCATAGCTCGTTAATCTATATTTCTAGATGAGGGATTTAGAAAATGGCCGCTTATTCATTCTAGAGGAAGGCGGTATATTTTTTTTTCTCAGTGTGGTGTTCAAAATTAAAGCAGAGATCTGTTTTTGCGTATTCTTCTTTTGCACATAACTTTAAACAAATAAACATATGATAATAAAATTTGAATGACATGTTTATTATCATATGATTAATCGAATTTTAAATAACTTTAACATAAGTAATAATTTTTTTAACTAATAATTATTTAATTTTTCTCAAAGTTAGCTTTGGGGAAAAAATGAAAAATTTTAACAATTATAGAAAAAAAGGCTTAAAGAAAAATGCTGTTAACGATGCATTATGTATAGGTGAAAGCGCACATGCCTTTAAATGTTATGTATTACTTATGTTTTTTTTTTTTTTTTTTTTTTTTTGATTTTATAACGGACTTTTTGAAAAAACAAACTTACTAATTTATAAACTTTGGGCATCACCAGAATAATAAAAATGTTGATAAAAAAATTTTTTAATGAACGCCTTATGGAATTTTCATGTTTGTACGTATATTTTATAAAAAGTTAATCACATGCGAAAAAAAGAAAAATATATATAAAAGGCAATATAGGAAGAAACGTCCAGCTATAATCTAACGCATGGATGAGTGTGTAGGTTCACCTATCTGTAATGCATCATTATGACCATTTTTCCTTAAGTTTACTTTTCTTTTGTTGAAATTTTTCATTTTTCCAAAGCTTACTCTTGAGAAAAAAGCAATAAGTATTAGTTTCAAAATTATTACTTATGCTAAAGTTATCTAAAATTCAAGTGAACATATGATAATAAACATGCCATCCAAACTTTATGTTCATGTGTTCATTTGCTTAAAGGTTATTTGCTTAAAGGCAAAAGAAAACGAGACAACGGGTTGTTACTTTGATCTTGAACACCAATGAATTATTTATTATCGAAAATAAAATTTCATTTTTTTTTATTCATTAAAATTTTGAAAAGTATAATTTTTTTAAAAAAATAAAAGTTTTTAATAAATAACTTGCATAATAAACCCACATGATAGTTTATTACTTCGTACATATTATCTTCTAATCTGTTACTCCTTATACACATACATATTAAAACTTGTAGAGCATAGTATACATAAATATGGACGATTGTTGTAGTATCGTGACTCATGTATGTATTTTAGATGTATATAATGCCCATATTTATATATACCCGAGGTTTTGCATTGAAGATAGATCAATATTTAGTTCATAAGCTATTAGATGAATGGATTATATTGTATTATTGCCCCAAGTATTCTTTCACTCGTATTGGAAAACATTTAATTCAAACAATACTTTTCTTATATTATGAGCTCAAATTTTCATTTAGAATTATAAAAATACTTTTAATTTGTTTCAATTTTTATTTAAAAAAAAATACTTTTAATTTTTGCATTTTCAGTAATCACCGCAAAGTAAAATTTTTCGTTCCCGAAAAATTGTTGTGTGCATATTGCACGTGTTTATTTTGCTCAAATATCAACCTGATTATCATAGAATGTAATTTTTTCTACACTGATGTTGAACTACACTTATTAATTTAAATTTAATATTCAGTTTAAAGTCAATTACTAATGTAATATTTACTTATGTAATAATTTAATTATTTAAATAGTTTAAAACTAATAGAAGCCGATTTTTTAGTATACACAAGACATCCTTCAAATGTACAAATCGATGAAAATAGAAAGATCTTCATTATCAATCAAGATTTAATTTAGACATTTTGTTTTATTTTATTTATTTATTTCTCTGAGTTTTTAAAGATACTTTTTAACAATTCTCATAAATTATACACTATTACCATTTATATGAAATATATTTTTAAGTTTTATTTAATAAATAATTTTTAAAGCAATGTTTAAAAATACAAATTTAAAATAGTAAGGTCCATTTAATCAATGTAAAATATGTTTTATCTAGATAAAAGTACAAAGTCGATGAAAGTAATGAAAGTAGTCGTTTGTTAATTTGTTCAATATCTCAATTTTGTTTTTATTTTTCAAACCTTGCAATAACATAAATGAATTTCCCAATTTTTTGTACTTTTTTTTACATACATTATAAAACATATTTTTTCAAATATTGGAAAGCATTCCGATACATTGTACAAAATTCATATTACTACTACTTAAAATTGGCTGGGAAACATTTTTCTAATGTAGAATTACTAATACATAATAGCATTATAAATACAAATCCTGGATTAAAAGTATAGTTTATTCATAAAATACTGCATTGAAAAATAATATAAGTCAGATTTTTTTTTTTTTTTTTTTAGCTTTATCTTATGCAAATTTATGAAACATATAAAATAATGTTTCTAGAAAGTAATATATATAGTTTAATGAAAAAAATGCATTTAATAAAAGCTTTAGGGCACATAGATATTGCCATATATACCTTCAGTATGTCATAAATTTCTGCTTCATTAATTTTATATTTATAGGAATAATACTTTGATATAAACTTCACTTTTTAGTTTACATTCTACTCTATTTATAAATAAATAAAATATCCGTTATTTAAATTCTTAATAATAATAAATTGTATGATAACAATAAATTAATCATAGAGAACTTGAGGACAACATTTTTTTTTTTTTTTTTTTTTTTTTTTTATCGGTAACATAAATCAATACATCAAGTCAAAAATAAAATTTATATCTATATAGTTATGCAGATAGTTAAAAATTATTTTTAAGAGGTTTGTCTTCTTTTATATGAAATTTGATTTTGACATTAAACAAGTCCTTCCAGCTTATTCGGAAGGGTAGGTTGATTTCTTTTTCCTTATCAAGTAGCCGTCATTTTGTTTCAAAATGGTGGCTACAAATTATTAATGCACTTGGTAGAAATATTGATATGCACATATGGAGTTTTAAGCAAATCAGTTCTCTTTTTAAGTGAATTTAAAATTTTCAAGTGGCCGGCGCGTGGAAACAAAATCGTGGGTCAAGTTGACAAATATATTAAATGTATTTGTGAGATATGTCTACTGTACACATATAGTTCGAATTAATTCAAAATCTCAAAAGTCACCGTGTTGAAAAATTAAGTAGCTGCCACTTCGATCAAAATGGCAGAGAAAGTTGCTCATCTAAGATATCGTTGCAAATTTGAAAATAATTTTTGTTATAGAAATTCTTTCAAAGAGGCTTAGTAAGTTGATAAAATGTTAGTTTTCTACATTTCTAGTTTGTTTTAGCATAATTTAGCCTAATTTTTCCTTAAAAACGCATTAAAAAGATCCAGTAACGGTGGTAATGGCCAAATTTGGCGACTTTTTTGGCGACTTTTGGCGAGAAAATACTTATTCTCGATTTACCAAAGATGGACGCAATAACGTGATTGGTTCACGAGTTACGTGATTTTTCTAGATTTTTGTTGTTTGAATGATAAATCCATTTTTCAACTTTGATTTGAATTGATTAAGTATTTCTAAAGTTACCGTGATAACAAATTTTCAAGTGGCCGCCAGTTGGAAACAATACAGTGAAACAAGTTGCCCAGCAAACACATCCAAGATATTTGAAGCATAGGTTCACTGTCAAACTGTGGTTTAAATCAGTGCCGTGTTTCAAAAGTTATTATTATGGCAAATTTTCAAGTGGCAGTCTAAGTGGCTGTAACTTGGAAACAAAATGGCAAAACAACTTGCCCAGCAAAATCATCCAATATATTTGTATGATAAGTTCATTGTCCAGTTCTAGTTTAAATTAAATCAGTATTTCAAAAATTATCGTCATAAGAAATTTTCAGGTGGAACCACTTGAAAAAAAAAGCAGAGTGAGATGCCCAAAGAACTTATCTGAGATATTTGAATGATAAACCCACTACCCAAATTTGATGCGAATTGATTCTGTATTACTAAACTTACCATAATGACAAATTTTCAAGTGGCCGCCACTTGGAAATATAATTGCGGATCAAGTCACCAAGTGAACTTATCCTAGATATTTGAACCATAAGTTCACTATCCAACTTTTATTTGAATCAGTTTAGTATTTTAAAAGTTATCGTGATGGCATATTTTCAAGTGGCTGGAACTTAGAAACAAGATGTCGGGACAAATTGACCAATGAAAACATTCAAGATAATTATATGATAATGTCACTGTCCAAATTTGGTTCGATTTGGAGTATTATTTCAGAAGTTATCGTGATTTTAAATTTTGAAGTGGGAGCCTGATTTCAAGTTGCCCCGCTTAAATTATGATATCTGCCACTTTATTAAAAATGGCGGATATAGTTTATTAATAAACTTCATTGAGATCCTTATATGGTCTGTATTTACATCAAAATTCAAACAATTTCGGAATACGCTTTTTACAATTGAAATTTGAAATTTTCAAGTGGTCTCCACTTGAAAACAAAATGGCGAAGCAACTTGGTTAACAAACTGATCTAAGATATAAGATAAGTTAAGACACTGTTCAAATTTGGTACCATTTGGAGTATTATTTCGGAAGTTATGATGGTTTTAAATTTTCAAGTGATAGCCGGATTTCAAGTGAACCCGCTTAACTTAAGATATCCGCCATATTACTAAAAATGGTGGATAAAGATCATTAATAAAGTTATACACTTGTATAATCTATGTATACATCAAAATTAAAAAAAAAAATCGGAATACGCTTTTTACAATTTGAATTTGAAATTTGCAAGTGGTCTCCACTTGAAAACAAAATGGTGGAGCAACTTGGTTAATAAACTCATCTAAGATATTTATAAGATAAGTTAAGACACTGTCTGAATCTAGTTCGATTTGGAGTATTATTTCGGAAGTTATAGTGATTTTAAATTTTCAAGTGGTAGCCTGGTTTCATGTGGTCCCGCTTAACCTATAATATCTGCCACTTTATTAAAAATAGCGGATAAACTTCATTAATAAACTTCATTGAGACCCTTATGTGGCCTGTATTTACATTAAAATTCAAGCAAATCTTGCTTTAAATATGCTTTTTACAATGTCGGTTTGAAATTTTCAAGTAGCTGCCACTTGAAAACAAAAAGTCGGAGCAACTTGGTTAACGAACTCATCCAAGATATTTATAAGATCAGTTCACTGTCCAAATTTGGTTCGATTTGGAGTTTTATTTCGGGAGTTATCGTGATGACAAAATTTTTATTATAGATAGATAGATAGATAGATATACATAGATAAACGAAGTGATTGCAATAGGTCGATTTCTAGAGAAATCAACCTAAAAAAGAGAGATTTGGTGGGCATCTAATTACATTAAATTCATATATTATATTCAATGTACATTTCTGAATAATTCGTATCGTAACATTGATTAAATGAATACATAGATACCAAACAGTCTTTTAAGAACTTTTTTACTACTAGGAGCAGGGATAGAGGACCACCATACGGACAAACATGTAAGGTTTACGGCTCAGAAAAGTTACTTTTATAGATTATAGCATAAAAATTAAATATATGACAACATTATACTTGAAAGGTTACCGCATGCTAAAAATTATCAGAATAAACAACTAACTTTCTTTTTAGGCTTATACTGTGTCTTAGAAAATTACTTTCAGTATTCCGTATATCTATTTAATAACACAAATAATTTGGGTCTTGAGTCTTCCCAATTGATTAACATTTTCTTCTACAGCTAAACATCCATGCAACGCGAATGTACTTTCTGAATTATACACATTCCCACAACATTTGCACTGAACTTTCATCTCACTCGCCAAAGCAAAAACCCGTTGACAATAAAAATTTCGAAAGATATATATATATATATTTTTTTTTTTCATACAACTAGTAGATCAATAACGTGGTCCAATTTTCCAAAGATTTTTTTTTTTTTTTTAAATATTTGAACATTTCACAAAACCATTTTATATTGCACAAGATGGAGTAAATGTTAACCGATATAAATGTAATAGTATTAAACGTGTAATACACGTTGTTACGCAATCATGTATGCTTTTCTTTCTTCTTCTTCTTTTTTCTTTTAAGTAAAATTTTGCATGTAAACTCTATTTTTGTAGCATAAATCCATCAAAACACATCAACAACACTTAAATGTTTGTAATGGTCAAATCTTCAGGGATTCATAAAGTTTCAGTTTATTATGGTGAGTTCAAAGAGAAATGGTATTCGAATATTCACCTACAATCTTCTACCTACTATCCCCTATCTTCACCTACTATCTTTTGCAAAAGGTCATGTTATAATTTCGCACATTGCAAAAAATCAGTAATGTTCACTAAGATAGAAATTTGTTCTTTTTTTTTTCTTTTTGAAGTTGCGAAGAGGATTAGCTACGTCAATAGGTAGATGTCTGTTTTCATCAATGAATGTTTACATTTTTTTCTTTCTCGTAATGCATTATGTTATATTTTGAGAATTTTTTGTTAAGCAACATTATAAAGTAAAACATTAAGAAAAACATTTGAAACTTAATCTATTCAGTTTCTTTTCATATTTTTCCTAAAATACCTTTTTAAGAAAATGCAATTTCAAAGTTTTGTATATTCTTTTTTTCTTTCTTTTCGCACGTTTGTTCTGTTAGTAAGATCAGTTTCTTATAAAAATTGCTCCTTAAAATTAATAAATGATGTAATATTTGTATGAAAATTATTAAATTACGAAATTTCAAAGTAATGTTGACAAAATATAAGTATTTATATTATGTTTTTATAAGTATAATAATTAAGATACGAAATTCACTTTTTTTCGATCTAAAACTTAATTAACAGCAAAAACAACAATGTCAAAAATTGATAAAAACACAATTTAAGTTCAATATTGATAATATATTTCTCATTAAAATTAACTATATATTAATAGGTAAACATCAAAATTGTCGTGCATATTTAACGTATAAATTATAATATTATGGGGATAAAAAGTCGTTTCGTTTGAAAGGCAGGGTTGATGTCAGTTAGAAAAAAAATTAAAATATTCTTATAGAAGGCCGATAAAAATGCTTTTATTTTAAAACGTACACTGAATCTTTTCTATTACAAATTATTCTTTAAAATTATTTTCCATAAGGAATGCAGACGATTTTCCTCTGAGTAAAGCATAGATATCTATATAAATAAAGAGAAGTGTCTGTGTGTGTATCTGTGTGTGTATGTGTGTGTGTGTGTGTGTGTGTGTGTGTGTGTGTGTGCGCAGAGCTTCCAAATTTGGCATATAAGTACCTAGGACCCTGCAGGTGTGCACCTCATCGAGAATTTTTCGAATTTCGAATTTGAATTTTTTAAATTAATGTTTTTCGATTTTAAATATTGGCTTTAATGCTCCATTTTTCATAAATTTAATTCTTTGATTGTAATCGTCTGCATATCTTAGCAACGGTTATTTCACTATTTATTTTTTATTTAATACATTCGTTTGAAGGCGAAATCTTTATTATTATTATATTTATTAAAAATCAAATGGTAATGCAATAGCAATAAATTGTTACTTTTATGTATAATTTTTATAGTATAAAAACTTTTTATTTTTCATTTTAAATTAATTCCTTTAAAATAAAAATCCTTTTTTTTTTTTTTTATAATATTTATTGGGGAAAAATAGTAGTATGTAGTACAAAGGATTAAGCTGATTAAAATTTATTTGTTTTTATGAATTTAATTCCTTTTAAAAGAAAATCTACTTTTTATTTTATTTCATTATACTGGTTGGAATCAAATCGTAATATAGTGTAAACAACGAGTGCTATAAAACACATGGTTCAAAACTAAAATATATAATAGATGCTGAGATACAGTCATCTTTAAAATCGTAGATTATAGTGCCCGGAAAAGACCTTTCTGCAGACTGTAAGTACCTGGACCCGATGAAGTACCGGGGGGGATGCCGCGGGCAGCGGGTACCCGAAGAGAGGTCTAGAGCGATTTCAATGATTTATTTATTTATTTTATGTTTTTATTTATAATGTGATGTAAAAAATAAATACTGATCCAATTCTTTTTAAAATTTATTTAAATATAGTGACCAGCGAAGCGGGCGTAGCCTGCTAGTATAGTAATAAGACATAGATTGATCATTGGGGGAAAAAATGATTCCTTTTTTTACTCGGAGAAAAGTTCACAATATGGCCGTCTTTTTCCGAGTGAATACACACAGATAATTTAGAAAATAAAATTTATGAATAATTTATGTATTAAAGGTGAATGAAAAACTGCAGATAGAATTTCAAATTCATTTTTCTTTTTCTCTCTTTCTTTTTTTCTTTTGTATATTTAATAATTTAGTTAATATTTAAAGTTAAACTCTTTTTATATACTAAAACTAACGTTCTTTACCTACGCCGCTGCTATCTATATCTAAAAGAATTCTGAAAATTCTATATTACTTAGTAATATAAAATCTTAAAAAATATCGAACTTTAAAAAACGTATTCCATTAAAAATAAAACCAGTTTTTATTTCATAATAATAACAAAGCAACTGATTATAAAAATTATATTTTTCATAATTTAGTCAAATATAATTTACTTTTATGGTAACTTATCCATTTATTTTTAAAAAAATTTTTAGAAGAATTAAAAGACGCAATATTTCGGCATTTTGAAAATTCATCAGCATTCTATTCTATTGTATTACAATTGCCGAGTTTCAGTGGTTTCAATACCACTATATGGCTGATACCAAAAAGTTTTTTCGGCATCAAAAATTTTTGCATGAAAACAATGGGATGATAGTTGGAGTAAAATAGTATTTATATATAAATACGCAAACATTAAGTTTGTCGTATGTTTTTTTTCATTTTTTTTTTTTTAAATAAATAAATTAATAAAAATAAATTTAAAAAGAGAGAGAGAGAGAGAGAGAGAACGGGTGCATCGTTTGAAAGGTACGGTTAATGTTAGTTGATGAAAAAGTACAAGAAAGCAGACAAAAATACTTTTAATTTTATACGCTTTTTGCTTTATACATGTAAGCTTTGTATTCAAAATTCCTATAGAAGAAAGTTTTTATATCTGAATGTGCATTTTTTTTTTTAATGTAAAACAACGGCTGGTAATGCAGTTTAATTTTGTGGATTAATTTTGTCATATTTATTTTTTATTTGTCTGGTAACAGAAATGAGTATAATTTTTTTTCAAACTCTTAACATATTGTTTCGATACACAATGCTCTTTGCTACTGAAATGCCCAAAAGAGGAACTCTGAGAAGTCGAATTAAGAAGCAATTAGGATGAAATAGATGGAGAAATCCATAGTGATATGGATCATCTTGTAAATAAAAATGTTTACAGTTCTTTTTTTTTTCTTTAAGAGTAGATTAATTACTGCGAACATTGTTTATACAGAAATTATTAAATTTCTATATATTTTTAATTAAATGCTTACTTAAAAAATGTTATTAGAGTTTCCACCACTGAGCGATACTTGTTTTTATAAATCTTTTAAAGAAATGGAAGTGAGAACTTTATTTCTATTATATAAGTGAAATACTCTTAGTTTCCCCCCCTTTTCTTTCTCTTCTTAGTGTGCTATTTTACTATACATTTCAATTGTTATGAAAGCAAGTAATTTGAATAAGAGATAAATATGTCTTTTACTATGAAAGAAATCTGCTAAAAAATATTATAGCAATAACAATTTTAAAATCATGATGCTTCAATGAAATTTCAGACAAATAATAGTCAACCATGAGTTGTAATATATCGTTTATAATCATTAGTAGACAAAATCAATGCTGTATAAATATTGAAATATGTTTACGAGCAATGGCTAAGTCAATGATTATGTAAACTTTTTGGAAGAAGTTTCAGTGTTTACAAAAATACGATAAAAGACATTTTGTTAAAAAAGCTTACATGAAAGAGATTCCACAAATAAAATACATCAAAATTGTATGTAAAAGTAACAAAAAAATATATCAGAAATATGTATGCATACTGAAAAGTATTTTTAATAATATTTAACAAAATATTTTACTGCAATTATTAAGAACGTTCTCCGCATTTGTTTTTGAAATCGTGTAAATCAAAAGTATTTAATTTACGGTTAAAGGTCAAAATATCTATAATAGTAGACAAATATATATATATATATAAAATACCACATATAAGTATATTTTATCCATATTTTGGGCGCATATTTTAAAATATGTTTCAAAATGTTAAAACAGCGTATGAATTTGGCTAGCACGTGTGTGTCTCTCTATAAGTTTTACTAGTTAGTTTAAAAGGTAAATTAGGGAATAAGTTTTAATTGGTAATAAATTGCACCAAAATGTTTGTGAAAAAAGAGTCAAGAAAAGTTGTGAAATACAACTATAAATAATTGTTTGTTGCTAAAATAATTATCAAGTCAGTTCATTAGGAAAAAAAAATATGTAGAAACAAACGTACTAGAAAACTAATAATGTACTGTAACATTAGGAAAGCAGCGTAAGTACATAATATTGGAAATACGCTCTATAACAAAAGAAAAAATCGACGAACCAAGGAGTTGCCCGATTGTAATGAAATTTCGTATGAAAAGACATTTGGACCGAACATGCAAATGATTAAAATTTGGGGGTCAATGAATAAATAGTGAGAGCTCCAGCGCAACGGAACTGCGCATTCAGCAGGAATATAAGGAGTGATTACTGCTTAATATGATGCCTACGTTTTTACTTTCTATCTAAATTTTAAATTTCAAATTAAATTCCATACCTTTCTGTTTATACTTCAAAATGATAAATAAAAAATTTTCTTAGTAAACTTTTTTTTTTTTTTTTTTTTTTAAGATAGAAGTGTTTTGTGAGATTTCAATGAGAAATATGAAATTTCAAGCTAATTCGATTATACATACCTTTTTGCGAACAAAGTTACTTCTTTCATCTCGATTTTTCCCTTTTGTAAGTTGAAAAAGGTTTTTGTTAGATCTGTATTAATTAAAATAGATAAAATATACAGTCTTTAGCATACATTTTTTTAAAAGTTCATAAAGATAATAAACATAAAAATAATAAACATAAAAATTTCTACATATTTTAAACTTAAAGTGTTATATGTTTTCTTTTTAATGAAGAACAGTTGGAAATTCTTAAAATTAAGGGGTTTTTTTTGCATTTATTTTAATTTAAGTTATAGTTATTCTTTTAATAAAGAAGCATCACAAAACTGGCGTTGTAAAAATTATTACTTACAAACTTTGAATAAACACCATAAAATGAAATGGTGTTTATTCAAAGTTTGTAAGTAATAATATAGTTATTCTTATCAAAATAATGCACTGTAAAAAGAAGCGTTAATTTTTTCACTAAACGAGTGTTAATTTTTAGTTATTTTTTTTAAATTAACACTTAAGTTAATAAGCTAAATAAGTTAATAAGCTTTTCTTTTTTAATTAACGAACGTTATTTTTTTTTTTTTTTTTTTTTTTTTTTACTAAATAAATATTAAATTTTTCTGCACCATTAACTAAAAATGCGACCCATTTTTTAAGTTCAAAATTATTTAAAAAAAAAAAAAAAAAAAATCTTATCTTATTCATGTTTCAAACTTTTTGTTTGAACACGGATTTGGTTTTGATTTTTTTTTTCTTTTGTTATTCATGTAAACATAAAATCTAAAGATCCCATGCTTGTTTTTTTTTTCCTCTTAAATCTATAAAAATGTTTTTCGTGTTTTGGAATTGTTGAGAAAATTGCCGAATCATTTTAAATCGTATGCAAAAGTCTAAGTTTAAAATCTGTTTTTTTTTTTTTTTTTTCATCGCAACATTTACCTTTCAAAGAGATTAATTAAAATTTTTTGCATGTTATCATCGGCAATCTTCGCAAAAAAGGCTGGACTATTTTTTTTTAACTTAAATGAACAGGTAACAAAAGTTTAGTCATTAGATTTACACAGATATTTACCAGACATGATGCCTTATTGGTTAGTACACATTATTAGATTTCATATCATGTCATAAAAGTATTTTATTATGAAACAAAAAATATATAAAAAAAATAATAAGCGTTTCAAAATCTTTAAAAATAAAGGATACATGTGTTTCAGTTTGTTTAATTTTTTGTAAATTAATCTATAAGAGTTTATTGGTGTTTTTGAGTGAGTCGAAGTTTAGCGACAGATAGAAAGAAAGAAGAAGTAGAAAAGCTTTATTAACGGCTGTTGTTATTGTTTTCCATTTTTTTTTTTTTTTTTTTTTTTTTTTTTTTTTCTGAAAAGTAATGCAATGTCTTTAATGTTACGACTTACATATTTTGGAGAGATTTATTGTCATTTAGAGGTTTAAAAAATATTAAAAGGATAAAATATTTTGATACGGGCAAAAATTATTTTCATATCGGCATAAGTATTCTATGTTTTATTTCGAAAACGTTAAACATTTATTTTTATGAGTTTAAAAAATCTAGGATTTCAAAATAGAAAAAAAAAGGTAGGAGGTTTCATTAATATTTAATATTTTTTTACAATCAATGAATAATATATTACCATTGATTGAAATTTTTGGATAAACGCTGCATACTTTTCTTTCTTTCTTTTTTTAAGAGAAATTAAATTCATTTCAATTTATCAAAGGTAACTTTTTCAATTTTCACGATGTTTGTTGGGGTTTTCTTATAAGTAGATCGATATATTTCGATATATCATGCAAATGAAATTTCACAAAATTTGCGCATGCGCATTTAAAAATATATTTAATAAAATTGCTCATATTTAATTAGCCATTTGTATATTATAATCACACTGAAATTGAGAATAAAAATACAACACATTGCAATTAAAAATATAGCAATGATCAAAATAAAAAATAAATAAAAAAATAAATAAAAATAAGTTGTGATAATTATACATGAATTTTATAGTTAAAAAAACCTAAATGTTCTTTATTATATAATTTTTATTTATATATTTATTATGAAAAAGTATGACAGGATTTATTCAGCAGGCCGGTAGTTGGCGTGAACCCAGGTTGTGCTTATAAACCTATTCGTCCGGAATTTTTCTTTTTCTTTTCTTTTTTTTTTTTTTTTTTTTGTTATTGAAGTGAATACTGGTTAGTACGCCTTTTAAATATCCCACAGAGGGCATCCTACCCACTCCTAGGACCCTCGTCTTCTCAGTCGGCCTTAAGCCCAACATTGACGCCGATACTGTGAACCGTGTTGCAGCATATAGTGACTGAAGTACACGTTTTATTTTTCCCACGCTGTAAAAAAATAACTATTCCCAGCTACAAGGAACTCTCTGTGATTGGAGAAAATAATTATTTTCTCCAATCACAGAGAGTTTTTTGCAGCTGGTAATAGTTATTTTTATACAGTGCAGTTATTGTATGAGCTCTCAGAAAAAATCATTGCACACATTATAGCTGTTTTCATTTCATTTTTAAAACACCTACTTCTAGGAACTTTTTTAGTCAATATCTATCTTTAATTTTTAATTGTAATGTTTGTCTAACTGTATGGTTGTCTATTCGACAATCATATACATATACATCCTTGTGCAAATTAATTGAAACAAACTCAAAAAATTGAGATAACTAAGAAAAAATGCTATTTTATTTAAATTTATACAAAATTAAACTTTTTAGTACATAATATGGTACCCACGACTCTCTATTAACATTTGGACACGATTTGGCATGGATTCTACCAATGTTTTATAATCATTTATGGTATTTGTGTTCTTGTGCCACACTTAAATTAGTACCGTGATTAACTCCTCTATAGTTGTACAGTCCATAATTAATAGGCGATTCTTCCATATAGCCCATAGATTCTCCATTGGATTGATGTCAGGAGAGTTCCCAGGCCATACCAACGTCTGAATTTGGTTCTCAGACATGAATTCTTTGACAATTTTGGACGTATGGCACGGGGCTAAATCCTGTTGAAAAATCCCAGTTCCTTCAAGGTATCGTTTTTCATCTCTGGAACAACCTTCTTATCCAAAATAATTAAGTATTGTTCAGAACGCATCACACCATCCACAGGCTGCAAAGAACCAACCTCATGGTAACCGAAATAACAACAAAAAATCTTCTTTTGAGGGTGTTTAACAAATTGGTTAATGTGGCAACCCTGAATTTTTTCTACTGGCGATCTCCGCACGTGTTGTGTTCGCCGTCCTTGGACAAAAAAAAAATGGCTTTTGTCGCTAAAAAGTACTTTTTTCCAATTTTTGACTGCCAAAGTTTTATATTTTAACGCCCACAAGTATCTCTTTTTCTTCATTGGTTGAGACAGAAGCTGATTCTACATAGGCCGATAGGCTGCAAGAAGACTCCTCCAAACAGTAAATGAGCTAATATTTATTCCATGCTCTTTTAAATCTCTATTAAGTGCAGCACTAGTCTTTCGAGGATATTTTTTACTTTGTGTAAGTACAAAAGTGTCTTCTCTTGGCGTTTTCTTTTTCCAGCCACGTTTCCCTCTCCACTTTGGAGATATGGAAAACGTTTCCTTATTTTGTTTTATAATACAGCTTACAGTTGTAACACTAACGCCAACAATCTTCCAAAATCTCTCTATAAGTCTTTGACATATGTTCAGGGAGAGTAACAAACATTGTATGCTTTCGCGGTGTCATATCCATCTCTGACTTTCAACTGATATGATCATAGCTCTAGCTTTCATTTACGGTTCCTGCGCATGCGCTCTCAAAAACCCTTGGTTTAGTGAAAATTGTTACTAGGCAACGAATTGCTTTCTCCCATCTATATTTTAACATATTTGAGCATGATTCTTGAAGAATAATAGCAATGATTTTAAAGTTCACGAAAAAAGTAGCTTGTTTCAATTAATTTGCACAAGGGTGTACATACATAATTGTTATTTAAAATTAGAGGGAATTACTGAATTTTAAAAAGTCCTTGCAAGTTGACAACACTTTTGACATAAAAAATTGAATTTTCTGCTAAACTGAATTCATTTTATAGAGCATATAATTTAACTTTGTTGTTCTTTTGACGAAAAAAAAAATTAGCATTTACTTAAAAATTAGCATTAAAGTGGTTAAATGCATATGAACAATTATAATTTAAAATAAAACCTGAACAGGTATACCAGGTTCCATATTTGGCACAATTTTTTTTTATTCTATTACCGACAGAAATATGCTTAAATACTTGATATTTCAAGAAGTAATTTTACAAATATACTCAAACTTTTTAAAAGTTATATTTTACTTCGAATAATAATAATAGATGTTAACTAAAAGCACTCATTAGAATGTAAAATCTAGTTGTTTTAACTTGTGCAAGAAAATTACAAAAATTCTAAGTAACACAGACGACTTAATATAATTTGTGTCTTCCTTTATGATTTGGGTATATTTTTATGTATACAGCAAGATAATACTGAGTCAAACAAAACAAAGTGCATATTAATATGTCATATGAAAAAAAAAGTTAAAAAATACATGCATACATTTTTACTTACCAAATACACTGATACTTCAAATACATTCAATTAAACAACTGACTCCGGAAAGTTATCCTGGGCAATATTTACATAATTTTTAAGGAAGTATTTGTAAATACCTACTTAAATGTTTTCTTCAACCACGTTTCTTGCAACTACGCAAAGGCTGACTCGACGATTCCAACAGTAAAATAGGGGTGATAATCCTTCTGGTTTACAGAAAATAGCGATAAGGGAACGCCGAATGACTGTATTCCATATCACAACCTTTCTATCAATTCTGCACTCCTCCAAGCCTTTGCAGTTGTCCTCAATGCTAGGCGTGAAAAACATCGTTACACCATATACAAATATTAAAATAAATTCCCAGTGTTCAGTTGTTTAATTCAATAAGATAGAGCTTTCCCGCCAACCTAGTATATCTAGCATATATTGGTATATACGATGTATTAATAAAAATTTGTATCTTAAAATGGATTATAATATTCATTTAAAATTTAATAATAATAACATACATTTTTGTTGAACAAGTAGAATTTTTTCAGCAAAAAATAAAATTCACCAAGTCAGGATTTAGAACAAGAGCTAACAGCAAAACGTGCTGCTCTACTGGCTGATAGCCATGCACGGTAAAAAAAAAAAAAAAAAAAAAAAAAAAAGTGTGATACTGCACAACAATATTGAGCCAGCTTACCATACAAAGAAATACCACAACCATGAAGAGAAATGTTACCAGCTGTACCTGTGTAACCGTAGTATAACGTGTATCATTACACAGTTTCAGCTGGTAACCATTCTCTGCATAGGTGTGGCAAGTAGGCTTCCTCAATATTGTGGTGTAATATAGAAAAAACATTTTTAGAGTGTGGGATATCTTACTTGCACTGATTGTTCATACGAAACATAGAAGTTTTCAGGTGTCCTGAGAAAACATATACAGTCTTAGCGATGAAATTTATTTTTAGGACGAAGGACTATTAGTTTCAATCTCGTTATATTGTAGAAGAGTTTTGTGTAACACCAAATAAATTAGAAATATCAACTCTATCGTTAAAAATTTCGCACCAAATGAAAGGGGCGATTTTTCTGAATCCAGGGGTGCAAACAGGTTTTAGACACGACGATTCAATTTCTTAAAATTAACTAAAGTATGAAATTTAAATGGCAACACTTCATTTTAATTCATTTCAGTCATTTTAAAAAGTGCGTGGCCCAATTTTACGGTCAAAAAATGAGATTAAAAAAATCAATTAAAATTAAAAAATTGAAATTAAAAATTAAAATTGAAATTTTATAGATTGAAATTAATAGTCCTCCGTACTAAATAAAATTCTGTCTTTGACAGAATTTTTAATAGTTTTTATTTTATTCAATTTAATTTTTGATAGAAGATATTGCATGATCATTAAAAGAAATAATTACAAGATAAAAAGAACTTTTATACACCATGTTTTTAAATTTTCTGTTGAATCATATAAACGCTACTGAAGGCAGCGTGAACCCGAAGAAATCGGATAAAAGTATTAAAAAAATTCCTTGCTATCGTGCTTTAAGCTATTATATAAGTTTCAAATGATTATCTAGCCGGTAAGTTAGTTAAAAGTTGATTGCAAGTTTTGTACCGGTAACGCTGCCAAAAGCAGCAGTGTCCCGGAGCAATTGGTTAAAAATATTTTTGAAATGCATTTTCACCTTATTCTGAACTATTCTGAAAATTTCAAATGTCTAGCTACTCGGGAAGTTAGTTAAATAAATTTTCTGTTGAATCATATAAACGCTTCGAATACAATAGGCACCTGAAACAGTTGACTAAAAGTGTTAAAAACAATGTATTGTCACCGTGTTCTGAGCTATCCTGAAAGTTTCAAATATCTAGCTAGTCGGGAATTTCGTGAAAAATCGATTGCAAGCTTTGTACTGGTAACGCCGCCGAAGGCAGCAGGAACCCGAAACTATTTTAAAAATGCATTTTCGCAGTGTTCTGAACTATTCTGAAAGTTTCAAAGGTCTAGCTAGTCGGGAAGTTAGTTAAATAAATTTTCTGTTGAAACATGTAAACGCTGCCGAAGGCAGTAGGGACCTGAAACAGTTGACTAAAGGTATTAAAACAATGTATTTTCACCGTGTTCTGAACTATTCTGAAAGTTTCAAATGTCTAGCTAATCGGGAAGTTAGTTAAAGAAATTTTCTGTGGAATCATGTAAGCGCTGCCGAAGGCAGCGGGACCTGCAATAGTTGACTAAAATTATTAGAAAAATATATTGTCACCGTGTTGTGAGCTGTCCTGAAAATTTCAAATATCTAGCTAGTCGGGAAGTTAGTGAAAAATCGATTGCAAGCTTTGTACTGATAACGCTGCCGAAGGCAGCAGGAACCTGCAATAGTTGACTGCAATTATTAAAAAAATGTATTGTCACCGTGTTGTGAGCTATCCTGAAAATTTCAAATATCTAGCTAGTCGGGAAGTTAGTGAAAAATCCATTGTAAGCTTTGTACTGATAACGCTGCCGAAGGCAGCAGGAACCCGAAACAGTTGACTAAAGGTATTAAAACATTTTCACCACGTTTTGAACTATTCTGAAAGTTTCAAATGTCTAGCTAGTCGGGAAGTTAGTTAAATAAATTTTCTGTCGAATCATATAAGCACTGCCGAAGGCAACGGGACTTAAAATAGTTGACTAAAATTATTAGAAAAATGTATTGTCACCGTGTTGTGAGCTGTCCTGAAAATTTCAAATATCTAGCTAGTCGGGAAGTTAGTTAAAAATCGATTGCAAGATTTGTCCCTGACAAACACACAAACAAACAAACAAAAAAGAATCGAAGTTAATAAAAACATGGTATAAAAAATGCACAATGCGTATGATCGAAATAAAAATTTAAATTACAGTACTGCATAATATTTTGTTTTTGGGTTTCCTATATTTTTTAATTATTCATTTGTTATCGAATTTTAATACCATTAAAAAAATTTTACGAAATGTGTAATGAAGTTTAGAATATTGTTAACTTTACGAAAAATATATATTACATCGGTGCCAAGTCTCCCGTTTTTCAAGGGAGACTTCAAACCGGAAATTTTTTACAGCTGTCTTCCGAAATAATAATCGTCGAAAATAGATATAACATATTCCATTTAAAAATACTGGTGTCAATTCTGATTTAAAAGTTTAAAATGTTGGCAGCTCTGATATTAGAAAGTAGACAGATATTCTCTCCTACAGTCGGTAACAAAAATGTCCGAACACTAGCAAAAATTCCTATGCAAATAAAGTAAACTTCATACGGCTTTGTTAAATAAATCGTTATCGAATCATGTTCTTACACTGAGTAAGAACACAGTTCGACAAGGATTTATTTAACAAAACCGTATGAAGTGTACTTTTTTTAAGTAGGAATTTTTGCTAGTGTTCGGACACTTTTGTTACCGACTGTACTTAATAAAATAAATAAAATCACCTTTTTGTTGTATAGTCTTTACTTAATATTCATTTTAAGTAGTACAATATTTAATACGGAAAAATAAATAAAAGAATAATAATAATGTATACATAAAATATAATGAAACATTTACTCGGTAAAATAGGACCTTAATTCCATTAAATTAATAAAAAAAAAAAGAACCTTAATACTCTATTGCCATTAACTTAGTGATTTAAAATTTAAAATTTTCATGATTTAAAAATACAAAATTTAAAAGGTTTATTTTCATCCAAAATCATGTTTTTTTTTTTTTTTTTTTTTTTTTTAATTAATATTTTAATTTTCGTATTAATTAAGGTAATAAATTTCGTACTAAGTAAAGGTAAAATATTTTCTCGCCTACAAGATAAAAGAAAAAAAATCATTAAAATAATGTACATAGGTTTATTATGTTTATGTTTGAAATTAAAGACTTCTAAAAAAATTTTTTCAGAATATTTAAAATACTCTATCGAATAATTTTCCATCAGAACGTTGTATTTTATGGAATTTAATAAAGCCCTTTAGGGAGAAGAATTCTATTAAATGTAAGTTATTAATACATTTTAACTACATTTTTTATTATTTCTTTGAAAACAATATTAATGTAATACTTTTAAAAATAAAATAAAAAGTAAAATTTTTTAAATACTTTACATTTTCTTCAAGATAAATAAATTTTTACATCATTGAATTTTTTTGTTCAGATACATGGAGAAAAATTAATTTCTTTATATATAAGCAAAATTTTGAAAACATTTTATTAAAAGCAACATAAAAATAACTTTTCAAATTATTTTACTTATTTATTTATTTATATTTCACGTAAACATGGTGAAAAATGTACATAGAAAATTAAGTTTATAACCTATAAATGTTTTTTGCACAGTTGTACTTTCCCAAACCATGGTGTAAAAAAATATGCGAGTGAAAAGAGAATTGGCCACCATACCTCTGAATAGCTTTCGGTCCAAAAGAACTTATTTCCACTTTTTGTTTGCATTTATTTATTTATCATGGGTTTCGATAATCGTGACCAAACATATATGCGCTCTGCACGTTCTGTTCTTAAAATAATTGCACGCAAGCGTTTTTCGTACTAAATCGAGGACATTCTACAATTTCAAAAATGAAATTTCCCCCCATTTTTTAAACCGTTTAAGAAGCAAAACCGCCAACTAAGCTTTCTGCCGCTCTGACGTTGCAAAGGACCTCTATTGATAGTCCCAAACCACTTTACTATACGTGCACACTATAAGATTGGGGCAGGCACAAATTCTGTGGTAACCCGTAAAAATTCCGTACTTTACTTTTATGTACTAATATATAATATATTACGAAATACATATTACAATATTATGTATCTATTATAATAAATTAAATGAAAAGTTTATAACCTTAAAGAAAAATTTTATGAAAGAAAAAAAAAAAAAACACCATATTTAAAGGGGATTAATGTGAAAGTTGTACCTCACGGGACTAATGTGCAAGTTGCACCGAACGAACAAACTATTTCTTTCAACGAAAATACCTACTAACCCTGGACGATAGGTCTAATATATCGTATCATATTATATATCGTATTTATCGTAATATAACTCAACACTTATTTCGCTTCTTTCTTCGACTCGTTTTAATACGCATTTTTTATATGCATGAGCAGCCCCCGAAAAACAAAAACATTAAATCATTAAATTCATTTTTTTACTTATTTTTATTTCATATTATTTCACACGCACTTTTTATTTCCTAATTCAAAATTATTAAAAAAACTTTTTCGATATCGCTTGTAACGATACTGATTATTATTAATTTTCTTTTCTTTTTCTTTCAATAATAATAATAATAATAAAAAGATTTTGTTGAAATTCTGGCAAAAGCAGAATTTAGTTTAGGACGGAGGACTATTAGTTTTTTTTTTTTTTTTTTTTTCAAATTATAACATCGCTTTCAAATTATTCAATTATATTTTCGATAAATTTTAGATTTCGACAAATGTCCAACTATCGAAATCGACAACGCAAAAATCCCAGATTGAGAGTAATAGGCCCTCAGTCCTAATAAGAATACAAATAAAATTTTATTTACAAATAAAATTTTTACAAATAAAATTTTATCATAACAAATAGTTTCTTTTCGTAACGATATTTAGAAGATTAAGTGAAGATATTATTATATGGAAGCAAAACAATACTTTACTTAACTTCTGTTTAACTTCTAAATTAACTACTTAAAGTAGTTCTTTTAAGAACAATGTATATTCTTCAGTATGTAAAGAAAATTATTCACAGACACAACGAGAAATACATTTTGTTATCAGTCTGCCTGAAGTGCTTTTGAACAAAAATCCGTTGGTGTGTGACAGACTTTCTTTAAACTAATTATGCAAAACAAATCTACAATACTTTCTGCAGTTTATCTTAGGAAACTTTTACAAATATTTCATGTAATATGAGAAGTAACTTTTTTCTGATTTATAATAAATAATCCTATTATTATACGTATTGAAATATAACAAGCACATCGTTTATAAATTCATGATCGTTATTTATATACATGAATCAATCATTTAAAATGTGTGTTTTTTAAATTATTTATAAAAATAATACATGATTCTTGAATATTACTAAAACAAAATAGTTAAATATTTGTAATCTTCTGGTTTAGAAATTGAAAAAAATCGATTTTTTTTTTTTTTTTTTTTTTTTTTTTTTTACATATTTTCATAGTATAACCCTTTAAAAATATGTTCTTAAAAGGATTTTTCGAAATTCGAATTATTTTCGGAGTTACAGCTCATTTTGTGACCCGCCGACAAAGACGGTCGGCAGCGTCAATCGAATTGTCTCATTCTTATCGCGGACGCGCTTTAACTACTCGGGACCTGGGTAATGTTTCTTACGGATTTTGTTTAAATAAATTCATACTACGTGTTCTAGTTTAGTTTCAATCACCACACCGTACAGACGTAAGTTCTCTATAAATAGTGAAGTGAAAAAATATACTTCTAGTGTAAAATTAAATTAATCAGTGCAAAATGGACAGAAAATATAGTCGACGTACAAGTTTTCGTGCCTGTAGAACGAGAAAAAGGAAACCTCCTCCTAATCGGGGTCCCAGGAAGTCGGATAGTAGTTTTACGAGTGCTTCTGCAGCTAAACTACACAAGTCGGCAACAGAAAATGTTATTATTGAAAATGCTTATGGGTATTGTATCTTAGAATTTTTTTCAGTTTTCGCGGCTTTATCTTCAGTAATGGTGTGTGCGACATGTAAAAAAAGTATAAAATTTTCGCGAACTGCACCTCGTGGAGTAGGATTCAAGATTACATTGAAGTGTAGTTGTCCAGATGTACATTATATTGACTCTTCACCATTTATAAATAAAGCTTATGAAATAAACCGTAGACTAGTTGTTGTAATGAGACTTTTAGGTGTTGAGAGAGAATGTATAAATATATTTTGTAACTTGATGGATATTTGTCAATATCTATGTATTATTTTTGTATGGAACATTTACATAAGGCTGCATCCTCAGTATACGAGTCTCTAATTTCAAAAGCTGTTGTAGAGGAAAAAGAATTGACGAAAGAGCATGAACCGCATACAGATCCCACAAATCTTACTGTGTCAGGTGATGGGACCTGGAAAAAGCGCGGTTTCAACTCACTGTTTGGAGTTACTACACTTATTAGAAAATACAGTAAAAAGGTACTTGATACTATCGTAAAATCAAGCTTCTGCCAAGGTTGTAATTTATGGAAAGGTAAGAAAAATTCAGACATCACAACACAGCTTATAATGATTGGTATGAAGATCATCAAGACATGTGTACCATCAACCATAAAGGAAGTGCCGGGAAAATGGAAGTGGATTCTCTAATTGAAATGTTCAGTTGTTCGGAGGAAAAACATGGGGTAAAGTTTGTAAAGTATATCGGAGAAGGTGACTCTAAAACATTCAAAGGAATTCTTAATATTGACCCATTCAAGGGTAAGCCTATAGTCCTCAAAAAAGAGTGTGTGGGTCATGTCCAGAAGAGGATGGGGGCCCGTTTGCGAAAAGCAAAAAAAAAAAAAATAATAATACTGGTATTGGTGGTAAAGGTCCCGGAAAGTTGACAGATAAAGTTATAAATGAGCTCAGTCTTTATTATGGCTTAGCCATTGGAAGAAATCCAGAGTCCGTAGAAAATATGCAAAATGAGGTATGGGCTACTTATTTTCATAAAATTTCTACGGACTCTAATCCACAACATCACTTTTGTCCACAGGGTTCATCAAGCTGGTATAAGTGGCGGGTCGCTGAAGCTGAAGGTACTCTCGATGAATTTCAACATTAAAACCCTCCGTTAACTGAAGCTGTTCAAAAAGTTATAAAACCAATCTACGAGGACTTATCTTCAGAAAGCTTGCTGGAAAGGTGCTTGGGCTCTGAAACTCAAAATAACAGCGAATCTTTATATTCGCTCATCTGGACTTCCGCACCCAAGCATATCCATGCTGGTACCCATACAATAGAAATTGCTAATTCCATTGTGGTATATATATTTAATGAAGGGTTTTTACCAGTTTTAAAGATTATGTCAAAAATGGGAAAATAACAATTGGGCCAGAATCCCACGCGTTCGTTAATAGACGCAATCAAGTCCGAATTAACAGGTCCGAGGTACGAGCTTCTGAGGCTTCCAAGGAAGCTAGAACTGCTAGATCATCTGAAAGGTCGTCTTTAAACGTGACATTTGAAGTGGAGGAAGGTACTTTGTATGGAGCAGGAATCGCTGATTAAAAAAAAGTAAGTATAATAAGCCGTTAAGCGACTCCGGTTGCGCGCGACTTGTCCTCAAACTTTAAACGCGTTTTTCTCGGAACTACATTTTCAGAAATGGTGTGCATGATATCTCAAGTTCTACTCAACCGATTCACTTGAAATTTAATACAGATCTTCTTTATACATTTTAGTATCGCACAATCAAGAGTGTTTAAAAAAATTTTTCTTTTTTATATTTTTTAAAAATTCCGAACGGCCAAAAAACAGGGAAAAAACGAAACGTATTTTTCAAAACGCCGCCATTTTATGAGAATTTTTTTTTTTAAATCCTCTCGTAGTGCGATAACTATATCCTTCCTCTTCAAGGATTATTAATGGTTTTCCATTTCAGGTCACTGGAAGGACTAATATCCTTAACACCAGGACACGCCATTTTTTCAACAGTCCCCACTTTGCCGGCCTGCAGTTTTTTGAAATTTGATTTTTTACTTTCCGAACACTATAGTGAGGAAAGTATTGTAATCATGTCAAAAATCCGAATTTGAGATTTTGATGTTTCTATACGTTTCGAGGTCCAATGTGTCCGTATTCACTATTTTTGCGATGATGTATGTATGTGTGTGTGTATGTATGTGTGTATGTATGTGTGTATGTGTGCGTGTATGTATGTGTGTATGTATGTGTGTATGTATGTGTGTATGTCTGTGAGTGAACACGCTAGCGTCTAAACGCTTTGTTCGAATAAGCTGAAAGTTGGTACGTATATTGTAAGTCACTATAGTACGAACTCTATAGATTTTGGTGAATCTAGCTCTTATAGTTTTTTTACAGGGACACAAAGAAAAATTCTTCATCATTATGGACTATGGGACCAAAATCTTAAAAGTGCGATAGCATCTAAACGCCTTATTCAAGTCCGAAAAAAAATTATACACATATTATAGGTCTCAAATACTCAATCTGTACAGATTTTGGAGAATCTAGCACTTATAGTTTTTTTTATAGGGACACAAAGAAAAATTCTTTATCATTATGGCCTATGGGGCCAAATTTTTAAAAGTGTGATAGCGTCTAAACGCCTTATTAATCTGAGCAAAAAATTTGCACTCAGGTTACAGTTGCACCAACTGTATAGATTTTGATGAATCTAGCACTTACAGTTTTTTTACGGGAACACAAAGAAAAATTCTTTATCATTATGGGCTATGGCACCAAATTTTTAAAAGTGCGATAGCATCTAAACGCCTTATTCAATTGAGCTGAAAATTTATATGAATATTATAAATCACTGTTGCACTAACTATAAGCATTTTGGTGAATCTAGCATTTATAGGTATTTACAGGGACTCAACGAAAAATTCTTTATCATTATGATCTATGGGCTCAAAGTTCAGTAGCGTTAAATAAAACATCGTGTAATATATGGAGAAAAATACATAAACACTCTATTATGGTTTTCTCTCTTTTGTTTGTTTAAAAACTCCTCTTTCTTCACTTTATCCACAAAACTGTTAATTACTCAATGTTCGGAAAGTCGAGTGGAGTCTCTCCAGAATTTTTTTTTTTTTTTTTTTTTATATTATGCATGTTTTGTATTCTTTAAATATCATTAAAAAACTTATAAAAAAAATGGATGGTAAAAATATTTATTTTATTTTATTTTATTATTATTTTTTTTTTTATCGCCTCCAGAAAAACACCTAAAATTTCAGCTTCTAAACCAGAATACCCCCTTAAAGGCTGTCTTTAAACTTACCTGTCTGACCTGTAAAATATTAGATTTTGTATGTATTATCTTACACAAAAACATCTAAAAGTAGAACGAATTAAAAACTAAAATGAATATATTTATAAAATATATCCTAATAGTTCCAAATTTAAAAAAAAAAAAAAAAAAAAAAAAAGATTACATCAACTAATTTTTACGTTTCAGTTAAATTTCATAGAGAGATATTAATTATACACGGCTTTTACATCCATTGCTATACTGAGGAAGCGGAAATAAAAGATGTATTGGAAAACGTTACTGTATAAAGATTAAAGTTACATCTCTATTATCTTCTAAATCAAGAACATTTATTGTTATTTAGAACAAATAATATTCTTAACAGTGCTAGTATAGAAATTCTATGCGTGTTTTAAATAATATAATCTCTAAAATACATACACATTTTATTTCATAAAACTGCTTTTAAGTGTCTCAATGATGGTATCTATTCTGACAAATTACCATTTCGAAAGATTCTAAATGTAACGGCAAACAGGTAATGCTAAAACAGTTTTTTTTTTCTTTTTTTTTAACACTAGTAAAAATTAAAACGTAATTAAAAGGAAATTTGCATATCTTTTCATAAAACTACTTTTTGTTTCTGAATTTGAGGCAAAATAACGCCCTTTCAAGCCTTTTTGAATTCCTCCTATGTTGCCATTACTGCCTTAAATCTAAACAATTTCACTCTTTTTTTTTTTTTTTTTTTAATCAACTTATATTTTATGTTTTTTTTTTTTTTTTTTTTTTCAAGTAATGAATTTAAACAATGTTAAATAAGAAATATTAATTACGTTAGTTTAATCATATTAATAAAAAAAAAACATTAAATCTCGTTGTTACAATTATTTCTCACATTGGTTATTTTTATACTACCTTTAAAGCTATGTTATTCAAAACTATTCTTATTTACTACCGATTTACTACAATAACGAAATGCAGATGGCTAAAGAATTTAGAAATAAACAATTTATATTGAAAAATATTGTAAGGCAAGCGAGAGAAAAATATTTACTTTTCAAATAGATTATTTTTATCCAGGAAATAATCTTGTCTCTAAAAACTGAACAACCAAAAAAAAAAAGGGGGGGGGGTCTAAGTACTTTTAGTAGACAGAAACACAATACATTGTCAAAACAAATTCGACAAAATTCCTCTGAAAGCTAATGTAATAAAAGAAACCACCTCTTTGGGAATAGGAGATATAAGAAGTAGTTTTTTTAAATAAGAAATTGTTTGTAGCTCAACAGATAATTCTTTGCATTCAAAGAATCAATTTTTTTTTTTTTTTTTTACTTTGAAAACTGCTTTACCAAGCATTTTTGCATTTTTTTTAAACAAAATTAAGATTTTTTTTTTTCTTTTTTTTTTGTGTGTGTGTGTGTATGTGTCTGTACAATTTTATTATTTTTAAATTTTCATATTTTTTAGGGTTTCAAGATGCTAGATGATATTGAAATCAATTCAGTTCGATAAATAGGTAAACACATTGCTCTAATTCTTGTTTAGGTAAGCAGAAATGATTAATTTATTTTAAAATTTATATATATATATATATATAAATTTCAAATGTTTGCACTGATAATGTTATATTAATATACACACACATATATATATATATATATATATGTATATACATTACTAATAATAATTAAGCTGCTAAATCGTTAGTTTAACAGTATCTTATTAATTTTATTTTTTCAGAAATTCTTTTTCCAAATTCATTCATAGTAATTTTTATTTTTGTCATATGCCTTTTTCGTCCATAAAATAGCTATTTTTTTTAGTAAAATGAAGCATACTAGTTAGTTTAAAAGTAAAGGAAATCACAATGAGTATATTTTGATTATATAAAAATGTAAGTTTTCCAAAAATAATTGAATAAATGTTTTTTTTTTTTTGGGGGGGGGGGGATAATTTTTATAAGATATTTTTAAAAGGCGGAGAATGGGTTTCTTGCATTGATCAAATATATTATACAATAAAAAATGTGCGTCTCCATAGAAAAAAAAAATCTGTCACATAAAAGAATTGAACCACAACTACGAAACTCGGGACGTAAATATGGTTGAGTGACTTGCGCAAATGACCGTTCATTTAGCGCCAATGCCCATGTCGAGTGGACAACCTCTAGGAATGAAAACCAGGCCATGTCAAACTGCACTCTGTGTAACTCTCGTGTGATCATGGCATTAGCAAAAAGATTAGTTAAAGACGTACTCAGTGGCGTTCGAAGAATTTGTCTAATGCTAAAGGTATCACATCATAGGGATCAAAGAGGCTGATTGGTAAAACATACAGTTAGACCATTATATTGGATGAAGTTATACTGTAGTTTCCCTGTTTTGGAAGTAGTGTTTCAGAGAAGACACAATAGGCTTTTGCAATACTCTTGAACATCCTCGGGATACCACTTCAAGCGGAGATCGCGCAAAAAAGAAAACGTTCATCTAAGTCTTCTCAAACTTCAACACAACTAACAATTTAACGTCATTTACCAACATATAGGCATGCAATGATTACAAGGGGGATGAATAGCAGAGAGTGGGCTAAAGGTTCGACAATCACAATGACTGAGTCTGAAATTCCACCTCACATATATTTAATGTAGTCTGAAATTATCTCGCTGACAACCAAACTGAAAAACTTTGAATGTACGAATGTCACAGCTAGTGACTAAACCCACTTTTCACTCGAAGCTAATAACCCTCATAAAATTATTACGAAGAGGTATATAAAAATTACACTGGTGACTATATGAGAAGTAATCTTCGGGAATATCTGGTCTAATATAGCTATGCTACAGGGTATTTTCACTACTTCCAGAAACGTCAATGACATTTGTGGTATTTATTTGGCCATTTTTTTTTTCAACGAGCAGGAAAACGTTTAGCCATATATCCATCCATTCTTACACCTTTCCACTAATCGAATTTTTCAGAGATAAACTGGGCCGTCAAATACTTCACATGTCTTAAAATAACATGGAACATTTCAGTCAGTTGTTGCATTATGACAGGATCAGCTACAGTAGGATATCTCTATTTAACCGGTTCTAATCTTAAATGATTAACAACGATGTCAGGGATGGTTTTACCACCCGTTAAAGAGCACATTATTTATATTTCGTTGCACAATAATAAAATAGTGTTTTGAATATTTACTCATATAATCACCATCATTATTATGAGAACTTTCGGGTTCATAAGGTAGACAATTCTACTGCTTATTTCCATAACATTTCAAAATAGAAACTTCTTAAGTTTCATGTATAACAAATGCAGAAGTTTTGAAAAAAAGAGAATTCAAGAAAAGGTGACATAATGATAGGATAGAAACAGTCTGAATCACAGAGGGGAGAAGCATTTACCTAAAATCTTTAAAGAACATAAGTTATATATATATATATATATATATATATTGGGGGGGGAGGAGTAAAATTGAGTTTTAAACTTTTATTTCACTTTTTTCTCGAACATTACAAAAATTAAGAATTAAATATATAATAAAAAAAGAAAAATACTTATAGAAATTTTACAATTTCTAAAACAAATTAATAAAAAATATGAAAAATAGAGAAATATAGATTTTACATTTTAGATTACTTAAAGAGAGCTCCTTCAAAGAATGTGGTTACAGGTGAAGAAGCTTGACCAGAATGCGAATGCATGAAAAAACGATGGGTTTCAGATATCAGGGGGAGCCAAACACTGATGAATTATGATAACCAGATTAGAGTACCTTTATAAATTAAAAGAGTTAATAACTATTATAATTCCCTGATTAGGAATATAATTTTATATTCTTTGTAAATGAGGACCAAAATGCTAATAATTATGATGAATAAGTTTCCTGTAAAAAAATTTTAAAACTTAGAAAAACGGCTTACAAAAACGGACTGTTCTCAGAAAATGAGGACGTCTGGTTACAGTGACTAGAATATAAAGTGTGACAAACGTTAATGATCGAATGCTTAAAAAATTGCTAAAAAATTAAGCTTCCCAGATGGTGCTGTGATTTTTTTCTGTTTTGTCTTCTCAATCGCGCGATCTAAGCACATAATTAACCAATAGGGCGTTTTTTAAGCAATAAACTCGATCGCATTGACTTCTGGTGAGAAGATTAATTTTTAAAGAACTTATTTGCTAGTCGCTTTTCACACTATGTATTTTAGACACTGTAATATAGTTAGCATATGATGAATACATTTTATTCCCTCTGGGGATTAAAAATAATTTAAAGAGATTTGTTTATCCATTTCAATACTAAATGTATGTAGAGTTTCGTAATAGTGTCTAAATTCGTTCTAGGGCAATACACACATATACTTAAAAATAAAGAATGAAACAGAGAGAGAGAATGACTATGAGAAATTTTATTTTTTTTAGTTTATACCATTTCGAAATATATCACCCAAACTTTAGTTCGAAAATATACGGCATACAAAATAAAAATTAGAATAAAAGACCGAAATAATTTTAACAAAACCGAAAAGACACCAATCTAGAAATAAAAACCTTGGCCAATGGGAAAATAAACATATCTTTAATAATGCGTTCATTATCCATCGAATCTATGTATTTGTCAAACTTTAAAATCAACGATTGAAGTTTTGGTCCGTGTCCTCTAAAAGGCACTTTTTGTTATCATTTAAAGTGGTTTGGCATTCTCTTCTAATACATGTTTTCTTATATTTGGGTGATAATTCATAAATCTCGTTCATTTCATCCAAAAACATTTCAGTTTAAAATCATTAGTAAAATGTTTTGTAAGAGTGCACAGTTATTGGGTTGTAGTTGACCGATTAAGTCGGTTTAACGTCATACTAGAGCTACGCAGTCGGCATTTGACGACGGCCTGAGATTCACCCTTGTGTGTGGTCAGTATTATTTTTCAGACAACAGAAAATCCTTTAAAATTTCCAAACAAGCAAACATTGCCGGTTAACCCTTTAAGTACTGAGTTATTTGAAGATTTTTATGCCCATTGGACGGATTTATTTTGTTGCTATATGGAATGATTTTGAATTTTTGACAGAAAGCTCCGCCTGTGGGCGTTATTCTCCCATGTTACAATATTTCAGAACAAAATTTTCTGTATTCACGTTTATATTACAAATGGATATACATTATAATTTTATTCTTTCTAATCAAAGTATTTGTATCCATAGTATATTTCATTATAAAGTTGTGAATATTAATTATATATTTAAAAAAAAATAGCGTACAAATTCCAAAAGAAACACCCACTGGTGGAGTTACAGATTTTCAAATGATGTGAATCTACGTCAGCGGTCGCGAAAGTGTTAATATGTAAAAGTAATACATTTTATTTGGAATATACTTACATTGATGATATAAGTATGGTTGTAAGATATCATAAAAAACGCCAGGAAAGTGTTTGTGATCAACGCCCACTGGCGAGGGCGCCGCATACATCAACGCCTACTTCTTACATTCAGATGACGAGTCAGACTCGTCCACCGTAACGTCGCCCAAGTAAGCAGATGACGAGTCTCACTCGTCAAATGTACCCAAAGGGTTAATTACTATCGGGTTCGCTTAGAGGGGTGTGATATGGCAGTAAACCGATTTAATTTCCTGTCTATTTATATTTCATTCTTGTTGAAATTTGTTTTTAATTTCCCATTTGGCACATTGCATGAGGGTTATTTCAATTCGGATTTACACATTTACAGTTTATCATTTGGGCACGCATCACTGTGATAATATAATTCGAATAATGCAACATGTATATTAAATTGCTTTTTGATGAAAGTCAATGTATTTGATTACATGTATAAATTAAACAAGGCAATTTTCTTGAATTAGGTAGTTCTAAAAGTATATTAAATTTCTATGAAAAAATGACTTGGATTGAAAATTATATCATTCTTCTTCAAAATTTTTGAAAAATGTAGTTCTTAAAGGAACAAATTACTAACATTGTATCAGTAGTTTTTCCACACAATTCTCTAAATAGACATTTTTTTTTTTTTTTTTTTTTTTTTAACGCAACTCTCAAGTATTCATGGAGGATATTAAATTACTTTAAGTATACTGTTATTTAAAGTTTATAAATTTTGAAATTTTCATGGCTTATTTTGGCCTGTTTTAAAAAAGCGCCCTTTATAAGAGACTATCATACTTGTCAAATATCTCATTAATAAGCATAAAATTGTTAACGCCCCTTCTTCTACACCACTTTATTTTTGAGTAATTCTTTCCAAATGTTGTTACGATAATATAAGAATAAAATTACTCTAAAGAAAAGACTAGTGTGAAAAAAAAAGGCGGGTACTGAAAGTTTTATGCGTCATAAGGAGACGGTTGGCAGGTATAAACTACAAATATTAGTTTTATTTCATGAAACACTCTCAAGTTCATACACTCAGTAACAGTAATTTTTTTTTCATTTATATGCACTTTTTATATATTTACACTGAGCGGCTACTATGACCAAAGCACTTCAGATATAGCTTCACAGTATTGCCGCTTGAAGGATAGAGTAGTATGGAAAAAGAAAGCTGAGTTTATGAGACAGTATTATAAGCGAATTACTTGTGAATATATGGGGATAAAACGGAATTTGACAAACTTTGAACGTGTGAGGGGGGGGGAGAGAGAGAGAATCGTAAGGGTTCAGATGCATAGAGCAAGTATCAGTGAATCTGTGGCATTTGTGAAGTATTTACGAGCAGCCGCAGTACATCAAGATTGAACTCTCAGAAAAATATTAAGTCTGAATGGGTAAATTGTGTTTGTCAACGAATAAGAAAAATCATGTTGAGCGAAGAATCTCTCAAATTGTAACTGAAAGAAGACTGGTAACAGTGAAACAAATTAAACCAGATCATAAATAAGAATCGCTCCAAATTATCTCTGAGCGCACAATGAGCCGTACCATGTTTTGTAAGAACTAGAGAAGCCAAAGACCAGCGCGAACAGTGGCCGATCAGTGTATATATACACGTATTATTTTAAACAGATTAATATTTATTTTAAATTTTAACAAAAATACTTTAATAAATCTAATTCTGCAATTAACTACTCAGAAAAGTTTATTCAGCAAAATCTGTAATCCTTCTTACCTTATGCATTTACATAAATGCTCAAATTCATGCATTATTTAAACAATAGCCTCCTAAACTAGATGCCTTCCGCGTTGCTCGGAAACTTGGCAACAGCTCGAACGGTAGACAGCGCTACCTGGTACAGATTGCCTGACGTTTTTATTCAAGTGTCACAAATAATTTTAAGAAGTGATACATGATATATATAATCGACGTTTCTTCGATACTATTCGCCTTTTATGTATATCAAATCCCACTTTTAAAAAATTTTGGTGGCTGTTGAATAAAAAAGTCGCGAAATCTCTACCAGGTGGCGCTATCTACCGTTCGAACTGTTGCCAAGTTTCCGAGCCACGCGGAAGGCTATTAGTTTAGGAGGCTATGTTTAAACATATTATAATATTATTTATTATCTATTATAAAAGGGAAATTTAAGCAAAACTCTTTTGTTTTTAGTTAAACCTTATGCAATTTTATATATATAGATATATGTATATATCCTCTTTAAAATTCAGAAAGGTTCACTATTTCTAGCACGTCAAACGACTCCAAAAATAAAAAATATGTCCAATATACTTATTATTTATTTTTCAGACTATGCTACTTTAACGTATACGAAATGGCTATTCAGTCATTGTACCTCAATAAATAAATAAAGTCACAGTATATATAAAAATGCCTTTTGACTTAATTAGTTTAAATAAGGAAATTTCGTCTCATTATTGGATATTTCCTTTAGAAGAGCGGGTGCTTTCAAATATATTTAAAATGAGATTTTATTCCAAATAAAAAACAAACATGAATTTAATCCGAAAATTACTCGTGCACTTCCTTATTTTGTTTCATTTAAGTGAAGGTAGTTTTACTCTTTTCAAGACAAAAAGAATAATTGTTGGATAATATGCATAAGGAGTTATATCAAAGAGAACACGAGAACATTAATTTAAATGATGACTTAAATACATCAGATATTTATAAAAACAGATCTTTACAAAAATCTCACTGATACATACCAGATATTTATAAATGGTTGGATGAATTTTACTGAAAAATTATTTTAAATATTAATCAAAATTAAATGATAAGGTCCGAACTTCAAGACTTAAATCCACAACTGCTAACTTATACGTTTTACTACAATCGGAAATTTTTAATGGAAATTTTTTAGGAGTTTTCTGTGGTTAAACGCGATATTTTTTTTTTTTTTTTTTTTTTGCAAAATATAGTGGTGTTAATAAGGGTGTTGAAGTTGGAACTCGTGTGCAACTGATGTCATAACCACCAATATGGATATCATTTAAACACTGCTCTACTACTGTCCGAGAGATCTTTCACTCAAAGCTGACAGACCTGAGGTATTCGAACCCAGGTCTAACTCATTGGCCTAGTTTCTCAGGGATTTCTCTTAAATTATCGAGAATACGCAGTGCTAATCCTTATAATCTCTGTAGAGAATTGAATTAAGAACATTCAACAAAAGTTTATGACACTCCAAATCACCAACATCAATATTTCAGGACTTTCTATCTTAATCTGAAAATGTTAGTAATTTCAGTTGGTCCTTCTGTCTGCTTGTATGTTTTTGGAGCTAAAACTAAGAAAGCAGAAACCTTTATAAATTATTTAAACATTGCATAAAACAACTATATATTTATACTAAATATCACATTCTTTTTTATCTGTCTGTTTTACTATTTTTAAAAAGACCCCAATGGAAAGTGCTCTACTCGAGCTTAGGTCTTCCGTACACACAGACAGTCTATTTTAATCAAGTTCAGTCGTAAAGTACTTCTACTACCCTTGTATCAAGTGTTTTAAACTTTTTTCTAGTTGAATACATTTCGTATATTCTAATTGAATATGTTTCCTATATTCTAGTCGAATATTTGCTAGTTGGATATATTTTCTACAAGTGCAGGTCAAAATTGGTTGTTGTTTAAGAGCCCGCTTCACTCACCGCCGCCGGAAGCCGAAGCTAATGTTATTCTATGGAAAGTTTTTCTTTACAAATAACTTATTAATTAATACATATTTTTAAATTCTGTTTTCGCATTCTGAAAATACCCAGCTGTTAAATTTACGGACCTTTTTAAAAAATATATTTTTTGAATTTTTTATATTTTATTTTGAAGTTGCAAAATACGAATTTTCGATAGGTGAAATTTTTTCATTTTGCAATTTCAAAATAACATGTTAAAAATTAAAAAACTACATTTAAAAAAAAAAAAAAAGTCAATTTAACAGTTGGGAATTTTCTGAATGTGAAAACAGAATTTAAAAATATGTATTAGTTAATAAGTTATTTGTAAAGAAAATTTCCCCATAGAATAACATTGGCTCGGGCTTCCGGCGACGGTAAGTGAAGAGGGCCGTTAACAGAGTGAATAGCTCGAAATCAAGATGTCTAAATTAAAAATGGTAACTTTTTTTTAGTTACTTAACAATATTTTTTATAGATATAAGCAATAAATATTATGCATATCACTTCATCATAGTAGTTAATGAGAATCTACCCAGGAGTTTCTTTAGTATACCAC
Organism: Salticus scenicus; assembly: GCA_963930645.1. NCBI lineage: Eukaryota > Metazoa > Arthropoda > Arachnida > Araneae > Salticidae > Salticus > Salticus scenicus. The sequence goes on from OZ005650.1 coordinate 117,688,184, forward strand.
TGATACACAAAGGTCGAAAAAGATATTTGGAAAGTAAAAAAAAAATATAAAAACGTATTTACTTTTTCTGTTTCTTATATTTTTTCTAAGATAAACGGGAGATTTTTGTCGTAATATAGGAATTATTTATTGCACACGTGAAGATTGTGAAAAATTCCCTGAAAAAACAGCAATTCTATAAAAGACTTTCTAGAACAAAAAGGCTACATCCCTAGTAGCAAAAAAAATTTCATAAATGTAATTATCATATAACATCGAAATATTAGAAATATTTCAGAAACATTTCGAAACGTTCAGTTTGCTTTCCAATTAGTTTCAAAAACGTAGAAAGGTCCGCGATCGTAGCAAAAAAACGAATACGTAACAGAAACGTTTCAACTACTTAACAGATGGAACATCGAAATTGCGAATGCTTCAGAAAGGTATCAGAGAGCATACATAAATTTGTTACGTTTTTGAAAAGCTTTTTGCAACATAATTGAAACCTTCTGTGCTGTATAGGATGTAGCTTCTCGAGATTTATGCACTGTAAAAAATATGTCCTATTTACTGCCAGAAATTCTCTGTATTTTGAGAAAATACGCGTAATTTACGAAAAAATTACGTTGTCAGAAGGCATTTTCTGAAATTACAGAGACTTTTTGGCAGAAAATAGGACATATTTTTTACAGTGCAGTATGATTAATGTGAGGTATATACGTTCTATTCTTATAAATGCATTTCACATTTCTTTTATAAATTCGATTTTACATGTTCTTTAAATTACTGGTACTTTGAAGAAACTTCGGTACACTGTTAAAAATAATAATTCAATGTTTTACCCTAGAAAAGGTGCAAATTAGAAACTTTAGCTCAACCAACGTTTTAAGAAAGTTGGTGCTATATGTTTCACCAGTTTAATGCTATTTGGAACATAACCATCATTAAAATATTGCTTTTCAAATAGCACTATTATAATGGTGAAACATAGAGCGCCAAAATTCTTAAATTGTTGTTTGCAGCTAAATTTTTCTAATTTACACCTTTTCTACGGTGAAACAATGAATTCCTTTTTTTAACTGTATAAATAATGGGTTATATAGATATGAAAAAGAATCCTAGAAGTAGAATAAATTGCAATATTAAATCCTACACTAATAACTGAAAAGAGGTAATGCAAAAGTAGTTTGCAAAGGTCATTCTTTATATTACATTAAGTTTAACATATATATTACATTTATTAAAGCTTTAGAGTATAATTGAAATTTATGTAAAACAAGTTCGATATTTAAAAAAAAAAAAAAAAAGCTTTTTCTTTTTACTCTTTTACTTTTGATAACTTTATAATGCTATAAATTATTAATAGAATTAGTGTTCTCTTTCACTAAAAGAGTTAAATTATTTTATTAAATGTTGTCATTTTTCTTTCTTATTAATCTTTAAAGAATTCTGCGTTTAAAAGAATTCGAGCAAGTTTAAGTTACTGCATTTACAATTATACAATTACACGCAATGGAATCCATTAAAATAATTTTTTTAAATTATTTATGGCGTAATTAAAAGATTCCGAAAGGCAAAATAAAAGATAATGAATAAGATGAATAAGTATTTTTGAGCGGCACGTAAAACTTTCTCGAAGGTATCTTTAATTGAATATGTTTAAACAAATTACGCAGATTTCTCCACATGAAACCAAAAAATATCTTCACAAACTTTTGTTTAACTCTGAAACCAAGCAACTAAAATTATTTCTTTTAGAAATAACTGAATTGTGTGCAAATAGCGAAAAGAAATTCAATTTGCAAGCAAACGAGTTAAAAAATGGTTTGTTATCATTGGAATTTAGAAAAATTTAGAGTAAAAGTTCAATCGTATGTGACAAGTTTCAACAAACATAAATGATTAATTTGACAATTATCTTTTTCAAAAAACGTTACTGGGTGTTATTAACGATATAGCTGTTTTGAGTTGTCTTATCTTCCTAATGCATTTGCTTTAGATTTGTCTAATGCAAGAATAAAGATCGTAATATAATTTACAAATAGTGCTTGCATTTCTGAGATAAGAATTGGCGATATAAATCAAAATGTATGTAGAGGAATTTGTCTGTACATTTATTAATATATTATTGAATCAGTTTAATATATTATTTATAATTTATTATATGATAAATAATACATTTCAGATATGTGAAAGCTGTGAAAATTAATATAGTTTGATATTAAGGAAAGGATATATTGTCGTATTTGTATTAAGTGCATTTACTAAATATTTAAAGAATTTGAGTATTATATATGTGTGTGGGAATAAATTACTATTCTAGATTTATGAAAATTTGCATACGTATGTAAAAATATTAAATATAGTAAGTTTTAAAAAGTATTTTTTTCCCAAACATTTAAAGTATTGCTTCCTGTTTTATTTTTAACTAGATTCTCTAGATTTACTTTTATTATTATAATTATTATTTACAACACATTTTAAACTTATTTGGATATTACTTTATGGGGGAATTAAAAACCTAATTTTAAAAATCAATTAGTGTTTGAAAGCGTAACTGGTTGATAGAAGCAGAAACTTTTCTTTAATGTAAATTATTTTTACTTTGTAACGTCGAAAAGGTAATGTTGTATAGAATTATTTTCGTACTGTTCTGTTTTAGAAAATTTCTGTCAACGTATTTTTGCCATGGCATACGGATACTTTATAGCAACTTAGCTGACAGAAATTTTCTGTAATATAACAGAATTTTTTATTTTATTTTATTATTCTTATTTATTTATTTTTTACAGTATACGTGTGTAGATTTTTACAATACTAAGACTGTATTTTTAAAATATGATTTAAAACACACCATTATTTATTTATCTATCTTATGTAAGGGGGTACTTCAAAATACATAAAAGAGAAAGAAATATCAAGAAAAGTAATCAAACTCTTCAAGTGATTAAAAAAAAATAAACTAGTGGATCTGCAGATCAGGAGCCTCAACGTCCTATTTGCATCAGACATTATTCAATAGGTCATTTTTATTTATTCCTTATTATATAATAGTATATATTGATTCGATCGACTTATTACCATAATCACATTCCTGAGGGGGGCTACTGCCCCCCTCAACCCCCTGCTGTATCTCTCTTTCTATACCTATTTTTATATCATATAAAGTGTTACGGAATTGTAAATAATTGCATTTATTTTTGTATAAATTCTTTCAAAAAGGCTTAGAAAGTCGATAAAATGCTAATTTTGTGTATTTCTAGTCATTTTAGCGTTAAAATAGCCTATTTTTCCTTTAAAAACGCATTAAAAATCTCCAATAAGGGAAAAAATGGATTTGGCGCCAAATTTGGCGACTGTTTCCCTCCTTGGCAACCTTGGCGAGAAAATCCTTATTAGGGATATACCAAATATGGAAGTTTTAATCTCACTGGCTGATGAGATACGAGAATTCTCCAGAACAGTCTGTCCAGAACAGTCCAATCTCAGATCTGTGTCAGTTTCGTCAAATGCTTGCTTTGCTTTGGGCTTCTTTGAATGGGACTTGCTTTATGTGTTATTGATAAACAGTTTGTACTGTTGTTTTGCTGTTAACGGCTGTTGTTTAAGCTATGTTTACTGGATGAATTGAAGCTGATACTTAGTTTATAGACCTGTATTTTTCTGGAACTTTCTGTGAATAAATCACTGAATTTTTGCAAGTTTCGCCTTTCATTCTCGGACAGCTTACGAACCCCCAAGTACCAAACAATATGTATTCTAAAAAACGACGGTCTTGTATTATTTACCTGAAATTTATAAATACCAAATTTCATACAAAAAAAATTACATATCATATCGGAAATATTTTGCGTAACCTTTAAACTAATTATCAATTCTCTGCCCACAATTTTCAACAGGAAAACATGCTTTTAAAATTCTAATAAAATTTCATTATATTTGATGGGGAATGTAACCATGCTAAGTACACTTTTAAGAAATACCGACTATAGACCGTAATAGTACGAAATTCGTTTATGTATTCCGGAAAAGTAGCCACAGTCATTATAAACGCCAATAATAAGAATAAACCTAATTAATTATAACTCATTAATATTTCAAGCTAGTGGTCCCATAAACTATTTAGTCTACACATAACCTTTTTTAAGAGTAAACATGATTTTAAGCATCTTTATAATGTATGTTAACTTTATTAAGTTCAATTCAAACGCATTAAAGTGCGCGCTTAAATTAAAAAACTGTCCATAGGCTCTAGTGTTACGAAATTATTTCGTGTGTCTTTGTAAACGAACCATAAACATTGTATACACCAGTAAAAACTGTTCAGCTTATTTTGCGTTTAAAATTAATAATTGTTCCAAAAGTAACATCGTTTGGATGACTACGTGACATTGTCAGAAGACTTTTGTAAGATCCTGCACATTAATTAGAAAGCTTAAGAGCACATATTTTCTTCAAACAACATAAGTTTAAGCATCTTACTCACGTACGCTAGTTTCATTTTCTTCATTGCAAAGTAATGAAATTAAAATGCGTTTAAACGAAATTCACCCCATACGTCGTAATGTTAAGAATTTTGGCGTGTCCCTGTACACAGTTTATAAAAAATATAGCAATAAATATTATACAGCTGCTTATATGCAAAGCTGGAATATGTGCACCAATTTGCATGTCAATCGAAGGATTTTTGCGGCCGCTATTGCGGTACATACAAATTCTTCCCATAGGCCGTAAAGATAAGAAAAACTTTGGCGTGTCCCTGTACACGAACGACAAATGGAAAACACACCTAACACTATACAGCTAATTCCGTTGGGCTCATGAATATGTGTATCGAATTGCAAGTAAATAGCGTTATTTTGCGGGCCGCTATCGCGGTACATACTAGATCTTCGCATAGGCCGTAATGATAAAAAAAACTTCGGCGTGTCCCTGTACACGAACTACAAATGGAATGCACACCCAAAACTATATAGCTAATTTCATGGGGATCATGAACATGTGTGCGAAATTTCAAGTCAATAGCGTGATTTTTGCGGCCGCTATCGCACGACAGACGGACAGACGGAACCCAAAATCCTTTTTAGTCTCAACAAAGGGCCTCCATTCACGTTTCGTCAAAAATTGGAAGTCAATAGCTTGATTTTTGCGGTGGCTATCGCGGTACATACAGATTCTTCCCATAGGCCGTAATGATAGAAAATCTTTGGTGTGTCCCTGTACACGAACTACAAATGGAATACACACCTAAAACTATGCAGCTAATTCCCTTGGGCTCATGAACATGTGTACCAAATTGCAAGTCAATAGCGTGATTTTTGTGGCCGCTATCGCGATACATACAAATTTCTCCCATAGGCCGTAATGATAAGAAAAACTTTAGCGTGGCCCTGTATACGAACTACAAATGGAATAAATACCAAAAACTATACAGCTGAATTCGTGGGGCTCATGAACATGTGTACCAAATTTCAAGTCAATAGCGCTATTTTTGCGGCCGCTATCGCGCGACAGACAGACACACAGGCACAGCCCAAAACCGTTTTGAGTCTCAACAGAGGGCCTCCACTGACGTTTCGGCAATAAATAAATAAAAAATAACTTAGAAAACAGATACAAAAAAAAAATTATATTTAGAATAAATAACAAAATTAGTAAAAAATTTGAATAAATCCTATGGATATTTATGTGCAATAAGATAATATAATTCGTTTTACTAATAAAATTTTGCAAATTTTTATTATAACATTAAAAAAAAATTGTTTTAATACTTCAGCTGTTAAAGTTTTTGATATTTTTGATTAAGAATATATTTTAGACTTTGAAATAGGATATTTTGTTTAGCTCAATTGGTCATAAAAATTTAAACATCTACTATTAAAAGAAGTGCAGGAAAATCAGTCCATTTGAAAGATTAAAACTCAAAGCATGTTTCTGTATCTTCTGACTCTCTCATACCGTGATCATATGCATAACAGCGATTTTTCGTGAAAATGCATTGATCAATGCCAGTCAATTGAAATAATAATAATATTATAGTTTTAAAAAATTAAAGAACACGCTTTTATAGAAATGTGAACTAAAAAGCACAAAATATCTATCTTTGTATTAAAATGCAGGGTAAGAGAAAATCGTGTGAGTGACACACCATAATATTTACATACATTTAAATCTTTAATTAAAATAATTTAGAATTAAACAAAAACTATTTTTTTTAAATCTTCCCTGGCTGGGATCGAACGCTAAACCTTTAGTTTCGTAGCGCGGAGCTATAGCTCAACGCCACGGCGTTCACGTAGGGAAAATCTTTTTTTTTACAATATAGATTTTTTGTTTGCTCCCAGAGCGGTTAGAAACACATTATACATACAAACTTGCATACAGGTGAAGCTAATAAAAGCGTGTTAAAATTTGCAGCTTCTTTTGTGTTATTTCAACTTTTGGGATAACATTTTATTTTAGCGTTTAAAGTTGCATGAATATTTTTAAAAAGGACTTTATTATTTTTTGTTCCGCAAAATATCTTCAAGGTGTAACATTTTTTGTTGTACAATTACATTTATAATCAAATATTCTTCTTTATTTGGTTTACAAAAGAATTTTGTATTTATTTTACAGGTACTCTGATGGTATTTATGCGCCCAAATAATATTCTCAACACTGCCTTGTCAAAATTTTTAATAATAAATATAGAAAAACATTTATATTTGCATTTATTATATAATATAAAAATATTATGTAAAATGAATTAGATAACATTATATTATATAAATATACAATATAATGTTATTTAATATTTATCATAATATTAATAGATTAAATAATATAAAACCACTTGTTTATTTATTTATTTAATATCCATGATTCGTTATTAATAAAAGAAATATATAGAATTCGACATTAATAAAAGAAATATACTTTTAAGAATGAAGTATAATAAAGTTATGATTTTTGGTTGTTGAAAATTTGTCTGCATATTACCAATATATTGGAATTTATATTGCATTAAGTCAAAAGTAATAATTATGCTTACTTTTTTTTATATATTTTTTTTAATAGCAGCTGACAAATTGGACCATTTTACCCCAAGCCCGGGATAAAATGGTCCATGGCTCAGGGCACTATGTACCACAGGTAAAATTTTAAAAGTATGTTAATGTAGTGTATTTTTTGATAGTACAAAATGTAGAATACATTATATTTGTTTATTTATGTCTTTGATTCAAACAAATAATGTAATATTAATGAATATTAAAATTAGAAAATGATAAACCAAAAGACTTTTGTGACACTGACAGTCTGCTGTTTTTTTTTTTTTTTTTTTTTTGAGTTGTAAGTTCTGAAAGAATCATCTTTACAATAGCTTAAGAATTTATAAAAGATTCGTCAAAACATTCAGAAAAAATATCGATATCTTGATTGGTTTTTCCTTGCATGAAACTCACAGAAGGAGATTCTTTATCCTCCATTTATGTGATTAAGCTAACAAAATGTAAAACCGTCTTTTTCGTCAAATTTTTGACAAAAATTTATCTACACGCTTTTATTTTATTAGTATTAAAAATTTAAAATATAATTATATTAAAATATAATTATTCAAAATTAACTTATTTTTTTTTTTTTTTAAATAAATAGAAAAAAGAAACGCAAAGTAAATTGCTTGCTTATTTATCTTTGAAATACATAATAGATGTAATTAAGGTTAACTCCGAAATTTGTAAATATAATTTACAGATAAAGCTTCAAAAATGTAGATTTTGTTAATCAGTTTTTTTATTTCTTAATTCTAACTATAATGTTCTACTTTAAAAAGAATATATGACAGAGAATTGGGATAAAATGGACTATGGTCCATTGTACCCCAAGATCCTGTTGGTCCATTTTACCCTACGTGGAACTCTGACAACAAATGCTTAAAAAACTAACAAATCTTTTTTTTTTTTTTTTAATTATATTAAATATAATAATAGATGACTTTAGTTCTTTATTGTGCTGAATAACGTGTACCGGATCATAATTCTTGAATGATGAAAAGAAAAAATGTTTAACTAAAAATATTTACTTTTGGCTACAACGAACTATTATTCTAGAATAAAATGGCAAAATTGTTAGCTAGACATGAAGTGCTAGATAAATTTCATCACTGCAGTGCTGTTATCTAAGTATCAAAATACGAAGCATAGAAAATAATAAATAAAATCAGTACTAGAGTTGGTCTTTTGTACCCCGCTATCCTCTATGATGTATTTTATTTACAAAATTAAATAATTTTATAATTTTATATATTTCGAAAGACATAAAAACTTTTGAAAAGAATTAATAAATAAAATATTCTTAGAACGCAAAAATGATTAGCGAGTGATATAAATATACAACATAAAATAAAATACATTATTATTTTTTTTTAATGAAATAGAGAAATAAATAAATAATTGCAAGATAAAAAGAACTTTTTATATACCATATTTTTAAATTTTCTGCTAAATCATATAAACGTTACCAAAGGCAGCGGGGACTCCTAAAAGTATTTAAAAAATTGCATTGTCACCGTGTTCCGAGGAATTCTGAAAGTTTCAAATGTCTAGCTAGTTGAGAAGTTATATGATTGTTGAATCACATAAGTGCTACCGAAGGCAGTGGGGACCCGAAACAATTAGCTAAAAGTATTAAAAACATGCATTGTGACCTTGTTCTGAGCTATTCGAAAAGTTTCAAATGTCTTGCTAGTCGGGAAGTTATATGATTGTTGAATCATATAAACGCTACCGAAGGAAGCGGGGACTCGAAACAATTGGCTAAAAGTATCAAAAAAATGCATTGTTATCGTATTTTGAGCTATCCTAAAAGTTTTAAATGTCTAGTTAGTTGAGAAGTTAGTTAAATAAATTTTCTATTGAATAATATAAACGCGACTGAACGCAGCGGGGACCCTATACAGTTGGCTAAAAGCATAAAAAAAAAAAAAATACATTATCCCGTGTTCTGAGCTATTCTGAAAGTTTCAAATGTCTAACTACTCAGGAAGTTAGTTAATAATCGATTGCAAGATTTTTATTGGACAAACAAACAAACAAGAATACGAATTAATTAAAACATGGTAAAATGATTTAACTTATGCGATATCCTTGTACATCAAACAAGATTTGATAAGCATGGACAGAATTGCTCGTCTATTTTCGTAATTGTGATGTAACATGAAATTGCTTTTGATGCGTTAGAAATTCCTTATAAGTCATTAACTCTTCATTAAACTCCTGATTAGTTAGCAAATTAGAAGTCCTCAATAGTTCTCTTTAGTTGACAAAGGATTGTTTGCTTACTAAAATACGGTTTACTTAACTAGATTCTTTAGGAAATAAAGTTAAAATTTAATAATATTAATTTATCTTCGTATACATTTAAAAAGTATTATCAGCGTATCCTACTTATTTATTTAATTTTAATCACTTTTCATCTATTTTACTTATTTACATTTTTGTTATTTTGCAAAATGAATCAAGTTCATTATTGATATTTCATAGCCTAAAATTAAAATATTAAAGATTTTAAAAATCATTTTTTAATACTATATATACACACACTCCCCCCCCCCCCACACACACACATATGTATATTATATTACATCTGTAGGGGAGACTGGGGCACAGTGGACCTAGGGGTACAGCGGACCACCCCTATTTAAATCTTTTAATATTTAACTCTTTTAGTTTATATTGCGACTCATAGATGACAGCATGATACTACTTGTATACATCCAAAACACAACATGGTAAATGCTAAGGTAGCTTTTTATACAATTTTTATGTTTTGAGCTGCTCAAAGTAATTTTTCAAGCTTGAAGTTTTTATTTTTATTTTATCAGGACTTAACTATTGACTACAAATATTGGACAGTTGTTAAGAAAAGGTAAGATGTTGTTGTTTTTAAATTTATAAAAATTATTAGCATATTTATTGTCTATATATAATTTTAATATTATTATTTGTTTTGTCTGGACATGGGGCACAGTGGACCGCCTTCAAGTGTGCCTAAAAGTCCAAATTATATTTAATACCTTATTTATTTTAGTCAAATTTACATATACAAATGTAATGTGACTCAAAATAATTAATAAAAATAATAATAATCTTAATGTTATAATAAAATAAATTTCTGAAAAAGGAAAATAGTTGAATAGTAGTATAATAATTATGAATATCTAAATTTAATAACTATTTGAATTGTTTAATATTAAAAAAAATAAATAAAATGATTAGTTGATATAATAAATAGTAGGTTATATAAATTTATTGTTGTTGTTTTTAGAAATAGCATATGAAAGATAAAAGTAGAATAATTTTAGTTAAATTTATCTCACAAATATAATGTAAAGTATTAATATCTCAAAATAATTAATAAAAATGTTTGAACAGCAATATAATGTTTAATTATATATTTCATAATTTTTATAACTCTATAACATTAATAAACAAATAAAAAATATATCTTATTGTTTTCAGTGATGGCACGAAAAGACAAAGGAAATGTGATACAGGGATTCTTCCTCTAATTTGATTTCTTATTTATTTTGATTTCCTTTAAATTTTAGTAATTTTATTTCCTAAAAATGTTCGAATTATGTTATTTAGACTAGTATTACATAAGAAACTAATTTTAGAAGAAAACAAAATGAGTAGTTTATATTAATTGAACATGAACAACAGAGATTGGTCCACTTTGTGAGTGCACACAATTTATTTTTTTATTCGTAATGTATTCGAAGTATTGTTATAAAAAAATTAGGACATGTCAAGAAATGTTTAAAGAATGTTAGCTAATTTTTTCAAGTACCTTGCTTTTTTATTTTTGATGAAAACATTTTATAAGTGTAAAACTGGTCCACGGTGCCCCAGTCTCCCCTAATAAGAAATTTTGATTTTTCAAAGAACATAAATTGATTTGACCATAGAACACATTTACCATAGAGCAACATTATATTTAGCTATCGGTAGCTGAAAGTACAGGGCTGACACACACAAACATTTTTATTATTTCATACCACTATTTCCATAGCATAAAATTTATGATGAATTTATAGAGGCAAAGTGCTGATGTACCGGCGAAACTATGTTATAAACTTTATTTTGAAATAGTGGTACGAAAATAATATAAAAATGTATCCTGATGTAACCCTGTAAGTAATGTGTCGCATCAAAGAAGGGCATTTTACATGCATTTTATCATTTTGTTAACACTATTTTTAAGTAGTGATTTTATATTATTATTACATAGCATTAAAGCATTCACAATTTTTTTTACAAAAATCGTGTTAATAAATTAATGAAACACACCCAAAAATAAAAACTGCTGCTAACTCCGTTTAAAGCAAATGAAATAGTTCGCGAAAATTATGGGAAAAAATCAATGCCGATTACATAGAAAGCGTTGACATTGCCATTATATTTAGCTCGCAAGGCTATTTCCATAAAGGTAAAAAATACGACTGCAGCGATCCTATGAGTGCATGTGAGAAATACATTCATTAAGAGAACGTATGCCCCAAAAAAACTAGTTCTTCAAACTTCAAACGTAAATATGCCATGTTATCGTCTGCTAGCTTCTTATAGAATATTAACTTTATTTTGAATGTCAATAGCGTTGAAAAATGTATTTTTATTAAAAATATTTATGGTGTAATGTTATGTATTTCTTGTACTAAAATCTTATAACTTAATTTTTTTTATCATTAGTGATTTTTTACTTTTCAAACAATAGAGTTCTAACAACCACGTGACTTTCTTCTTAGCAACCGTACTTTGCTGAAGGACAATGCTAATTTTTCCATGCCTTTGGAAGCGTAGTAGTCGAATTTTTTTTATGCTTTTATAAATACATTTACAACACTGTGTTACAATAAATTTGTAACACTATTCCGCAATGATAAAATGGGTTAGTGGGGTCAACTGTCCCTCAGCAAACATGCTCGTGACGTCATCTGTTAGAACTCTATACCTTTTTTATGTGTTGTACTATTTTGCCATGTGTTACTTTTCGATTAAGCCTATTTATTTATCAGTCTTACACAAAATCTGTTACAGTATTTTTTAAAGAAAATAAAACTTTATAAATCACAATTGATAAAAAATTAAGTTATAAGATTTCAAGCCAAGAAATACATATTACTTAATCACGTACTCTGAATAAAAATTTATATTTTAACGCTATTGGCATTCAAAATAAAGTTACACTAAGCGACAAAAAAAAAAAAAGCCGCACTTGGATATTTTACTTTCCCCTTTCTACAACCTCCAATTTTATCATTTAAAAAGCAAATTTTCGAACAGATTTTATTACGTCGTCCTCCACGTACACTTTAGGAATGAGCCCAGTGTTAAAAATAAAAAGCAACTGCCAGGAAAATTATAATTTTAGAAAGTATTCAAAAATGGCAAGTATAAGGGATTTAACGATGCCACAAAAAGTATTAATTTTAGAATGAAAGTCAAAAAATATTTTAATACGTGAGATGGCAAGTTAATTAAATGTTAACAAAATATTTCCGAGATGATTTTTAGGAAGATATAAATTTTTTTGGCTGTTTAAACGGAAAATGCGTCTTTAGGCGGCCATGTTGCCCATCAAAGCGAGATGATGGCAAGTTAAGAAACAAAAGTTTAAAAAAAAACCTATTTGTACATGCTCATAACTTAGAAATATTTTAATACGTGAGATGGCAAGTTAATTAAATGTTAACAAAATATTTCCGAGATGATTTTTAGGAAGATATAAATTTTTTTGGCTGTTTAAACGGAAAATGCGTCTTTAGGCGGCCATGTTGCCCATCAAAGCGAGATGATGGCAAGTTAAGAAACAAAAGTTTAAAAAAAACCTATTTGTACATGCTCATAACTTAGAAAATATTTAAAAAAAAGTACATAGCAAAATAATTTCTTCAAAAACAGTGCGGGGACAATTAAACAAAGTATGTTAAAAACCAGAAGATCTGCAAAATATAGCCATTTCTAAGGAAAAGAATTAAAATAAGACTTCAGTTGACAAAAAATTTAAAAAAATTATCAGTTAATTATTAGGCCGAACTGGTTTTCTCTGATGAGTCAAGTTTATTTTATTTCGGGCTAATTAAAAAAACTAGTAAGATGATAAAAATGTGACCGAATTATTGAAAATTGCATTCATAAAACAGTGACGCATTCTCCATACATTATGGTACGGAGATGCATAAATTTTCAATGAGTCGGGTAAGTTTTTATGCTTAAGGGATCAACTAACTCGAAATAAAACGCGGCCATTACAAAAACGGCGCCTGACCGACTATTTTGAAGGTATCTCAGTCTTTCCCGCAAACAGAATTTCAAGATGATATTGCACCATACTAAAGTTAACACCAACTTTAAGTTAATTCTCACAAAGAATATCGTAGAATTCCTTTTTCATCAGACTTGGAAATAGCCCTAATCTCAATACGCTCGAAAATGTTTAGTCTATAAAAAAGCGCGGGAAAGGGGCAAGGACTAAAAAATTGCAACCTACAACTCTCCAAGGACTAAAAAAAAATATTTATGATATTTGGCACAGAGAAATTTCTGATATTTATACTAAAACACTGCATAATACTATGCCATTGCGCATTAAAGCAGTAATTCCATATAAAGGTGGAATAATTAAATGCAGAATACATATTTTTATTAAAAAATTACTTAGATCTAAAAAATAAATAGTTTTATTTCATGTATTAAAATATAACTTGTTTATATCATGTAATAAGCCATAATACAGTGCAAAGTATATGTTTATTATATTACGTTTAAAAAGAATGTTTTTTGTAGATTTTTAATAATTACTTCGTAGAGTGTAATAAAGTGAATCATTAAATCAAAAATGTACATAGGTATCATTTCATCTCTTTCATATTATGCAAACATGACAGTTTTATTTGTTTCAACCATTAGTTTTGAAGTTATTGCAAATAAAAGAGGTATAAGTCAATTTTTCTGCAGTGAGGCTTTTTTTTTTTTTTTTTTTTTTTTTTTTTGTCGCTTAGTGTACTATTCTATAAGAAGCTAGCAGATGATGGGTTGATTATTTGTATTTGGGTGTTTCGATTAATCCATATTACAAAATTTCACAATAGCAAATCCCAACAATCTTATATACTTCTCACATAAAAACAACACAAACACCCATGCCCGAACCGGAATTAGCAGACGGTGACGTAGTATATTTACGTTTGCAGAGCTAGTTATCTTGTAACATGCACTCTGTTATTAAGAAAGCACCACATAATTGACATTTTAAAGTATTACGTACAAAACTTTGAATAAACACCATAAAATGCAATAATCTCGCAAGAATTGTTTCGCGTAAAAAGCACACGACCCTTCGTCAATCGAACAAGGTAGGAACGAGTGCTGCAGTTGAGTTGGTGTGCTCCCGCTTTGACTTCAGCATTCGTGCCTACTTTGTTCGCCTGACGAAGGGTCGTGTGCTTTTTCGATCCGAAACACCTGTTGGGAGATTATTGCATTTTATGATGTTTATTCAAAGTTTTGTACGTAATACATGCAATCTGTAAATGAATGTATTTCTCACACTCCCATACAGGATCGCGGCAGTCGTATTTTTTACCTTATACAAGTAACATTGCGAGTTAAATTCAAACAGAATGTCAACGCTTGTATCTAATCAGCTTTGGAAAAATTGTCAAAAAAATATTTCTTCAGGCATAGTCATAATAGTTTAGATAACAAGATAAAAGTAAAAAGAAATCTAATGTAAAGATTTATTAGAATTGCAATCCTATATCATCTATAATAGTCGCTGGTTTTAAAAAGAAATATACATATGGTACAAAAATTATTTGGAAGCATTAATAAAATTTTCGTGAAACGACTTTTATTTTTGGTTACAAAGCAGGGGATGCCAGGTCAAAGTACTTACTTTTTAATGTACTTTGCCGTTTAATTCTTCCCCTCTTTTTACTTTCTTTTACCCATACGGAAGAGAAAGTATTATTTTATGGTCAAATTTTCGAATGTGAGTTTTTGTTATATTTACAAGTTTTGAGGTCCCCTGAATACAAAAATCATGTTTTTAGTGGTTGTTCTGTGTGTGTCTGTCTCTGTGTGTGTGAGAGAGAGTCTGTGTGTGTGTCTGTCTGTTATCAGCATATCTCAAGAACAAATAGCAGCAGAGATACAAAACTTGGTATTCTAAATGTGTATCATATAGGGATGCTCCACTAAGCATTTCGTTGAGATGAAGCAAATGGTTCGTGTACAGGGACACTCAAGAGTATTCAAATACATTACGTCTATGGGGGAAGTTGCAGGTAAGTAGAGTTTAACATCTATAGACTACACTAAACCAAATGAAATGAATATATATTTTTTATATGCATAAAAACATGCCTCATGTAGAATAGGGCAGGAAAATCATTCACTGTTCATTTACAAGGCTACACAAAAGAACTAGATTATAGTGCGACAATAGCTGAAAATTGATGGAAGTGCATTTCAGGTTGTGTCGTATATTATTACTATAGGATTATATTTAGGGGCACTATGTGGTTTGTGCATATTCTTTAAATGATATACAGTGTTGCAAATATTTAAGCGACAACATTCTTTTTTATTGTTAGTGGAAGTGCTTTACTATAATATTTTACCATGTCCAGGAAAGCTGCCCAGGAATGGAATTGAATTACTGAAAGACATATGATAAATAATGTTATGTTTTTAAGCTAAATGTTCATCGCTTGTTTTTTTGTGTATGTACACGTTTTGAGGCTTCCTGATTACCAAAGTCAAGTTTTTTAAAGTTTGATTATTGTGTGTGTCTCTAGAGTAACTTAAAAACGAATAATTTCAGGAGATTCAAAAGTTGTATTTTCAAGTTAATGGTTTTTTTTTTTTTTTTTTTTTTTTTGCTGGAAAAGTTTGATTAAGACTGATAAGTTTCAATGAATGTTGCATGTGAAAGTTGTCTGAATAATTTTAAGTGAACTTTTAATATTAATATCAGATTTAAATTCTATATAAATGTCGGTGCATTAATTAAACGGGGATTTGAGGGGGTCAGTAGCCGCCCTCACACGGAACTATTTTTCATATAAAAGTCTTCCAAAGCCTAATTTGAATTATTTTAACATATATTTACATAATAGTACTCGTTATGTTACCTCTTAATTTCCAACCTGTATTTATAGTATCAAATTTCAGGGTAAGAGAAAGTCGTGTGAGTGACACACCAGATTATTTTTGTTTTAAAATGACTATATTAACTCCTTCTTTTATGATAGTCAAATGCTGCATTCAATGAAATTTTTAATATTAGATAAACATTTTAAAATCTTCGAGAACTTTTGCACTAACAGTTTCCATGAACAAGGTAATATAATATTTTAAAAGTTATATTTTTATATTTCTTATTATTTCTATTTATTTATTTATTTTGGAGAAATATCCTCTCAACCAATTATTTTTTAATGCTTGTATATTATTATTCTCATAAATTAAGGCATTCTAAATATAATCTACATAATTCGGATATCTAAATGTATCCGAAATCAACATTTCAGGTAAAGTCTTATGTAAATTATCCCTTTTAATCAGCTAATTAGAATGCATTTGATAAAAACTCCTGATGCCTTCAAGTTGTATTTCTGATTACTGTAGAAAAATTTCCTTTATTACTTTCTCCAAATTTCTCAAATACTTCATTTTGTAACAAGGTGAACTATGGCGTCACGTTTCACCTTATTTAATTACATAACTATTGAACATATTCAACTTCTAAATGCCTGCTTTCAAAATTAAACTTTTATACACATAATTCTCATTTAATTAAATTCCAAATAATTCCCATTCTATCACTTTTACTGAATACAGTGAATATTTCTAATTCGATCTAGTGTTAATTGGATATAGTATAACATTTTATTAAAAATTTTTGCAAGAATAGAAAGAACGGCTAAATTAACTTTGAGTTAAAAATTGGTATGTATGAGAAGAAATTTCACTCAAAATATCGTGAAAATCATATACATTAGAAATAATTAAATTAATTTAATTGCAATCTGTTTTCAATTTCAGTTTGAAATGTTAATCAAACTGTAATCGAATTGCTTGGCTAACCGTCAGCGTTATTTTTATGAAAAACGAAGATTTTTCTTTTCTGTATAGTTTTAAACTGAATTAATTAGCATTCTTTTAAAAACACATTTCAATGTAAGTAACATAGTAAGAAAAATTTTGCTAAGCACAAATTTGAACTAAATCTTATATTCATATTATATTCTTATTTGCATGCATTTTCTCGGATAGTATATTAATATTGCAATATATATATATTTATATACAAATACATATACAGTAGCCGCCGCTTTATAAAATCACGTTTGTTTTCATCAAAATGGTTTTATTAAGCGGCTGATTTTTAGATCCGGCGAACACGCCCGAACTCAATAAAAGAGTATTCGTTACTTAAATATGGAAAGAAATTCTTCTTCGCCCATCAATCTATCAACTAGCCATTCATAGGAATGGGGTTTTTGCTGCTTATCATTAACGTAAAATTTTCAGCTTTTAAGGACAAAATTACGCAAAAGATGTATATTTTCTTTGACCTGGCATTTTTGTACCTATCTAGAAATGCTACATTGATGACTTCTGCTCTCCTTATTCACTTTCGCTTGCGATTCACGCTTCCATTTGGTACAATTTAGGCACTAATGTCATCTTTATTATTATGTTTACGTGAAACAAACTGAGAAATTTCAAGCTTCGATGTACACTGTTAAAAATTTCTGTAAGTTTAATGTAAATATTTATCCAGAGTCTCTGTAAATTTACAGAAATTCTTAGTTAAAAGTGAATAATCGAGATTCTCAATCTTTATTCTGTATTTTTACCTAATTTTATTATTTAATTTTTTAATTAAAATTAAAAATGACTGTTTCTACTTTAGACAAAGCATTCTAAGTCCGAAATCTATTCTCACCAGTAATTAATTAAATTAATATTAGTTATTAAAATGAATGTATAAAATAAATTTTTTAACATCTTCGTTTATTTTTCTTTTGTAATTTTACGCAAGACTTAAGATAATAGATTACACAGAGTTTTCTGTTGAAATTTTTAACAGTGTAGCCTTCCTTTGGCTATACATTTGAAGAAAACCATCATACTTTACCAAAATTTTACGCTTTACCTTCAAAATAAAAACAACCCGCTTGTATATCTTGCAGATAAGTTGCTTCAAAATAAGAACTGCAAACTCTATTTGAATATTTTAAGGCAGAAAAAAATACTCATTGAAGAATTCATTCCTCGAATTCATACTACAACACATTTGGCGGTGCGTGTTTTTCTTTCTTTTTCTTTCCCTTTTTTTTTTTTTTTTTTTTTTTGAGGCATATAATTTTCGACAAAGAGTAATAATGTGATGGCCTTTGTATGTTTTGTTTATTTTTTTCTTTTCAAAAATCCGGTGAGAAAATATAAGTCGTTGCTTTGCTTACATACATGATCATTTTTACTTTTGAAGAGATTTTCTTTTGAGTTTATTAACCGGCGATGCTGATTTTATTAAGCGATGGTTTGTACTGATTTTATTCCGGACCCAGCAATTTGATCAGATTAAGCGGCTGATTTTATTAACCAGTGATTTTATAAAGCGGTGGCTACTGTATATTATACATAATATACATAATTATGCATAAAAATATAAATAATGATCTGTAACAAATAATAGACTGAAAATAAGCCTTTCTATGGTGTGCAAAAGCAAAATCTATAAAGTAAAGCTAGGAGAGATTGCGCACATAGGGGAAGGGAAGGAAAGAGTAGAGTGGGCGAGTTGAAATTTTAGGTGGTTGTTCAACATCAGTAGTGAAGTGCCGACTTGAATTTGCATATTCATTGCTTTAAGAGTTTAAGATAAAACGTGATTATTTTGTCTCGTTCTCAAAAATAAATGCTTGAATTTTCATAACCCTTTCTAAGAATTTCAATACAATGGTTGTAGTATAAAATATTTTTCAGTTAAACAATTTCTCATAACCTACTTACCTAGACTAACGGTACAAGCACTACGATTGCCTCTAAAGGTGAGTAATTATGTAATGAAACACCACGCAAGCTCTCCTACCAAAATGGGAGAGTTTGTGCTTTTGCAGTTCAGTAGCGATTGCGCATTTAAAATTCTATACTAACAGGGATTTTGCAGCTTATTGTTAGGCAACAAGACAATGATGAGCAGTTTGTTAAATGCGTGACTAGCGGTTCTTTTCGACGGAATGGCTTTCGACGGAAAATTGAAACTGCGCAATCGTAAGAATAGGCTCTCGATGGAGCTGAAACGAAATGGTACAGTCCATTATAACAGTAGGTGGAGAAAGGAGGCGAGGGTAAAAAGTGATGTGATAATAATGGCTCTTGGTCTCCCGACTTGGATTTTGGATTCTTTCGGCTATCAGAGAAAGGAGCGGGAATATTCGAAAATCTATAGCAATAATAAATGCTTTTGTTCGGGATTTCGTTTCATTTTTCGCTGTATGATACTTTAGGTATATCAGATTGGACAGTTTTTCCAGAATCTTCGACTCGAAATCATATGTGTACCGCAGTGGCGTATCCAGGATTTTTCCAAGGAGGAAGGGGGGGGAGTCCATCCTTTCGAATTTTTAATTATATATATAATTAAATTATATATATTAGAATTAATTATATATTTTTAAAATTATATATATTAGAATTAATCATATATATAATTAATTTAATTATGTATATAAATTAAATTATATATATAATTCACAATTTTCACAACAAATTATTTTCTAATCTAAAATATTTTCAATCCGTAAATGTTTAGAATTAAGTTTAACAATCTTTTAAAATATCATAATTACTTTCCGAAAATAAGAGTAAGAAAATGAAAAACAGTAAAACAAACTCACCAGTTAGAAGATCAAACTAAAAATCTTTAATTAGCGACGACATAACGTAGAACCTGTACAAACTGCTATAGTGTACCTTCTGTTACGTTTATTTAACAGTTTTTATTTGTTTATTTTTATTTTTTTATTTATTTTGTTTATATATTTATTTATTTATTTTAAACAAGGGGAAAGGGAGATTTTTCATTTAGTTATTTAACTCAATTCAACTTCAGATTTCAATGAATGTTTCAGGAATCATTCTTCTTGATGATATAAATGAAAATATACTTTTGGAAACTTTTTATTTAATTGAATTTTCATTTTATTAATTTTTTTTTAAATTTATGAAAATTAATATGTATATATATATATATATATATATATATATATTTACTTACATGAAGAACATTTCCAGATTCAAATTTCTCAACTTTTATAAGAGATACAGAAGTTTATACCACCTCATTTTACAGAAAATTTTATAAGGTTTCATTTGATATGCAACTTGATTATGCTAGGTAAAATGAATGTATATAATTTTTCATGATGTTTGGAGATTTTTTTTTATCTAGAAAAATATGATACTGAATTTCAAAGAATGTCAGTTTTGTATCTTACAAGCAAGATATTAGGTTGATTGGTTGTAAGGTTCAAGGCCGATTGACTACTCTAGGGTCCTAGGCCTATGGGTGGAATGCCCTATGTGGGAGTCATCCTAAGGAGTCCTAACCTGTATTTACATGAGTTTTGGAGAAAGCCATTGAAAATATCCGAACAGCTAGGTCGATGAGCGTGATCTGGGATCGAACCCGGCACTTGCCATCTACCAGCTTTGAGCGCAAAACCGCTCGACCGCTAGTAGATGCAATATATTAAGAAATTCTTTTTTTTTTTTTCCTTTTTTTTCTTTTTTTTCTTTGTCAAACGCACACGTGGACGTTTTATAAAAATGGTCAAACCATGTTCAGGACATCTGAAAACACGTAAACCTATCGAAAACAAGAGGTCAAAAAATGTCATGAATCTAGTAATTTCTTCTTATATATATAGAAGAAAGAATAAAGACAAATATGAAACGGACATAAATTTTGTGACAGAGCATCTTTGCTTAGGAGGTGCATTATTTATTTATTTATTATGATTCATTTTAATCACAATTAATTTGTCGGTAAATATAATAATTTATTATCTGAAATGGTCTTTAATATAACAATCTAAATATTCTGTGTTATCACTTTAGCTTTACAAATATTAAAAGTTGTCAAAAATGCTTTAATGTAATGTATACCATAACGCAATATAGGTAAATTACCTGATTTTTTTTTTTTTTTTTTCTTTCAGTGCCAGAATTCCAGTTTTCTTGGTATTAAAATCATAAAATAAGATAAATGTCAAATTCATATGGCTGCTAAACCCATTTAAAATTAATATTTTTCATAAAGAGAGGAATGGACCTCCCTCACTGTAAATACAAGTGTCTGAAATTCAGACAAAATTGTGTCTGAAACGGGTGTTTAATTTTAAGATGCTAAAATGTGTCTTAAAAGGCACATCGTTTCACACTCGAAACGTCTGAAATTCCGCCATCTTTGATCCTGTCTGAAATGAATATTTTTTATAAATAGAAAGATGCGTTTTATACTGTTTACCTGTGAGAAATAGATTTTAGAATCTCCTAGAGCATAGAATATATATATTAATAATTTTTACAATAATAGTCCCCGTTGCCGCGGGAATCGAACTGACAACCTATGGATTCAAAGTCGAATGTCTTCCCAATCAAGCCATCGGTGCTCCCGCTGTACTCTGCTTGTATAGCGAAATATATTCTAGTATCCGTAAAACAAATTGAAGTTTTATGTCTTTGCAATAAAACTGTTCATAAGAAGTAAAGCTTAATACATATTATCTTAAATTTCATGTGTAGAGGTTAAGAGTTTTTTTTTTTTTTTTTTTTTTTTTTTGCAAAATGCATAATAAATATGAAAAAATAGTAGCCTATGGATTTTAAACGATTTTTTTTTTTTTTTTTTTTTTTTTTTTTTAACTGGTATTTGCAAGAAAACAAACTATATACATGAATCCAAAAAAAAAAAAAATCTGGTGTGAAACAACCACACGACTTCCATTACCCACTATTACACACATTATATGCATTTTTAAGAGATAAAAAGAAAACGTAAAAGTGACTTAAAGAGAAAATCGTTAGAGCCGTTTTTGAGATACCAACTTTTACAAAATTTCAATTATTGACAGGAAAACAATTATTACATACAAAAGGACATTTAAAAGTGAGTTAATATGGCGAGTTTGAAAAAAATCCGTACAGCCGTTTTGAAAGGAACGCCCTTGCAAGACCTGAAATTGAGCTATTTATACAGGACGCCTATCAATTTTCCTGAACTAACCAACTATATCATTCAAAAGGACATCTAATAGAGTGTTTATATAGCAAGTTTGAAGAAAATCGTTAGAGCCGTTTTTGAGATACGGACTTACGGTCCCACTTCCGGTTTCCGATGTCCCACTTCCGGTTAAACTCAATTATTGAAAGGAAAACAATAATTACATACAAAAGCATATTTAAAAGTGAGTTAAAATGGCGAGTTTGAAAAAAATCCGTACAACCGTTTTTAAAAGAACGCCTTTGCGAGGCCTGAAATTGAGCTATTTATACAGGACGCCTATCAATTTTCTTGAACTAACCAACTATATCATTCGAAAGGACATCTAATAGAGTGTTTATATAGCAAGTTTGAAGAAAATCGTTAGAGCCGTTTTTGAGATACGGACTTACGGTCCCACTTCCGGTTTCCGATGTCCCACTTCCAGTTAAACTCAATCATTGACAGGAAAACAATAATTAAATACAAAAGCATATTTAAAAGTGAGTTAAAATGGCGAGTTTGAAAAAAATCCGTACGACCGTTTTTAAAGGAACGCCTTTGCGAGGCCTGAAATTGAGCTATTTATACAGGACGCCTATCACTTTTCCTGAACTAACCAACTATATCATTCGAAAGGACATCTAATAGAGTGTTTATATAGCAAGTTTGAAGAAAATCGTTAGAGCCGTTTTTGAGATATGGACTTACGGTCCCAATTCCGGTTTCCGATGTCCCACTTCCGGTTTTTCAATTTTCACCAAAATTTGCAAATTGCATCTGTACACCAGACGTATTTCAATTCTAAAGTTTCGTAGCTCTATCTTTATTAGTTTCTGAGCTATAATAGCCAGAAGATTCTCCACATACATACACACACACACACACACACACACACACACACACACACACATACACACTGACCAATTGCCAAAAACCACTTTTTTGGACTCAGGGGACCTTAAAACGTGTAAATCAGGTGAAAACCCGATATCGAATTTTCAGACCGAATACAATACTTCCATTACCTACGGTAGTAGGGTAATGGAAGTAAAAAATGCTCTTTTACATTTTGAAGTGTAGGGAAACATAAAATAATTTTTAAAACGCGAAAAAAAAAAAAAAAAAAAAAATATGCACAAATTGTTTGAGATTGTTTAGCTACAAGTTTCTTAGCTACAAGTTACATGCTTCGTTTATCTTAATATTTTGTTTATTTATTGCATGTGAGAATTTTAATTAAAAATTAACTTTGTTTTTTAATTTTTAACAGAATAAGATCCGTGTCTAAGTATTTTAAATAAGTTAACTACTTATATTACATAAAATAATGTCAAATTTATTTGTTTAAAAAAATGTTAAAACAGGATATGCATGCTGATTAAAATAGATTCCATATGGAATATTTGTTAAGTAATACAAATGTCTGAATTTCTAAGTGTCTGAAATTTGTAATGTCTGAATTTTTAAGTGCATAAATTGTAAAATGTCTGAAATTTTATGTGTCTGAAAATGTTATATGTCTTAATTTCAGACATATCGACCTTATTCAGACACTTATCTGATCTCATTTATAAAAAAGACACTTACGTGTCTTAATTTAAGACAGCACATGAGTCTGAAATTTTGCATGCGTAAGTGTTTCAGACATTTATGTGTCTGAATTGACATTTCAGACACACTTCTGTCTGAATTTAAGACGCTTCTATTTACAGTGCTGCAATAAACTATACGTTCTTTCTCGATACAAAAACGGCTTTGCGCTCTACGCTGATAGACGGGAAGTGCCTGGATCGAATACAGATCACGCTCGTCAACCTAGCCATTTGGAGTTTTCCATGGTTTTCTCAAACTTTCGAAAATGTAGGCTAAGACCCTACAGAAAGGCCTCTGCGGTTGGCACAAGGGCACACCACCTCAGGCCTATGACCCTTGTGCTGTCAATGGGTCCTAATCCCAAATACCAGCACCATAGAAAACCTTTTTCTCGCTAAAATTCCAGATATTTTTTTTATGAATTCATAATCGCAAATAATAATCCTCCAGATCCCACTGAGATACCACTTTAAAAAATTCAGCCTATGAAAGATACAGAATCACAAAATACATCTCAGATATCTTTAAAATAATTTAATTTTTAATATGATAATTTTTTATACATAAATTTCTTTAGTTTTAACAAGCAAAACTATGTTACACATCAAATATATTTTATTCGATTATGTTTTAGTATTCATTGCTACTTATTTAAACTTTAAAAATTAAGTCTTTTGCCATGTTTTCACAGTATATGGTAATTATAATACACTGTTACTTGCGCAGTAACATTAACTTTTTATTAGAATTCTTGATCCCATTGAGGTAGTGTTTGTGTTGAGGTTAGAGCCAGTTGTCTGCACTTGGGACCTAGGACCAAAGGGGATGCCCTCTGTGGGAGTCTTTTTAAGGGGTTCTAGTTCGTATTCATACGAGTTTCGGAGAAAACCACGGGAAACTTTGAACGGCTGGGTCGACAAACGTGGCCTTGGACTTGATCCCATTGTGATCCCATTCTAAAAAGTTCGGGTTGCATAGCTTTTAATACTGCAAGCACACACACACACACGTATATATTTTTTTCAAACTTTAAAAAATAAACTATCTTTAAATTTTAATAAAATAAATAAATAAATTTGTAATTAATTTTATCCAAAATAATCAAGTTGTGTATCAAATTAAGCCTTATAAAATTCCCTTTGAAATGAGTGTTCAGAAATTTCTCTGTTCTTTATAGAACTTGTAAAATTTGATATTGGAAGCTTTCAGATAAGCTAAAAAATGCTAATTTAAAAAAATTAAGTTTCATACAACGAAAATTGAACGGAATAAAAGATTTGTTAAAGTATATTCTCATTTATATCATCAAAAAGAATGATTCCTGAAAGTTTTATTGTGATCTGAAGTGGTCAGGTTAAAAATTGAAATTTTTTTTGGTTCATTTGGCATGATTGACTCTCAAAACATTTAATCTTTAAAAAAAAAATATTTCTTTTCAAAAAAAAAAAAAAAAAAAAAAAAAAAAAAATGCAAATTATAAACATGAATAATTGCGGCCTGGTGCAACCGCCCCTGTTTAAAAACCCAATAAAAATTCTAAAAGCGAAAAAAAAAAAAAAAAAAAAAAAAAAAGTTAATATGATAAATTAATCTAATATAAATAGATTATTTGTTAAAGTTTACTTGAAAAAAATTAAATAATTTAAATAAAATAAATTAAATTAATTTAAAAAAATAATTAAAAAAAAATAAAAAAAATAATAATCAAATAAATAGAAAATAAAATAAATAAAATAAATAAAATAAACTTTTTTTTAGGAAATAATGATAAAATTAATTAAAGGAAAAACTTTTTTTGGCCATTAAAAAAAAAAAAAAAAAAAAAAAAAAAGTTTATCGTTTATAATACATACTGCTTGTACATCCCATGAGCTGCTCGTCAGTATCCCACAAAAGCAATCAATTGGAGGAACATTGGATATGTATTTTTTAATTAACCAATCAGTATAACAAACAATATTCATTCAATTAAACAGAAACAGATGTGCTAAATAATAATAATAATAATAATAATTTCACAGTTTAGCAGAATGAATATAAATGAGTCAAAATCCTCAGCTATTTCATAGAACTAACAAAAATTCTCAATAATTAATTAATCAGATATTATAAATGATTGCCTAAAAATGCCTCCCCCCTTCCTGCTTTATCATAAGGAAAATTTTACCTGTAATTTTAGATGTAAAAGGGATAAAAAGAAAGAAAGAAGAGAAAAAACAATAATAAGGGGAAAGTGGGTATTTATTATTATTATTACATTTTATGGTGTTTATTCAAAGTTTTGTACTTATTATTTTTTTACTACGCTGTTTTTTAATAAAAACTGTAAATTTTATAAAATGCTCATTTCTATATAAAATATTATTTAAATGCAAAACAATATGATATAAAAAAAGATGTTTAGTTCTGTCATTAAAAAAGAAAGCAAGAGATGTGAAAAATGGAGTAGAAAAAAGTATTGTTTAATTATAACTAAATTACATGTTATTTAAAATGTAGCAAAAGATCAATCAAATCTAAAAACTCAATTATTTAGTCCATAAAAATTACGTTTAAAATTTATACACATTTTTTTTTTTTTTTTTTACAATCAGCTATTTATTTTGTTTCGCTACGGCTACCCCTTGGTATATAACTTCGCTCCCTCCCCTCCCACTACAGCTACGATCTACGATTATACCTACTTAGAAAAGTAGATTAGGATGTTGGAGGGTATGTCTGTCTAAAATTAGAAACTTGCAGGAAAATGATTCCACATACAAAACACTCACAATATTTAATAGCAATCTATATAATTGGATTAATCCTGAAGATTGTTAAATATATTTGAAATTTCAAAGCGTCGAAACATACGTATTTACATAAATATACAGGGTGTCTAATAAATACAGCGACAAACTTTAAAGAAATATAGAACACCTCATAAGGATTTAGAATTGCATAAGATCCCATGTCCGCAATTTTCCCCTTAATTATTTTAACCCTTTAAGGTCCTGTTGTAATTGGCTAATTTTTAAAAGATGTAGCCGTCGCTTTTGAATCTTGAATTTTTAACGAACATATTTTCGTGCACGTGCAAATGATTGTTTGAAAAGATATACATAATAATACTGTTTTAATTGATTTATTTAAAACTTTGCTTGTATTAGTAATGCATTCGTGAAATGATGGTACAAGATGTTAATATTTACAAGGTAAGCGGAGTTACAAGTGATCAATGCGATGTTGTGTCCGTGAGCCATCAATTCTGCACACGTGTAAAGTTAAAGACTCCAATAGTATTAAAAACCCCAGAAAACATCCGGCTTATCCCCCCCCCTCACACACACACACACACATACCTACCAAATAAAATAAGAATAAAAAATAAAATAAATAAATAAATAGAGTTCAACCATTTGAGGACACGGCCACCGTTTAATAAATACAGTTAATATAGGTGTGAAACATTTCAAAGGCTGCCTTGAAATATGGTGCTGAATTCAGGGTTTTTTAAAATTTTGCTGTTTTCAATTTCATGTAAAATTATTTTGTTTTTATTGAAATTTTTCATTTTATTTGTTTAATTTGTCTTACAATGTATAAAAAACTCCCCAAATACCATTTATTGTAGGTTATTGTATGTTATATCATTAATATTATATCATTATGTTACATCATTTTTCTTCTTTCCAATCTACACTAAGCGGCAAAAAAAAAAAAAAAAGCCGCACTTGGATGTTCTCCTTTTCGCCTTCTACAACCGCCAATTTTATCGTTTAAAAAGCAAATTTTCGAACAGATATTACTATGTTGTCCTCCACATACACTTTAGCTTTGAGTCCAGTGTTAAAAACAAAATGCAGTTGTCAGGAAAATTGTAATTTTAGAATTTATTTCAAAAATGCTAAGAATAAGGCAGTTAACGATGCCACAAAAAGTATTAATTTTCGAATGAAAATCAAAAAATATTTTAATACGTGAGATGGCAAAATAATTAAATGTTAAAGAAATATTGGTAAAAAGGTTTTCAGCAAGATATAAAAGATTTTGGCCGTTTAAACTGAAAATTTGGTTTTAGGTTTCTACACTGCTCATCCAAGCGAGATGACCGTAAGTTAAAAAGCCATTGCTTATAAAATCGGTTTGTATTACATTTAGAACATAAAAGATATTCAGAGAAAGTGTTTAGTAGCATAATTTCTTTAACTACAGTACAACAACTATTAAACAAAGCAGGTTTAAATGACAGAAAATTTGAAAAAATTCCATTCTTAGTGAAGAGAAGTGGGAAAGCAAGACATCAGATGGCTAAAAAAATTAAAAAATGATTAGTCAATTGTTGGGCTGAACTAGTTCTCTCTGATGAGTCAAGTTTAACTTATTTCGAGCTAAAGAAAACAAGCAGATCGGACAACGAAAATATGACTGACTTAATGAAAATCGCACTTTTAAAACAGTGACATATTCTCCGTACATTATGGTACGGAGGTGCATAACTTTTCAGACACTCAGGAAAATTTTTATGCTCAAGTGATCAATTAACTCGAAATAAAACACAATCTGCATAAAAGTGGTGCATGACCGACTATTTTGGAGGTATCTTGGACATTTCCGTAAACATCATTTAAAGATAATAAGGCACCTTACTACACGGCGTCTGTGGTATGTTTATTCATTTCAAATTGTCAAAGTTTTTTGTACATTCCCATGAGAACCTATAATTTTGTAAGTAATTATACCTTTTTTCACTTTAAGTTAAATACCACAAAGGATATAGTAGAATTTCTTCTTTACCAGACATGGAAATAGTCAAAATCGCGATCCGCTCGAAAATGTTTCGTCTATAAAAAGGCGGGGGAGAGGGGAGAGGATTCGAAATTTGCAGCCTATAACTCTGCCAGAACTAGAAAAAATTATTTGTGATATTTGGCACATTGAAATTTCTGAGATTTATATTAAAACGCTGTATAAAACTATGCTTTGCGCATTAATGCAGTCATTCCTTATAAAGGTGGAATTAACTTAATGCAGAATGCATATTTTTAACAAAAAATTGCTTAGATCGAACAAATAAATAGTTTTATTTCATATATTAAAATATAACTTGTTTATTTCATATAATAAATCATAATAGAATGCAAAGCGTATGGTTATTGCATTATATTCTAAAAGAAAGTTTTATGCAGATTTTTAAAAAGTACTTCGTAAAGTGCAATAAAGCGAATTATTAAATCGAAAATATACATAGGTATCATTTCATACGTTTGGTATTATGCAAACAAGACAGTTTTATTTGTTTCAAACATTAATTTTAAAATTATTACAAATAAAAAAGGTATAAGTCATTTTTTCTGCAGTGCGGCTTTTTTTTTTTTTTTTTTTTTTTTTTTTGTCGCTTAGTTATATGCAAGTAGCAGTTTTCAGGAGTTTTGCTTGTCAGGTTGTTTCACCCCTGTTATTTCATGTACATTAATCCTTTTCAATTTCAACAAAATTTTATTTAGTTTTTACGTTAAAAAAAAAAAAAAAATGTGGGTCAGTGAGACTTGACTGCCTGTTTCTGTTTTAATTAAAGAAAATTACAAATTAATGAATAATAAAAATGTATGCAAACACTATAAATTGCCCACCACACCCCTCAAAAAAAAAAAAAAAAAAAGCATGTCTTTCTATGAAAAAGATTTTTGGTATGTGTTTTGCAGAGATTTTATATAGCCAAGCAATAGTATGTTCTTTAACAAAACTGCTGAAATTTTATAAGATAATTATATATAAACAGAAATTCATTATTACAGACAAGGCACAAACAGAAAGTCAAATCGAAAATATTAGCATTCATCAAACAGTATAGGAAGGTATTTAAAATGGTTATTGCTACTAAAAATGCACTTTCAATCATTTCCTGTTATGTACCGTAATGTATCCGAATCTTTTATGTGATCCGGTAAACAAAACTGTAATGCTAATCCAATCATATTCAATAGAAAAGTTGCGTTTGCCTATGCTAAATATGATGCTACTTTCATTCACTGGAAAAGAGAAAAGGTTACAGCGGAAGGATTTTTATAGCTTTCATACCACCTAAACTCTACAGACCATAGGAAACAAAGCCTTATACACAGTAACGTATCTAATTTCCTTCGTTTGTACATGTGCACAAACTGGTAGTGGCATGCATACCATTTTGAATATGAATCCATCTAATATTACTTTAAATAAAATATATTAATTTCGAGACATGCTAAAAATATTTGCTGAAAATCAGATCATAAACAGACAGACTGATAGTCAATAAAATTGAAGTTACAGACATTTTTTAATAAAATAAAAATTTTATGTGACATACCAGCCTGTAAAATTATGTAAAATAAATGACTGGATAAATATTTTATCATCTTCCTTTTTCGTTGATTAACGAGGAAACTAGAAAAAGATTTGGGCCGACATGGCCCGGTTAAAATTTCAGTCAGGCCCGGCCCGAGTATACACAAAAAATTGAGCCCGAACCCAGCCCGGCCCGAGCTTGAAAAAAATTTTTAAGCCCGAGCCCGGCCTGAGAGCAAATTGAAGAATTCGGCCCGAGAACCGAGCCGTAAGCCCGGCCCGTGCAGACCTCTATGCTCTAAACCTCACTTCGGGACCGGCAGCTCTTTTTCCGCCCGCACTGTATTGGGTCCAGGCAATTATTTAAAAATGTGTGTTTGAAATAAAGAAAATACTTTTTTTAATTTAAAAGAAATACTCTAATATATTTAGAATTAAAGCGTGAGTACTTTTTCAAGATTATCATCGTTATTTTTAAGAAAAGGGAAAACAGGAGAGAAAAAGGAAGTGTGAATATAAAGAAACCAACTATCATGAGTTTTTCTATAATGAAATTTTAATAGCTTTAAAAATATGTCAATTAAGAATAAGATCAAATTCCGTAATATAAAATATATATACATTAAAAGAAGAAGAAGAAGAAGAAGAAGCTTTTCTTATAAATAAAAAATAAATAACTTTTTTTTCCACTATATCATCCACAAAAACGTTCGCCTAAAGTACGCGAGCTCCAAAAATGACCGCAAAAGTAGAGAATTGTAGTTCATATTCAAAAGGATAATAAAACATTAAACATTAAACAATTTACAAAATATATAAAATCAACTGGTTAGATGTTTCGAAGGCAAATATTCTCCATCATTGGAAAGAATAAACAAAAACTCCACAGGCGTATTTATTTACAACTCTTTTTTTTTTTTTTTTTTTTTTTTTTACCCGCAAAAGTTGATTCTGTGAAAGCAAGCACATCCCATTTCTTATTCGTCGGAAGTACCATTTTATTAACACAATATAAAACCTCAAAAAATTGCATTTAACTGTGTGTAAATCTACTCCTCAACTTATTATTCAGGAAATAGAGTAAAAGTACCATACAAAATACTTGTAATTTAAAAAATACGTTTTTATGATTTCATAAATATATACAGTAATGCGTTTTGCATTTACTTCTCCTTTATTTTAACAGACACAAAGTATTTTCCAATGGGGAGTATTTTCCATATTGTCTTTATCTATCTGCAAATGTTCTTTCTTACGAAAATTGAATTATGTATTTTTGATGGTGTTCTGATAATTCATGATGACAAATGCTTAGTGCTTATAAGTTTGAAAAAAAATGATTTAAATAGTAATTAATATAGAAATTTGTCTTAAAAAAAAAAGAATGAATAATTATCTTAATTATTTAATTAAACTAGTACCTAGCTGACTGAGTTCCCTTGTTTTCACTGTAAAACATCATTTGCAGTGATTTGTTACAGTGAATATATACGATAAATATCTTTTATACCCAGGGCCTGATTACTACGTGTCCGCAGTAGCAGGAGGCCCTAAAACCCATTTCTTGTACATTTTGTTCAACAAATTCTACTTTTAATGCATATACAAGGTGCCTTTTAATTAAACTACAACTTTAAAATTAAATAACACAAGAATCGTTGCAGATAGCACAGCAATTTTTTTTACTGAAAAGAAAGTCGGAAAAGTAATTAATGCACAAAGTTTTCAAAGTGAGAACCTTCAGAGGCGATACAGTAGCGCAACCTAGTCACAAAGTTATCGGTTACTTGTTCAAGCGTTTCTCTTTTAATGCTTCCAAATCAGTCAGTAATAGATTTCTTGAGGCTATTGAGGTCTGCCGTGTTCTTCTTGTACACCAAGTCGTTCATGTGACCCCAAAGATAGAAATCGCACGGATTCATATCCGATGAATAAGGTTAATTAGGTTGCGATATTGTATCGCCTCTGAAGGTTCTCATTTTGAAAACTTTGTGCATTAATTACCTTTTCGACGTTCTTTTCAAGAAAAAAAATTTTGTTGTGCTATCTGCAACGATTCGTGTGCTATTTCATTTTAAAGTTGTAGGTTAATTAAAAGACACCTTGTATATAGCAAGGGTGTTTGTGTCTCCGGATTTTGCTATCAGAAATTTTTAACAGTGGTATTATTGATAAATTTCTACTGAAGTTTAGCAATTAACTATAAACGAAATTGCAATTCGTAATTACTGGTGGAAAATAAAATAAAAAACCCGGAACGCAAAAACCGCTAAATATAGTAAAAGAAAATTTTGTGTAAGTACAAAAAGGGAGGTGGCAGGGGACCAAAAAAGTACGTGTGTCCCGGGCCTTACATAAAATTTAATCGCGCCCTGTTTATACCAAACTATTACTTTCGAAATTTGCCTCTTTCCTAAAAAAAAAAGAAGTAGCATTTTGTTAACATTTTCATCAGATATTAACCCTTTCATGCGCGGTGGGATATATATATCCCACCTAATTTCACTTCCCAACTGGAAGAATTCATCCCAGAAATTTTTTAGAAAAAACTTATGCTTGTAACATATCAGAAAAGGCCGGTTTTTTTAACCTGAAAATTCAAAATTTCTTTTACTTTAATTTAGTTCACGAATTCCGGTGGCAGTGTAATTTAAAGGATCCGAATTGTCTTGTGCCGGAAAGGGTTAAGCATCACCTTTTAAATGCTTATCGATACTTGCCAATATACTAATTAATATTCCTTAGTATTGTTAACCCCGCCTTCCTTTTCACACTAGTATCTTTTTAGAGTATTTTTCTTCTTATTTAACCGTAATTGCATTTGGAGAATATTACTCTAAAAATTTACTGGTGCGAAAAAAAGGGTAGGGACTAACAACACTACGGAATATTAATTAGGATGTTGGCAAATATGCTTATCTATAACTATGAATGTGTTTTAGACTTGATATCACGGATTCAAACAAAACTATTTTCTATTTTTATTTTAAGTAAAAAAATTATGGTTCATATAAATTCCCAAGTAATAAACATTAAAACATTTATTAAGTTTTTTTTTTTTTTTTTTCAGTATAGCTATACATATTGTGTTATATATTATATGAAAAGCGCTATTTATTGACAGCGCAAATAAATAAAAATAAATTTTACTTTGCTCTGCAAGCATATGCAACATGTATATATGCTGCACGTCAGGGGATAGACTCTAATCCTTAAAACGTCGATTCATGTAAATACAGAGGTGCCAACCTAATTCGGCAAATTATTATTTCCGCCCCTTTTTCAACACCGGTAAAGTTTTAGGGGTTTTTTTGTTTTGTTTTTTAAGAGTTTTTTTCTTCTTAACTATTTGCAAATATATTTGAAGAAAATTACTTAAAAAATTTAGTAGTGTAGCAAAAGGAGCGGTACTAATAATTTGCCGGATTATCTTGGCAGCTCTGTAAATAATATGCTTAACAGGGGACCTCTCTGCTAAAAATAACCTCTTATTAGAATATTATCTGCTTCTTCTTAAAAGGGGAAAAAAACTAATTCCTGCGACAGTCAACGCCCATGTTATTATTCTATAGAAAATTTGTTTCCACAAGGAAAAATTATATCTATTGTATTTTTTTAAATTCCGTTTTAAAATTCAGAAAATTCATAACCGTTAAATTAGTAATCATTTTATAAAAATTGATTATTATTATTTTTTTCTTTTATCTTAGTATTTTGAGATCGAAAATACGAATTTTCACAATATGAATTTTCCTCATTGTTCAGACAACTTTTATTATTTATTCTGAAGCATTGTTAACTCCACCTTATTTATTTATTTATTTAATTTATGCCAGAATTTTTGAAGAGTCATTTCCTTTTTATCTCATCATTGTCATTTATTAGAGAGAAATATATTACAAAATTTCTGGTGCGAAAATAAGACGGGGCTAAAAATTCTCTGGAATGAATTATATAAGTTGGTAACACTGCTAATTTAATGATTGTGAATTTTGTAAATGTGAAAACGGAATTTAAGAAAAAATACATTAGGTATATTGCGTAATTACGGAAACAAATTTTCCCACAGAATATCATGGATGACGACTGTCGTCGATATTAGGTATTGTCCGCTCTTAACGCTTACCTTCCACTACATGCGAAAGCAATGATACTCCAGTCAGCTGATAGCTCGCAAGGTTTTCTGCATAAAAATTGAAATGCGACTGCATCGATCCTGTAAGAAGATGTAAAATATACATTCAATAATAATACAGAGCATGCCTATGCCTCGGTGAAGACATCAATGAAATTCAGTAAACATAAACATAAACCTGCCAACACTCTAATTGATAGTCTGTAAAATTGTTAGTACCCGACATTTTTTTACACTAGTCTATATTTAAAATATTTTTTTTCTTATTTAATCATAATTAAATTTGGAAAAAATTAATCAAAAAAAAAAAAAAAATGGTGTAATGGAAAGGTGGGTATTAACAGTTTTACGAATTATTAATTAGAGTGTTGACAGTTATGGTAAATATTCCATTTCATCGTGTGCAAGTTTATCTTAAAATTATATCTTTGCTTCGAACGTAAAAGCATTGAAAAGTGGATTTTTTTTTTTCAAAATATTTGGTTGAATGGTATATATTTCTTGCTGTTTCGGCGTACCTGTAATAGCTTTTGTATTCAGTAGATGGCGATACTAGCGCGCAAAAAGAGAGTATATGTTTTTCATCGGCAATCGCCGGAGAGTTAAAGCACTTGTGAAGAAGTGAAAAGTTCGAAGCCCAGATACAGGAAGATCATGCCAACTCAGAATCCCATACAACTAAGGTACTTGGCATGCTATGGAATATTAATGAAGATTGTTTCATAATGGGATTGCAGAACCTAACATATATATTAAAAGAAAATGGAAACACCAAACATTTCGTTCTGAAAGCAATAGGAAAGATTTTTGATCCGCTTGGACTTCTCACCCCATTTACAATTCGTATAAAATGTATTCTTCCAACTTTGTGGATGAAAAAGACTTCATGGGATGAAGAATTACCCCCAAATATTAGAAATGTGTGGATAAAGTGGTGTTCTGAGATTACTGAGCTTTTCGAGCTTCAAGTTCCTAGCAATATACTCAATTCCTCGAAGGAAGCATCCACCGACATTATAGAGCTTCACTGTTTCTGCAATGCAAGCCAAAAGGCTTATGGTGCTGCTATATATCTCAGAGTTGAGAAAGATGAGAAAATTCAAGTAAATTTCCTATTATCGAAAAGCCGAGTTGCTCCCCTGTAGAAAATCACCTTACCTCGTCTAGAACTTTTTGGCGCCTTGCTTGCTTCACCACTCGCCAGGAAAGTGAAGGCAATAGTTGATCACAATAAACCTTCAAAGGTGTTCTTTTGGATAGATTCTAAGATCTCATTATATTGGATAAAAGGATCAAGTAAGCATTGGAAATCTTTCGTAGCTAGCCGAGTGGAAGAGATCCAAAGTGTGTGTGATACTAGTGCTTTGGCTCATTGTTCCGGGTTTCTCAACCCTGCGGATCTCCTCAGCCGAGGAGCCAGTGATGACATTCTTCGAAGGAGTTACACGTGGTATAAAGGTCCTCAGTTCCTTAGAGAAATGATTGACATTTTGCGAGATTATAATGAAACTTGAGTATCACTCGAAGAAGTTTCACAGGAACACAAAAAAGACACACCCCCTCTCTTTTCCTATTTTTAACCATGTCTCCTTAATTAATGAAATTCTTAAATTAAGTAATAATTATATGACTATTATTCATATTATGTGCTATATTTTTAGATTTGTAAACAACATCAAGAGTAAAGAGAAAATTGTAGGTCACCATACCTGGGAAGAAATAAAGTAGGCCGAGGTGTTTGTACTACATGGTGAGTTCGACTCTGAAATTAGCACTGTTAAGAGCAGGGATGGAACACGGTAGCTGAATTCAAACCAATATAAGTTTAAGAAATTTCTCTAACTATAATGTCGTTGATTTAAGAAATAGAAAATTTTCTTACATTGATAGTGGCATGAATTCTGCGCCGTGTTCCATCTCTGTAACAGAGGTAACATTGTTCCTAATAAAAGTAAGTTGAATTTTTTAAATTGTTTCTTGGATGAAAATAGTATTCTCCGTGTAAGTGAC
The DNA here is from genome assembly GCA_963930645.1 of Salticus scenicus. NCBI lineage: Eukaryota > Metazoa > Arthropoda > Arachnida > Araneae > Salticidae > Salticus > Salticus scenicus. The sequence continues at coordinate 117,724,530 of OZ005650.1, forward strand.
AGATAGAAGAATTCTGACCTTAATGCGTATGAAAAAATCCCAAATGTTTTACCAGATAAACAAACGCTCATTCATCATTATTACTGCGTAAGATATTAATTACCATTTGAAGCATTTGCATGCAGGATCCCATGCATTATTATACCTTATAAGACATCAATTTTGGAATATAAATAGTGGGAATGTCTGTCGAAGAGCCGTATTGCAATGCATTACATGCTTCAAAAACAAACCTGTACTGGAAAATCAAATCATGGGTAATTTGCCCAGAGAAAGGGTTACCCCTTCTTTTCCCTTTACAAATGTTGGTACTGGCTTTTGCGGTTCTTTTATATCAAATTCAAGGGCCAACGAAAGGGAACATTAAATAAGGTATATGTATGCATGCATATTTGTGTGTCTGAGCACAAAGGCTATTCATTTAGATTTTATAAGAGATCTTACTTCAAATGCATTTATCGCCTGTTAAGGCGTTTCCACAGTTGTAGGGGATAGTGTTCAAAAATATTTACTGACAATGCTAAGAATATTTTAGGCGCCAGCACTGAACTGAGAAAACTGCATAAATAAGTCAAACATCCAGATGAAACATTAGCTCATTTTTCTCAGGTGAAAATATTGATTAGAAATTTATCCCTCCAAAATCGTCTAACTTTAGAGGCCTTTGGAAATCTGATGTTAAGTCAATTAAACACCATTTAAAACGTGTCATAGGGAACGCTAATTTATCTTTAGAAGAATATCTAACTATAACATTAGAGATAGAGATCGTTTTGAATTCCAGACCCCTCATCCCCCTTTCATCTGATTTTCATAATTTAGAAATCTTATCACCCAGTCATTTCCTCATAGGAAAACATCTTACCTCAATTCCTGAGCAACAAATTATAGAAATTCTTAAAATTCGACTCACCAAATAGAAAAACATTATCAGATATAGTCAACAAATTTGGAGACTGTGAAAAAGAGACTATTTAAACAATATTCAGCAACGTACAAAATGGACAACCCCAAAAAATAATGTAAAAATTTGTTCACTCGTGTTGATTAAAGATGATAATATTCATAGTACGAAATGGTTAATTGATAGAATTTCATGCTGCCAAGTAAAAAAATCTTAAAAGAAACATTAGAAACATATCCGTTCTTCCTGTAAGAGATAGTTAATGTTCCTTTTTTTATTCTTTTTTTTTTTTTTTTTATTGTAAGTTTGCCTCTCAATAATGTGGACATAAATTCAATTACGATTGTTATGTTTACAGGAAAAAATTGCATTTAATGTTTAATAATGCTGTTTTTTATATTATATGAAGTTGTATATGTGCTTTATTTTAGTGAATTAAGATTTATGTTGAAATCCTCAGGGTTTCAAGGCCGGGAGTATGTTTCGGCGTATATGTAATTGCTTTTGTATTCAGTAAATGCTAGCGCTACTAGCGTGCAAAAAGAGATTGTATGTTTTTCATCGGCAATTGCCAGGGAGAGTAAAAAAAATAAAGGTCTGTGAAATAAGACCGTGTGTCCTTGTGTTATTTGAAACAACGTCAAACAAAAAACAGAGTTTATTAATCGAGTGGTCATAGCAAAATATGTTATGAGAAAAATTATCGATGTATATTCTTCTAACAAGAAAACAAAACCCAGCAATACAGTCCACTTGCCATGAACACTTATTATAGTTTAGTTTTTTATCGTTAGTGAATTTTTATTTTGAAAACAATATATTTTTTGCGTGTTGTACTATTTTATCCTATGTTACTTTTCGATTAAGCCTTTTTATTTATCAGTCTTTTACGCGAAATTTATAAATAAACAAAATTTTATGTTTATGTATCATATTTTATAAATGCTGTACAAAGTACGATTTTATCATTAATTTATTTAACTTTTAAATTATAAATCTGTGAAATAAAAAAAAAATTAATTTAAAATTGTCCTATGCGTAATATTTGTTACACATATTTTCACTCCTAAATCAGCTTTTAATTTGGTAGTTATTACGTAAGTCAAAAGTAATTTATTTAAATGTAAAATATTGAGAACAACTTCCAAAAACAAATTAATCTAAAGTATGTTGTTGTGGTTCTGTAGTTTAAGACTGATTGACTACATTACAGTCCTAGGCTTAGGGAGAATGCCCTCCGTTGTTATCTTTCTAAGTGATCTTAGCCCGTACTTACGTGAGTTTTGCAGAAAACTCCGAACAGCTTTGTTGATAAGCACCATCTAGGATCGAACCTGACATTTCCCATCTACCAGATTTCAGCGTAGATTCGCCTCTGTGGGACCTTAAATTATGAAGATTCTTTCTTGAAGTTCCAAAATTTCCTAATTCAAATTATGTAATTACCATTGGAAATATTAGATATCTATTTCTTCTGCAAATGTAGGTGTGGAAGTACTTTATTTTATCTAATTAAACAATACCTCTCTTTCTTTCTCAGGAATATCCAGTATTCTCCTAAACCATTATACTAAAGTTAGTAATGACTCAGAAACACGTATACTTATACACCAAAACAGAAAAAAAAGAGAGGTACAAAGCCTGTCTAATGGCCAAAACTTTCTTCTTTCGTAGATCGTAGATGTGGGGTGCCGGGTTCGATCCCAGGTCATACTTGTTGGCCTAGCCGTTCGGAGTTTTCCATCATTTTCCCCGAAACTTCATTAAATATGTGTTAGGAAACCTTTTAAAGAAACCGATGGAGAGCACTTCTCCAAGGTCTGGAACTCTATCAGGGAGTTGGCCTTCCAATTCATGAAATCTGCTAAATAATTTTCCTGTTGTGCTGTGAAATTTTTAAACTAGTAATTTGATAGTTATATTTGATTTTTATTAGGTTTTATTGTAACTTTAAACAATTACACAGACCGACAAAAATGAAGTTGACAAAATTTGATTTGAGGATTTCAGCTGATCTTTATGTTTTTTGATATGCTGAAATCGAAAATGCAGCCCATTTTTCTCTATCACGTATAGATTTTTGTCAATACGCGGTGTTTACCAACACGATTTCTTACATATACCAAGTGGCAGATCCAGAACTTGATTTTTTATTTTTTATTATATTTTTATTATATTTTTATTATATTTTTATTTTTATTTTTATTTTTTTTTTTTGGGGGGGGGGGGGGGACTAAAATTTTTCAAAGTGTTATTCTAGACCAATAAAAAATTTACAATTGCAATATTCAATTGTAAATGTCGGTGTTTTTTTTTTTTTTTTTTTTTTTTTGGGGGGGGGGGGTGTAGGGGGGCTGCTTAAATCCGCCACCTTATACCATCATAACAATCGGTTGGTTGGTTGATGTGGTTTTTCAGTCGCACTAGTGCTTCACAATTACAGCAATAGGCATCTATTATTAATTAATCATGGAAACATACTATAAAACTTACTATATATCTATATTGGTGGAAGAGTAATGGGAGAAATTGTATAGGTAGGCACCCTGTATTGACAAAATTCTATACGTGATAGAGAAAAACTGGCTTCATTTTCGGTTTCAGCACACCAAAAAACATAAAGATCAGCCACAATTATTAAATCAAAATTTTACATGTCGACCTGTGTTATTTGTAACAAATTAAACTCTATTTTTTCAAATAATGGTTATTTTCAATATGTGTTATTTTCATAGAAATCAAATATCTTGTTATTTTATGGAAAAAGAAAATGTAGTTTTTATTATTCTAGTAGGTGAAAAATCAATTACTGATGTTTCATAACTAATTTCATGGAAGCAATTAAATTACAAACATGAAATAATTTAATAGAACTATCAAAACAGAACTATGTTTGTTATATTTAAATGTATATAAATGCATTAATATAAATTTCACTTTATACTTTATATATGTACAGTCACCCAAAAAAAAACGCCACCCCCCACCTAATTTCGCTGTAAATTATCGTAGAAACATGCGACTGGTACCGATCAGTTTGTAATAACGTCTAGTTTATAATGTTATAGTTAGATTTTACTTAGGGGGTCGTCTACATATTAAAACTGACATCAACTTCATTTTTTTCAATGGTAACCCTCCTTTTTTATAATATTTTTCAATTATTTGGATCAAATCATCGCGGAAAATGGTATAGTTTATATATTTCGCTCAATTTTTCATAGAGTTATAAGCTGTCAAAATTTTGGGATGCTAATGTTAAATGAATGTGACAAACATTAAATCATATCTTATGAAATAATTATGATATTTAAATTCTGTTTTTTTTTATTCGTTAGAATGAAGTGACCCAAACATATTCCATGCAAATTTTTGCTAAAAAAACATTTTTTGAATTATGAAAATTTTTAATAAATTCATATTTGAAAAAATTATGAATTATGACCTATGTTAATTTTTACACGAATAGAACGGGCATCATCAAAAACATGGGTTTCCAAATTTACAGCTCGTTCCTAACATTATTTTTTGAGTTACAGTGATATTTCATTTTTTACTGCTGTTAGGGGGGCGTCACTTGTTATAATTTGTATCATCTGTGAGTCAATATTTCTATACATTTTGACGAAAAACTATTTTAATTTACCTTTATGTTATTATAATTGTTTTCTAAGGAACATTTCGATGTTTATTATACAAACTGGCTTATTTTTTATAAAATTATCGCAATGCAGGCAAGAGATTGGGAAAGAATTCCAAAAGAAATGTAGCCCCGCCTCTATATTGCGGAAACAGTATTAAAAAACCTAGTTTGCATACTCGTATATGACACTATATGTGACGCTGGTATGCATAAATGTCAATGGCATTTACTACATTGAATGCTGAAGACAAAATTTAAATGATTTAATTGGAAGTATGTAAAATAATTTTGTTTTATAATGTAAAGTTTTAGAAAAATTCTGTAAAGGCGTGGCTTTCGTTGCAGAAGGGAGTTTACTCGATTCTGAAATGTTAAGTCTTTGTTCTTAAATATTACATAACTTTTTCTAGCTTCTCACTGCTAAAATTCTATTTTATCCCTTTTGTCTTGAATATTCTAGGATTCGTGCACCTCAATTAAGTATCATGACAGTAAAAAAACGCGGTAAGACGAGGAATATTATTTGAAAGAGCAATACGCAGTGAACAATACTTTTGTTTTTTCCTTTTTTAAAATTAATATAATTGATTTTTATTAATTTTTATCAGAATTTTTAAAACAAATTTTCTGTTTTAATCTTGTGAAATTTTCGCATTTGCTTACTCTACCGTTTATGCTATTTAAATTTTATCGCATGACGTAACATAATAAAATATAAAACTTCTTCTATTAAATGTTTTTTTAATACTGAATAATAAAGTGGTATTTTTTTTTCTTTAAGTTTTAAAATCTATTATTGAAACAAAGTGCAATATTATTTATTTTCTATTATTCTAATCACGGCGTAAAACTGTCGTCACATTTATTACGGAAAAAGAATTTAAAACAAAGTAATATGTCTTATTACTTTTAAAGAGATAGATTTTACACATTTATAATTAAGAATTCAAGTACAGTAGACGATTGCAGAACGGGGAATATTCGTTCTAGGCAATAGGAAACCGTTTTTTCCATATCCATGTTTATTTTCATATGAATATACACAATAATATGAATATACACTCTTTCTAGTGAAAAAATTTGTTTCATACTATTTTGTTTATATAAATATGAATATAAGGAATATTCTTAAGAAATATCGTAACACACAAATTGTGAAAGAAACGTCCATTGGAGGAGTTACAGATTTCCAAATGACGTGAAACTACATCAGCAGTCGCGAAAATATTAAATATCCTTTCTCAGATTTTAGTTTAAATCTTGTTATGTATATTTTTGTATATTATCTATTGTTGGTTTTTACGCCTAAAATTAAATGTAAAACTTTATAGTAACACTTTCATGCGAGGCTTACTGTATAAAATAAAAATATACCCAACAAGAAGTAGATAATAATTGTTAGTTAGTAGATTTTAATTGTTTTTATATATATTTTTTGTTTTTTAAATGTATTTTAACTTAAATTTTTGTCTCTTAAATAAAACAGTTTTTGCTTTTAAGAAGTAGATAATTCTTTTTCTTAAATATTAAACACCTTTTTTTTTAACTGCTATTAATATTATTATCATTATTACTACTGTTCTTTTACCTTGTATTTAGATTTTTGTAATTCAATATTGTAGGTTTCATATCATTGAAGCTATTATTTTTCTTCGAAGTGATGTATTTAACTTTCAATAATAATGTTTAATAAATTGAAACCAATAAAAATCTTTTAATTCATAAGCTAATAAAGAAAGTTCTGCGAATTTGAATCGTTTTTTATTTTATAATAAACATTCCCGAACGTTTTTTCCGGTGTGAAATTTTATAAATAATGAATATTGGGTAGTTGATCACGATTTATTTTTTCTAAATGTATAGACGGTCCCCTAATACATTTTCACGTGTAACTCTGTTTAAAATTGATTTAAAGCCTATAAATAGGTAAGTTTTCCGAACTGCCTTGATCTCAGAAATCTGAATATGAGGTCAAAAATAGGGGTCGTCATTGAAAAAAATGAAGTTTATACGTGTTTTAATATGTAGATGACCCCTTAAGCAAAATATAACTACACCATTAAAAACTAGACGTTATTACAGATCGATAGGTACCAGCCGCATGTTTCTACGATAATTTACGGCGAAATTGGGTGGGGGGGTGGCGTTTTTTTTGGGGGTGACTGTACATACATGCATTGGAGTGTTTAATTTTTCATTCATTGTTTTCGCAATTATAGTATTTCAGTTTTGTATATTAATTCATCAAAAATAATTAAAAAAGTTATTCAGATTGTCTAACCAGTAAATTTAATTATACACATTTCAAATTATTATTATTATATTTCTTGTAGTTCTCTTCCTCAAAAATAGTGATGATAATAATAATAATAAGTATAATAATAATAATAAGTATAATAATAATAAAAATAATAAAAAAATTCATAAAGATTCTTAGTTGTTTTTTTATTGCCTTTAAATTTATATAAGACATGTGTTCGGATAAATTAATAAGAATTACAAGTAAAAAAATCTGTATCTGTTAAAAATTACTAATAGTAAACCAGCGGTTTTCAATTTTTATCTATTATGCTGAACATTTTTATAATTTTTTAGGTTTAAAAACTGTTGTGCATTAAAATCAGGTTCGTGAATAATTACACTAAAAATAAAATATAATAAATCATGCTAAATTTATTTACGCATTTTATTGTTTTAAATTAATAAAATTTTTATTAATTTAAACTATTATTTTTCCTTTTAAACAAAGAAAATTTTAAGTTATTGCGCATATATATCTTAATTTTGTTCAGTAATATGCATGATAATAATACTTAATATGCTTAACAGTTTAGTTATTTGATAGTTACTTAAACAAATATGACATTAAAATTTCATTTTTACTCCTCAAAGGTTCTTTAATTTTTCACTGATATTTTAAATATATTATATTTAAAATTAATGATATTATTTTTTATATTTTATTTATCAGATATGAAATTTAGTTCAAATATATATATGTACTGTATATTAGCATTTATCGAAAAAATTATTTCTTTAAGGATAATCGAAATTAGTCTTCTTTGTTGATAATATTTTTCGTTTTTTTTTTTTTTTTTTTTTTTTTTTTTTTTTTATTATTGTTATTTATAAAGCTTAATTTCATAATTCGATGAAAAAATTAAATTAACGAATTAATATTTATTGCTTTTTGTGTTAGTCCTACCATTCAGAGATTAGATACTTCCGTAAACAAATATGACATTAAAATTTCATTTTTACTCCTCAAAGATTCTTTAATTTTTCACTGATCTTTTATATATTATATTTAAAATTAATAATATTATTTTTTTATATTTTATTTATCATATATGAAATTTAGTTCATATATATATATATATATATATATATATATATATATATATATATATATGTATATGTACTGTATATTAACATTTATCGAAAAAAATATTTTTTTAAGAATAATCGAAATTAGTCTTCTTTGTTGATAATATTTTTCGTATATTTTTTTAATTGTTATTTATAAAGCTTAATTTCATAATTCGATGAAAAAATGAAATTAACGAATTAATATTTATTGCTTTTTGCGTTAGTCCTACCATTCAGAGATTAGATACTTCCGTAAACAAATATGACATTAAAATTTCATTTTTACTCCTCAAAGATTCTTTAATTTTTCACTGGTCTTTTATATATTATATTTAAAATTAATAATATTATTTTTTTATATTTTATTTATCATATATGAAATTTAGTTCAAATATATATATATATATAAATAATAGATAACGTAATAAAATTTAATCTTAAAATTTAGCAATTAATAGAACTAAAACAATAACAGCACACTAAAATATAGAACTGAATTTAACATAGAGGAAAGAATGACACAAAAAGTTGCGATATAGATGAGGAACCAATGAGTTACCATATTAACTTAAAATACTTACGCCGACCTGAAGGATAATAAAAAAGGACCATTAAACTTGTGAAAGAGAAAAAAGATAATAAACCACATAATCAATTGGATATAAATGCTTAAAATTAGAAATATACTTATCAAGGGGCGCATACTTCATAAAGCAGAGAAAGCTGCAATGATTTCGTAAAACGATATTGCTAATCATAGCAATTTATATCATCTCACGCCCCGATCAATGCAGCAAAAAGACCATAAAGAATGAGAAAAAAGTGAAAAATTAAATTAAAACAAAGGATAAATAAATATTGATTAAAATCTTAAAGGAAACCAAATTAATAACATGAAATAAGCAGAGTAACCACATGGAAAACAGTTAACACAAACTGGAAAAATGGTTGATGCCAAAACCTAAATTGAAGTTAAAATAATAGCTCGACAGATATCGATTAATCGAAAATACTTCAGAACAATTACATTAAAGATAAAATACACAGAGTAAATATTAAATGATAATGTTAAAATTAATACTAGTAGAGTTAAATTAAAACGTACCAAAAATATTAATAATTAAATCGTTTAAGATAAGGACTGAAGAATGAAGGTTAAAGACTACTAAGTACAAGCGCCATCTTTCGGTTAGCTATAATAACATTAAGTCAGTTATATAAGATGTATTGACTGAAAGATTAAGATAATTTAGAAGTATTAACAGCAAGATTAAGATAATTTTTAAGATTTTTATTTAAGATGTATTGACTGAAAGATTAAGATAATTTTTAAGATTTTTATAGTCAAATTATTAAGTGTTAAGTTTTAAGAAGACATAATTACAAGCAATAATGCCAAAGAGCACAACTATAAGGATAAGCATTATAATGCGGTCATCATAAATTAAAATTAAAAATTAAAATTTAAAAGATTTTTTTTTTAATTAATATTTATAAGATTTTATTTTTGTTATGCAAATATATGGATTGTTCAAACTTAACAAGGGAAGCCTCAAGTAGCCAGAAGCACATTGTAAAATTTAATGATAAAAGAGTTCAAAATACATAGTATCAACCAGAAAAAATAAAAGAGTTCAAAATACATAGAATCAACCAGAAAAAATAAGAATGTAACTTACAGCAATCCCCCCACGTTTTTTTTTTTTTTTTTTTTTTTTAATAAATTTTATTCAGCATCAAACCCTCCCAGCCAACCAGCCAAACAACACCACCCTTCCTCCTTAATCAAACTTCTGCCCACCCATTCACCTGATTTTTTTTTTTTTTTTTTTTTTTTTTTTTTTTTAATTTTTAATTAAACCTTAGGTTTTTCTTTTTTTTTTTTTTTTTTTTTTTTTTGTGTTAGACAGAGACCCTTTTTGATAAACAAGTGAATAAATAAATTTTTTAGGTTACCCCATTTTTGTAGCAACATTAATTATGTGAGAGATATTTTTGTTTTTAAACCTATCTGAACAAAGATTATGTATACGAAAGAGGTGATTGAGAATAATATTTCTGTAGACAGAGATATGAAGACAAGAGGTAAATTGTGTAAATAAATTTACTTTGAAACTAAAATCTTGTTTTTTGTCATACATATCAGTATAAATTTTACTACCATCAAGTTTAAGTTTTAAATCTAAGAAACTAATACAGTTATTGTTGAGATGATTATAAGTTAAGGTAAGGTGAGAAGGATATTCAAATTTAAATAAATTAGGCGAAAAATTATTGACATAAAAAATTATAATGTCATCAATGTATCGGTAAAAATAGACATTTTCAATACATAATCCATGTTCATATATATATATATGTACTGTATATTAACATTTATTGAAAAAAATATTTCTTTAAGAATAATCGAAATTAGTCTTCTTTGTTGATAATATTTTTCGTATATTTTTTTAATTGTTATTTATAAAGCTTAATTTCATAATTCGATGAAAAAATGAAATTAACGAATTAATATTTATTGCTTTTTGCGTTAGTCCTACCATTCAGAGATTAGATACTTCCGTAAACAAATATGACATTAAAATTTCATTTTAACTCCTCAAAGATTCTTTAATTTTTCACTGATCTTTTATATATTATATTTAAAATTAATAATATTATTTTTTTATATTTTATTTATCATATATGAAATTTAGTTCAAATATATATATATATATGTGTGTGTGTGTGTGTGTGTGTGTACTGTATATTAACATTTATCGAAAAAAATATTTCTTTAAGAATAATCGAAATTAGTCTTCTTTGTTGGTAATATTTTTCGTATTTTTTTTTTTTTCTTATAATTGTTATTTATAAAGCTTAATTTCATAATTCGATGAAAAAATGAAATTAACGAATTAATATTTGTTGCTTTTTGCGTTAGTCCTACCATTCAGAGATTAGATACATCCGTAAACAAATATGACATTAAAATTTCATTTTTACTCCTCAAAGATTCTTTAATTTTTTCACTGATCTTTTATATATTATATTTAAAATTAATAATATTATTTTTTTATATTTTATTTATCATATATGAAATTTAGTACAAATATATATATATGTGTGTGTGTGTGTGTGTGTGCGTGTGTGTGTGTGTGTACTGTATATTAACATTTATTGAAAAAAATATTTATTTAAGATCGAAATTAGTCTTCTTTGTTGATAATATTTTTCGTATATTTTTTTAATTGTTATTTATACAGCTTAATTTCATAATTCGATGAAAAAATGAAATTAACGAATAAATATTTATTGCTTTTTGCGTTAGTCCTACAGAGATGAGATACTTCCATAAACACGTAGACAATAGCTCTCGTTTGTGACGTCATGAATGCCGAGAGTCAGCCCGGTAAAATTAGAAATGGTGACTTCTCCGAAGGTCGTGCTGAACATCACATTTGCATTCCTCACCCTCACTCTTCTCAATTTCAGTTCCTTGTGCTAGAAGGAACTGTATCTATTATTGGAACACCATATGGAACACCTATGGAACACCGTAAGTCTCAAGACTTCGTCAAAGGGAAACTGCGAAACTGTGGTGGCTAATGGGCTACCTAGTTGATGAACAACTTTACGCCCAGTAGATGCATGTTTGTGGAAATCTGTGTCAGGGGCCATAAAGTTAAATAAAATGTCTAAATATTTTGAAAAATCAAAAAATAGATGAAAAATGGTGAAGAAAGTCTCACATTTAAGGCACCACACCATAGTCGAAAGATAAAATTTCGCAGAATCACATAAAATGGAGATGGTAAGACCATGCAGGAGATCTAGATGCTAAAGGAAGAAGAGGCAAAGGAATGAGCGAATAAATGGGTAGAGCCCCCAATTAAAAAAAAAGGAACTTTTCAGGTGACCATACATTTTTTTTTCCATAAATAAACTGCAAGGATGGAATTACCAAGCTGACACTGCTCCACTTTTCAGTTCTGGTCAAACCAGTAGGCCCTGAAAAGGGCCCCTACTAAGAGAAGGAGACTTCCGTGCAGTATGGCTATCCGTCGTGCAGTTCAGATGCTAATATTAACAAGACTAAATATAGACCGAAATATAAGCCGTAACAAAATGAGCATTAAATAGCTTCGAGAAAGCAATACGGAGGAAAGACCAACACATAAGGCACCTTACCGTAAAGTGAGACAGCATAAAACAGGGTTAAATGAGTATAAAAGGGGTTATACTGGGTTAGTATATAAAATAATAAAAATTATTATTATTATTATTTTAATTTTGAGATTAAAAGAAAATTTAAATGAGTTAAAATAACTTGTTCAAGAATAAATATAAAAGGTGAAATGCATGATAAGACTAAAATACAAATTTACTAGAGTACATGAGTGGGATGACAGTAAAAAAGAAAGCCTTAAACTTGAGGCATTGCACCGCACAAGATAACGATGAGAATAATAATTATTACATTTAAAAAAAAAAAAATTAAATTAACGAATTAATATTTATTGCTTTTTGCGTTAGTCCTACCATACACAGATTAGACACATCAGTAAACACGTAGACATTAGCTTTCGTTTGTAATGTCATGAATGCCGTTCTCAGACCGATAAAATGAGAAAAGGCGACATCTCCATCCCTCATCCTTCTCAATTACTATTCCTTGAGCTATAACAGGGATGGAACAAGGGCGCAGAATTCATACCGGAATCTGTTTAAGAAATTTCTATACCTGTAATATCGTTGATTTAAAGAGGTAGAAAATTTTCTTACATCCATAGTGGTATGAATTCTGCGCCCGTGTTCCATCCCTGCTATAAGGAACTGTATCGTTAAACTATTCATCATTAATGACTTTGAAATTAAGTTATTGCTTCGTCAAAGTGCAACTTCGAGGGAGAGACGGAGTGCCGAGTACCCGGGGTCAAATTTAACACGACCCCACACCTCAGCGAGCCAGAGAAATGGTAACAGAATAAATAAATTTACCTGACATATAAAAAAAAAAAAAAAAAGACTGTTCATAGACGCCATTCGGACGGGAAGTAGAAAAGTGATACAGGAGAAGAGAGTAGGTCATTGCAAGTTTAAAGAGCACCCGACTCCCTAAGGGAGAGAAGTGTTCTGTTCACCGAAGGTTTCCTGGATAATATTTAGTTTTTCTAGTAAATTATTTGTGTTTTGCATTTTACTTTTGGCTAATTTGAGTTTATTGAGAAGTTCGACAAAGGAATTAACTTGGAATTCCGAAGCGATAGCGTTTAAAATTTCATTGAGTTCGGCTAAGGGACTTGATGTACCTCGTTTTAGATGAGAGGGCGTGCCTATAGCCGCGAAGGAAATTTCGGATTGGACGGTGGGATATTGATTGATAGTACGAATATTTTTGGTAAAAACAGATTTATTGCGGTTTTCTGGAAATTTAGGACAACCACGGTAATTAGCGAGGTGATCACCACCACAATTACAACATTTCGGAGTAATACGAGCTTCTTTTTCTAAATTACAGTCTTTTGTAAGATGATCACCAGTACAACGGAGACATTTTAGTTTCATATGACAATTCTTGGCGGAATGAAAAAATAATTGACAGCGATGGCATTGAAGGGTTTTAGTTGGATTTTTGTAATGTTCAATTTGAACACGGTAATATAAGAGGGAAGTAATTTCAAAAATGGTTTTGCTATATTCGTTCTTTTCGAGATGAATTTGAAATAAAGGCATGGGCTGTTTCGTTTTGAAGCTGGTCAATTGATTTATTTTGAGAACATTAAATTTTCTGTTAGTTAGCTCATCTTCGATGTCTAAATGGGTAGTTTCGGAGGGAAGCCCTCGGATTACAACTTTTAAGGGTGGATTAGTTCGATCATTTTTTAGATAAAATTGAATCTTCATTTCAGCGAGTTTTTCAGCTATGAGGTCATGTTCGTCATTGGACTGAGGAAAAATTTTTAAGAAATCACCGGCTGGTGCTGCAATAAAGATGCAATAACCAATAGCTTTTTCAAGGTTTTTTAGGAGTTGTTTTTTATTTCTGCACCTGACAGTAATGAATCGACCTTTAGGTAAGGAGAGTTTTTTATTTTTAGATTTAATTTCATTGCTAGAGTTAGGTTTAGTGGTCTCACTGCTGTCGCCATCTAGCGGCGCTGGCTCATCTAAAAACTCATTTTCGTTAACCCTTTCATGGTCATGAACGTGTATACACGGTCAGAGTTTTTTACTTCTGAATCATTTATTCATTGCTACGAATTTGCTAAATAGAAAAAAATGAGTTTCTCGGTATTCCTGATAAATTCGTAATATTATTAGTACTTAATGACTTAAAAAAATATAAAACACATCCCTCTGAAATGGCTTCGAAACGAAAAAATTAAAAATGGCGTGACCATGAATGGGTTAAGAGAGACAAATTTATTTGCAATGGGGATAGTGTAAGAATTTTCAATTTTGCTAGAATTTTGGGATTGGCTATCATCTTCTAATTTACGTTTGTTAGTTCTAACATTAGTATGTTTAGTAGTTGGGGAAGGAAAATTAGTATTTGTTAGTGGAAGATTTTCTGATACCTGAGTGTCATCAGTTATTTCATCGAGCTCTTGATCTCTAGTCCAATCAGTTGATTCAATTTTTCCGAAACCAATTCGGAACTCAGAGAAATTCTTGATGACAGTTTGTACTTGAGTTGCGGTGAAGTCTTTGATTTTACCGGAAATTTCTTTTTCAGTATTAGGATCAGTAAATGTTATCTTGTATTCAAGAAATTTTCCATAATCATTGTCCGATAGTCTATCGATCATGTATCTTTTGATTTCCCAGTATTTTTTGCAAGAGAGGAACCTGTCAAGTAGACTCAGGTTGGTGAGATTAATTCCCCTGAATTCATGTACGGCGTCACTAGCGTCTGTGGATGCAATGTGGTACTATCGAGCCGAACCAATCAAAATCTTTCTTGCATTTCTTCTCTATATTGTTTTATGACAGCATCTTTGATTGGTTAAGACAAATGATTACCATCATGTTAGCGAAAATGGGCTTCTTGGCGCACCTTGGCGTTGGCGATATATTTCTTCTATGTTTTGTTTATGTTTATGACCACATTAAGCGATTTTGTCCTTATGCCTTTTGTTTTTTCTTAGTATCATTAGCATTTTCTCTATTGTAATCTGTGCTTTTTTTTTTTTTGTAAGATAGTTCGATCCAATATTAAGCTATCTATTGTATATTTATATATTAATGTTTGGTAAACAGTAAAAAAAGGAATAATTTTTATTTGAACGTTATAACATTAGTAAATATGCTATCTCCTGATAAATTAAATTTTATGTTTAATTTTTACTTTTGAGTAAGAAAAAGGTAAATTTAAAACATACTAGATATTGTAAAACGTTTAATAATAATAATAATAATATGTTGCTTGTTACTTGTACATGTTTAATTCTAAATATTTAACTGTTTAATTTTGTATATATCCTTTGTTAATTTAAAAAAAAGAAAGATTAGTTTTATAATTGATTTTATTAAGGCTTTTTTTATTTTGAAAAATGCAAAAACAATAATAATGTAACAATTTTGTCAAATGTCTTTAACAATCTTCTTGTAAATATTAATTTTACATATCTGCGTAGTATAGTTGAAGCTGGATGCTGTTAAATTAATAAATAATAATAATAAAAAAAAAAAAAAAAAAAAACCTAGGTTTAGATTATGAATTCTCATTGTTATATTAAAATACAGTGTATGAACAAATAAAAGTAAGCTTAATGACAAATTTATCATCTACCACTTGTATTTTATTTATTTAATTTTTAATGCAATATCTATAAATGTTAATTTGCAGCAAATTATGCATTAAAAAGTTAAAGTACTGTGCAAAGTCCTGTTAATAATATAATTTATAATATGTATTGAATTAGTTAAAGGCTAATGGTAGACTATTTTGTGCCACACATGCTTTAAAAAATTATATATTTGTAAAATCAACTTTTTTTTTTTTTTAATTTTTTAACCAATCAGCTTCAGATTTCAATTAAACATTTGATAATCATTCTATCTTTTGAAATAAATGATAAAATACTCTTAAAAATGTTTTATTTCATTTGATTTTTTGAAAAATCAGAATTTTTTAAAGCTTAAATAAACACATTCTTATGTTTTATGAGATAAAAAAGTTTCTGACCCTCATTTTAAAGAGAATTTCATGAGATTTTATTTGATTTTATTAGGCAAAAACATATTTTTATTTATTTATAAAGATAGTTTTTGTAAACTTTTTTTTTTTTTAAGTTTTTTGTAATACTATCAGCTATTATAACTTAAACCTTTTAATAAGGATTTATGACAAGTTACTGTACATGTAAGAATATCATTATCATATATTTTGTTTACATGATAAAAGACCTCATTTTTAAAGTCAATAATCTATAAAAGATGAATAACCTATCCATTTTATTATGGTCGAAGAATTCATAGCCTAGTGTAGGGAAGGGGCCGGCACCTGGGAAAACAACTAAACCCCTACACAATAAAGCTATGAATGAGACTCCAGGTGTCAGGTTGAAAATCAACCGTCAAAGGCCTACTTATGTTCTTTATAATCTTTTATTGATATTGTTCTTAAACTTTAAAGAAAATTATCTGTTGAGTGTAAAACAAACAATAACTGTTAAGCTTATGTTTTAATTATGCTCTGACTGAAAGTTAATAATACCTAATGTAACCCAATCTTTACGAAATCTTAAATTTGGCATTGGTTCGGTGTTAGTATGACAAAGACTGCACTGTTGGAAGGGGTGGTCTGACCCCACCCCCCTTGCTGCCTTGTGTCGAAAGGTTATGGTTCGAAATTTTAAATTTCGGGTGGGTTGGGTGTTAGTATGACAAAGAATACATACTGTTAAAAGGAGGAAGGGCCGTACCTCCCCATGGTGCCTGATCTCGAAAAAAATATGGTCAGAATTTAAAAATTTTTTTAATTTGGGTTTGGTTGGGATGATAAACACCACACTGTTAAAAGGAGGGAGAGTCTCTCTCTCCCCCCCCCCCACACACACACAAACACGTACGCACACGGTGTCTTATCTCGAAAACTTATGGTCCAAACTTAACGAAATTTTAATTTGGGAATGTTTACAGTGGCGGATTTAAAGAAGGGGGGGGGGGGGGGCAAAAGTACTAACATTCACAACTGACTATTACAATTGTAAACTTTTCTTTGATCTGGAATAACACTTTGAAAAATCTTAGCCCCCCCCCCAAAAAAAAAAAAATAAATAAATAAAGTTAAGTTCTAGATCCGCCACTGTGGTTAGGTATTGGTACGACAAAGAAAGCACTGTTGGAAGGGTGAGGGTCCTCCCCCCCCCCATGGTGTCTATCACGAAAAGTTACAGTCCTATATTTACGAATTTTTAAATTTGGCATTGGTTGGGTGTTAGTATGACAAAGACTGCATTTTTGAAAGGGATGGTCTAACCCCCCCCCCCCCCTCGATGCCTTATGTTGAAAAGTTATGGTTTGAAATTTACAAAATTTTAATAAATAATCTAAGAATTTCTTTCTTATCTGTACAGAATATAAAATGTATACAAAGAAAAAAATATATAAATTTGTTTTGAATTATTACTTTCTTCTATATTAAATAGGACATAATGGATGTGTAAAACATTTTTACTTGCAATTTTCAGTGTATTTACACATTTTGAGGGGATTAGAACACAATTTGACCATTTTTAGAAAATGTCTGGCTGGTAAAAATTTTATGTAGCAGCTCTAGTTCAGGAACTAATGCACAGAATTTCATATAAATTTATACACAGGGGAAAAAAAGTGCACATCAGTTTTTGATGCAAGTCACTCAACAGGTGGCACTGCTATACTGTGATTTCTCTCATTTAATTGAAGACTATCTCAGCTTCTATTGTGTGTAATAAAAAAAAAAAAAAAAAAAAACTAAGTATGCCATAGGGCTATCATGAAACATGTTTAATTTCTGTGCACATCGGCCAATAGGTGATGCTGCTATACTTCAATTTTTCCTGTGAATAGGGAAGTTCATTGAGATCTATTTGTGTATAATTACACAAAATTTTGTATGTGAGAGGGCCATTTTTATAAAACATCATCTTGATTCAATTTTGGTGCATATTGGGCGATAGATGACAATATTATGCTGCAATTTACTCTGTCTATAGGAAGACTAAATCTCAATATCTATAACATTTAACTGCACTTAACTTGATATGCAAGATAAATAATATGAGAATACAAGCTGGCTTAATTTGGGTGTATATTGACCTACAGGTGGCGCTTTTCCTCACCTTCTGTGATTCTCCGCATGGCTACATCTCAACCTTTTGATTAAAATTGCACTAAACTCCATATCTAAACTCTGTATTGAGAGAAGCTATGATTAAATTTCTTCCGTGCATGTTAAACAGCATGTAGCAGTTATATATAGTGATATAGAAGAAAGTTTTGTGATGGCCATAACACACTAGTTTGAAGCTTTGTTTTCTTTTTCTTCTTTCTTTTATGTTTTCTTATGAATGTCTCAAAAGAAAGTATTGGATTCATTAAAATTTTCAACTTCTGGTTTTCGATGCATTTACACATTTTAAGAGGTCCAGAACCTGTCTTGATCACTTTTTAAAAATGTCTGTGTGTGTGTGTGAGAGAAAAATTCTGTTTAACTATATCTCCACAACTACGCAGTAGTTCTGGAATTAAAATAAAAAATTAAATTACATATAAATTTATATGTAATTTCACCAACAGGTTCTGGCGCACTGCGATTTCTGCAACCTAAAGAAGGCTATATCTCAGGAACTACTGCACAGAATTTCATGTAAATCTATATGTACATGCACCTTGGCATATATTAGTGTCTATCAAGTTTTGGTGCTGACTCAACAGGTGGTGGTGTTATACAGTACTTTCTGCAATTTTAGGGAAGGCTATAACTTGTGCTCTAATGCGCATAATTACACGAAACTTTATGTTGGAAGGGTATTATGAGAAGTTATGCTGATTCAATTTTGGTGCATGTTGGCCGATAGGTAGCGCTGCTATACTTAAATTTCCCCCAATACGTGAAAGCTGTATCTCATATCATATTGTATCATGTATAATTGCACAAAACTTTGTATGTGAGAGAGTCGGCCATTATGAAGCATTATCGTGAATTTATTTTGAGTGTATATCAGCTAACAGGTAGCATTACAGCACTGCAGTTTACCCGATGATTTTTCATAAGCCTATATCTCAGCATCTGTTGATTAAAATTGCACCAAACTCCATACGTAAAATATTTATTGTGAGAAGCTATGGGCAAATTTTTGTACAATTTAAACTGTAAGTGATGCTGTTATCTATATATATAAAAGAGTAAACTCACTGATTCACTCACTGACTCAACACGGCTGTGGCGATCCTATGGGAGATAGTCACAATTTTTGGTGAGCAGGTTGATTTTAGGACCGTGGCGCTCACTAAGACGGGATTTTGCAAAATACCCCCCGGGGGGCAGAAGGCAAAAACCACCTTTATAAGCATAACTCGGCTCCAAATTACTTCACGGTGAAGAAATTGCAGATGGGGAGACTAGACTTGAATACAAAAAAATTATTTTCTGCGATTTTGGATTTTTAAGGGGGGGTAAGGGGTAAAAGTGAGATTTTCGGGGGGGGGGGGCAGAAAGTAAAAAACACCTTTATAAGCATAATTCGGCTCCAAATTACTTCATTGTGAAAAAATTGCAGATGGGGAGACTAGACTTAAGTACAAAAGAATCATTTTCTGCGATTTTGGATTTTAAGGGGGGAGAGGAGGTAAAAAGAATTTTCGGAGGCAAAATTAGCAATGCATGGATTTTCGAGTAAAATTCTAGCAATAATAGCTCAGATTAAAAAAAAAAAAGGAAAAAAAAAGCCAAGCGTCTTCTTGAAGGTATTTGCAAAAATTCATTTTTGATTTTTTCCGATTTTCGATTTTGGGGGGGAGTTACGAGGGGGCAAATTCGATCCCTCCTTTTAGCGCTAAATTTATCCGTGGAAATCTAAAAGCTGAGGTCACAAATTTTAGTGTGTGGTTTATTTATGTGTGTCCAACACCCATTGTAACGGTATTTTGTGAAAGACCCCCCCCTCTTTTACCCCTTTGGGGGTTGGGTGTGGAATAAAAGAGTAAAATCACTGATTCACTGACTCAACACAGCCGTGGCGATTCTATGGGAGATAGACTTGCAAATTTTGGTGAGCATGTTGGTTTTAGGACACTGATGCCCATTATGGCGGGATTTTGCGAAATATCCCCACTGCCCCCTGGGGAGGGGCAGAAGGCAAAAAACCCCTTATAAGCATAATTTGGCTCCAAATTGCTTCACGGTGAAGAAATTGCAGAGAGAGAGAGACTAGACTTGAGTGCAAAAAAAAGAAATAGCAAAATACGGGTTTTTGAGGAAAACTGTACCAATAACAGCACAAAGATATAGAAAATCGCCAAGAGTCTTCTTCAGAATATTTCCAAAACCTCATGTTTGGTATTTTGCGATTTTTTTTTTTTTTTTTTTTTTTTTTTTATGGGGGGGGGGGGGGGGTTTACACCTATTGCAATGGGGTTTTGCGAAAGTTCCTCCTTTTCCCCTTGGGGGTGGGGTGGGAGGCAATATAAACCCGTTTCCAAGTATAACTTTGCTTCAAATTATCTCAGCAAGATTAATTTGTATATGTGGGTTGTTTATGCTTTCCTGACACGTACAGTAAAGGGATTTCACAAAATTTCACCCCCCGTCCTTTAAGGGCGGAGGAAGGCAAAAACACGCTTATAGGAGTAACTGTGGTCCAAATTATCTCATGATAGCGATTTTTTGAGATGTCAATTGGTTATGCGTATTCAAGACACATACTAAAAAGAGATTTTGTAAAATTCCGTCCTATTCCCCTCTTAGGGGTGTGGTGTTGCAAAAAGCATGTTTCCAAACATAACTTTTCTTCAAATTATCTCAGTAAGCTTATATTTTACATATGAGTTGTTTATGCATTCCCAACACACATTATAAAGGGATCTTACAAAAATTTCCCCTCCCCTCCTTCAAAGGCGGGGAGGGGGGCAAAAAACGCTTTTAAGAGTAACTCTGCTCCAAATTATCTCAGAATAGCGATTTCTTGATATGTTGATTGGTTATGCGTACTCAAGACACACACTACTAAGGGATTTTGTAAAATTCCACCTTATCCCCCTTGGGGGTGGGGCAAAATCATGTTTTCATGCGTAACTCTGCTCCAAACTATCTTAGACGATTTTTTACTTCGGGCTGGTTATGCACTCCCAACACGCACTATAAGTCGATTTTGTGAAATTTTCCTTTTCCCCCTTTAAAGGCGGGGGGGGGGGGCAAAAACACATTTTAAAGAGTAACTCTGCTCCAAATTATCTCAAAAAAGCGATTTTTTTATAGGTTGATTGGTTATGTGTACTCAACACAAACAAACTACAAAGGGATTATTTGGAATTCCGTGCTATCACCCCCTTGAGGGTTAGAGGGGGATTAAAAACATGTTTCCATGCGTAACTCTGTTCCAAACTATCTAAGAATGGCAATTTTTGATGCGTGGACTGCTTATGCGTATTCAACACACACGACAAAGTGATTTTGTGAAACTCCACCCCACCTCCCCTTAAGGGGTGGGGGGGACATGTATTCATGTGTAACTCTGCAGTAAATTATCTTATGAAGGAGAGATTTTCCATGTGTGGGTATGTTATATGTATCTAACTCATAATATAAGGATATTTTGCAAAATCTCCCCCTCCTTTCCTTTAAGAGAGGGCAGGGGGGGGGGGGCTAAAAAACACATTTTAAAACATAACTTTGCTTCAAATAATCTTAGAATCCCGATTTTTTAATATGTGGGTTAGGTATGTGTATGCAACATGCATTATAAAGGGATTTTGTTAAGTGTGGCGAGTGGGAAAACCGCTATCGAAGGTATCGAGAATTTTAACTTAGATTTTGACTGATTTCAATGATTTTATTATTATTACTAGCAGGCTTTGTCCGCTTCGCTGGTCATTATATTGAAATGAAGTCTCAAAATACCATATCATTAATAATAATAATAATAAAATCATTGAAATCAGTCAAAATCTAAGTTAAAGTTCTCGATACCTTCGATAGCAGTTTTCCCACTCGCCACACTTCACAAAATCCCTTTATAGTGCATGTTGCATACACATACCTAGCCCACATATTAAAAAATCGGGATTCTGAGATTATTTGAAGCAAAGTTATGTTTTAAAACGTATTTTTTAGCCCCTGACCCCCCGGCCCGCTCTTAACTGAATACATGTCCCCCCCCCCCGCTAAGGAGAGGCATGGTGGAGTTTCACAAAATCAATTTGTAGTGTGTGTTGAATACGCATAAGCAGTCCACGCATCAAAAATTGCCATTCCAAGATAGTTTGGAACAGCGTTCGCATGAAAACATGTTTTAAAATAACCCCCAACCCTCAAGGGGGTGATAGCACGGAATTCCAAATAATCCCTTTGTAGTTTGTGTTGAGTACGCATAACCAATCAACCTATCAAAAAATCGCTTTCCTGAGATAATTTGGAGCAGAGTTACTCTTTAAAACGTGTTTTTGCCTCCCTCCCCCACCCCGCTTTTAAAGGTAGGAATAGGAAAAGTTCAGAAAAATCCCCTTATAGTGCGTGTTGGGAACGCATAACCAGCCCGCACATAAAAAATCATCAAGATAGTTTGGAGCAGAGTTACGCATGTAAACATGATTTTGCCCCACCCCACCCCCAAGGGGGATAAGGTGGAATTTTACAAAATCCCTTAGTAGTGTGTGTCTTGAGTACGCATAACCAATCGACATATCAAAAACTCGTTATTATGAGATAATTTGGAGCAGAGTTACTCTTAAAAGCATTTTTTGCCTCTCTCCCCGCCTTTGAAGGGGGGAAGGGTGAAAATTTGTAAAATCCCTTTACTGTGCATGTTGGAAAAGTATAAAGAACCCACATATGCAAATTAATCTTACTGAGATAATTTGAAGCAAAGTTATACTTGAAAACGGGTTTATATTGCCCCCCCCCCCAAGGGGAAAATGGGGGACTTTCGCAAAACTTCATTACAGTGGGTGTCAGACACTCGTAAGTAAGCCACTCACTAAAATTTGTAACCTCAGGTCCTACAGATTTCCCCGGATGAAATTAGCGCTAAAAGAGGGGCTCGAATTTGCCCCCTTGTAACTCCCCCCCCCCAAAAAAAAAATCGGAAAACACAAAAAACCAAACATGATGTTTTGGAAATATCCTCAAGAAGACTCTTGGCGATTTTCTATATCTTTGTGCTGTTATTGGAACAGTTTTACTCGAAAACCAGTATTTTGCTAAATTTGCTTCCGAAGATAGTTTTTACCCCCTCCCCCCCTCTTAAAAATCCAAAACTCAAATCGCAGAAAATGCTTTATTTTTTTTTTCCACTCAATTCTAGTCCCTCTCTTTGCAATTTCTTCACCGTGAAGCTATTTGGAGCCGAATTATGCTTATAAGGGAGGTTTTGCCTTCTGCCCCCCCCCCAGGGGGAGCGGGGGGATATTTTGAAAAATCCCGCCTTAATGGGCGTCAGGGTCCTAAAACCAACGTGCTCACCAAAATTTGCGAGTCTATCTCCCATACAATTGCCACGGCTGTGTTGAATCTGTGAATCAGTGATTTTACCCTTTTATTCCCCACCACGCCTCCAAAGGGGTAAAGGGGGGGGGGCTTTCACAAAATCCCTTTACAATGGGTTTTGGACACACGTAAATAAGCCACACACTAAAATTTGTGACCTCAGCTCCTATAGATTTCCACGGACGAATTTAGTGCCAAAAGGGGGGGGGGGTCGAATTTGCCCCTTCGTAACTCTCCCCCGAAAATCGGAAAAAATCAATTTTTGCAAACACCTTCAAGAAGACGTTTGGCTTTTATATATATATATATATATCTTTCAGCTATTACTGCTAGAATTTTACTCGAAAATCCATATATTGCTAAATTTCCCCCCGAAAATTCTTTTTACCCCTCTCCCCCCTTAAAAATCCAAAATTCCAAAATCGCAGAAAATGATTTTTTTGTATTCAAGTCTAGTCTCCCCATCTGCAATATCTTCCTCGTGAAGCAATTTGGAGCCGAGTTATGCTTATAAAGTTGTTTTTGCCTTCTGCACCTCCGAAAATCATTTTCACCCCTTTTCCCCCTTAAAAATCAAAAATTCCAAAATCGCAGAAAATGATTTTTACGTATTCAATTCTAGTCTCCTCATCTGCGATTTCTTCACTGTGAAGTAATTTGGTGCCGAGTTATACTTATAAATGTGATTTTGCCTTATGCGCCCCCGAAAATCTCATTTTTACCCCCTTAAAAATCCAAAATCGCAGAAAATGATTTTTTTGTATTCAAGTCTAGTCTCCCTATCTGCAATTTCTACACCGTGAAGCAATTTGGAGCCGAGTTATGCTTATAAAGGTGGTTTTTGCCTTCTGCCCCCCCCGGGGGGTAACGAGGGGGTATTTTGCAAAATCCTGTCTTAGTGAGCGTCAGGGTCCTAAAATCAATCAGCTCACCAAAAATTGTGACTCTATCTCCCATAGGATCGCCACAACCGTGTTGAGTCAGTGAATCAGTCAGTTTACTCTTTTATATATATAGATTATCATCATCAATGATATGGTATTTTGAGACTACATTTCAATATAATGACCAGCGAAGAGGGCAAAGCCTGCTAGTACAGAATAATATAGAAAAAAGATTTATGATGGCCACAATATATTAGTTTTCCTATGAAAATAACCCTGTAACTATGATTTCATTAGTAAAATACGGTACCCGCCACTTATTAAAATCACATTCGTTCTGAGCAAAAGTGATTTTATTAAGCGGCTGATTTTTATATCCGGCTAACGTTCCTGTACACAATAAAAAGGTGTTACTTCCCTGAATTTGAAAAGAAATTTTAAAAGATACCAAATAATGAAATTAATAAACAATGCTAATTAATTTTTACCAGATAATTATTGAAGTGTTCCTTCAAAATAAAAGAATTAAACACATCCTAAGCTACGATGCGCTTTCCTTTGAGGAAAATCATCATTACTTTGCTAAAAGTTCACGCCTTTCTTTAAAATTTAAAATATTTTCATTTAAACATCTTACTTCTTAGTTATTTCAGAATAAGAATTAGAAATTGTCTTTAAATAATTAAAAATAAAATAATCACTGGCGAATTAAATCAAATTTGTAACTTATTACAAATTAACTTATTACACCTTGAAGAATATATTCCTTGAAATTGTTCCTAAGTCAATGTGATGGGGCATGTTTTAATTGCTATAAATGTAAAATTTAATGTTGTAAATTTTCGACAAAGAGAGATAACAGAGGGATTTCTGTATATTTAATTTATTTTTTATTTATTTAAAAAATAAAAAATCGGAGTGTAAATAAGAATTTACTCAGCATGCATAAATGGTATTTTGCTTCTGATGAGAATTTTTCAGTTTATTAACCGGCAATACTGATTTTATTGAGAGGCAGTTTCAAAGATGGTTTGCATTGATTTTATTCCGATCCTGGCAATTTGATCAGATTAAGCGGCTGATTTTATTAACCAGTGATTTTTATTAAGCGGCGGTTACTGTATTTTGTTTCATTTTTTTTTAATATTAATATTGCAAAAAATATGTAAATAATAAATTTTAGTTTTATAATTCTGAACAAAACCTATTTCTTTGTGACAATGCTTTTCACCACAAATTGCAAGTGTAGGAATAAGTATGTTACGCTTAAAGTTTTATTACTCCATGGCAATATTGCACAAATAAATAAAATATTAAATAAATATATTTAAATAAATTATATTTAAAATGTTTTTAAAAGGTGGGTTATATTTTATTGTTTTAAAATAATGAAAAAGAAAAGAAACATACAAAAAACAAAACTAATGCCGGATATTCGTATCCGACAGGCAAAAGAGCTTCGGATATCTGATATCCGGCAAAATTTCTATCCGTTTCATCCCTAAAAATAACAGACATGCCATAGTATAATAATACTTTAAGTACTTAATTTCTTACCATGTACTGTTTAAGTTTAAAAACACATGACAAAATGATATATGTAGGTATTTACCATGATCTTGTGTTCATTAACAGAAAGCAAAAAAGAAAATATAAAATCTTAGAAAGAATAAGTAAATATTTAAAGCTTACTTTTAAAATATTTTTCTGAATTTTACAATTTATATGCAATGTTAAATGTTTTTATATGGTCATTTACAAAATAATTCTAAGTGCATACATTCTACTTTTAGACTAGATAAAATCCAAGTTATTTTCACAATGGCTACATAAAAAACTTTTCCCGCAGGTTTTAAGGATTTTTACAAAGGGAAATATTTATCGACACAAATGTGCTTTTGTCTTTTAAAATCGAACTGAGAATTCTTACTAAAAATGTTAAAAAGTTAAAAACAATGAGTCAAAGTAACATTTTACAATTTATTGAGTAGCCTACACTGTAATGTGCAGATTATATTTTTTTTCTTCACTCAATAATTTTAAATATTAAGTACTTTCATTTTCACCATCAAAAAGAAGTTTAAAAAAAAAATAGCGTTAAGATAATAATAATAACTTTAACATCTTTAGAGACAGACTTGTTAAAGGTCTAAATAAAGTTACATATTTAAATACAAAAGTTTAAAAGCACTCAATTCAATCATGAAAGAACAACAATCTAAAATCACATTAGTATTTTATATTAAATGCGAATGTAATTGATTAGTATTCAACACATTTTAATGATAAAAATATGATTATTATTTAAAATATGCAAAACTAATTATATTTTCTAAGTTAGTCTAAAATGATACCAAAATATTGCAAGAAAAGTAAATAATTATACTTCTAATAAAGATAAATGAATTCAACTTTTTTTTTTTTCTTATTTATTTATTTATTTTTTTTTTTTGCAAAGTGCGCAAAAGAGATGTCAGGAGGAATGTGTAACGTAAATATTCCACGATGTAAACTGTAAACAAATCGCTGGCGAGATGCACAGAATGAATGTCAAAAAGATTTTGCAAAAGCAAGCTACTCATTTTATCGCCAATTCGCTAACAGGTTGCTATAAGAACTGATAACCAATCAACAATGGTGTTATAAACTTTCAGTGTAAGTTGAATTCTGATTGGTTCGGCTCCATAGTACCACATTGCATCCACAGACGCTAGTTACGGCGTCGTCTTCATCTCTGTGGACTGATATTTCCGATGTAATAGAGGAACTGCAAGATTTCGTCAAAGCGCTCTTCATTTTTTAAACTTATTTAATATTTATCGAATAACGTATCCAGTGGCAATAGAATTTAAATTTTTATTTAAGAAACATAAACATAAAAATTTAGTGTCCATATGCACGCAGTTCAGATTTCGATATGACTAGATATATTTTCATAGTAGATATAGAAATAAATAAAAAATTAATAAACTGTACTGAAATAAATTAATTCTTCGCCAGAACTGCAACTAAAACTGAATTACTGCACTTCATTTTTTTTTACTTTAGGAGACCTCTTCCATATAATAAAAGAGAGCTGTTGCTGATAAACATAAAAAAAAAAAAATCCCCGTTCAATTCTAAATTTTGCACTAAATTCAACGTAAAATATTAATTTTATTGTACAAAACACAAATATAGTATTATTTATAAATATGAGAGACAATTAAACAACAGTTTTTGTATAAAGATACTAAACAATTTCATATTTCATTTTGCACTGACAGTTATTCTAACCGCTGGTTTTAAAAAAACATGTGTCTTAGATACAAACACTAGACAAATTCTTGCATCTTATGCGATATTTCTTATTATTTGCCAACTCAGCGCGCGGTATGTATGTTTTTTGTGTGACCCCCCCCCCCTTCCTCAGTTTACCAGGTTGATTCAAGTCCGTGGCTAGTCCAAATGCTTCTGTTGTTGCCTGCATATAAACTTCTGAAGTTAACTACTCTCTCGCAAGTGCTTGACCACGCCCTCACAACCTCCTTAGTTATATCAAATTAAATATATTCTGATTACAAACTTGAACTTACCCAGGACTTAATTTGGATGACAGTTCTGCTGCTATATTTCTTTTATTTCAGAAATTTTCTTCATGTCAGTGCAACGGAACAAAACTCATTTAAAAATAAAAATGCAAAAATTTCATGAAACCTACCCATCGTAGTGAAAAACAGGGTGGGTAAAGGGTCCGATTTACTCACTTGGAAGCCCAGACCACTCATGTCCAATGAGCCCCTTTTCTTCGTACTTTAATATTATGACAAACAAAACAAACTGCATATTTTTGATTCACGCATCTAAAAATTCTTTCCACTTTTCATTTTATTGGTAAGACTTAACTAGATCTCAGCTTGCCTATCGGATCAACGCACATCGCGCCCATGTATCTGCACGCGGTGCGTGCCTCGGATATAGTTAGCAGGGTTCGTACGCGGCTTATTTTTTCCCTGAGTCTCACACCAGAATTCTGAAACAATGAAATTCAGCTTAATCATATAGACTTATTTTATAACGGAAATCATTCTACAAAATTACTGGTATAAGACTCAGGGAAAAAATAAGGCCCGTACGAACTCTGGTTAGCCTTAGTAAATGCAGTATCGGTAGTATGCAGCTGTATTTGCGTTTAGCGAAAATATTGCAATATTTTCAATGAACTGACAGTTTCCTTGAAAGATCGTACTGTCGATTTATATAACAGCCCAGTAATACACTGGTACCTTCATTCATTTACGAAAAAACGAAAAACAACGATGATTGTAACAAAATTTGGAAATTTTTCATTTTAAGTATTTTTTAAATGTATGATGGAATTTCTTGGAAGCTCCCTCAGTGGGAGGGCCCAGGCATCTAATGCCCTACCTTAAATCAGGCACTGGGTGGATAGGGCACACTAACTTACTCTTACAAAAAGGCAGATACTATGAACCCTGAAAAATAAACTTTATTTTAAAATATAAAATGAGAAATCTGTTTACTCCTTAAGAATAATGAAAATATACGATTAATAGAACTAATACCTAATTGATAAGGTTAATAATGTCAATGCTTGTAAAGGCGGAGCTAAGATTTAACTGAAGGATTGATTAGCTGAAAGATTGAATTGGAAATTCAGAGTGCGTTTTTATTTTAATGCAATAAAATCTGCTTATTCTTATAAATTACTTATATTCTCATACTCATTTTTTCGTCGAGTGCTTGCTTATGTACACTCATAACTAAAAACGTATAACTATTATTCTTTGTTTACCCTTTTTTGTATTTAAAATTAAAATGTGATTTAAAAATATTTTACAGTCAGTGAAAATTCAGAATACTTCAATAGATTGCCGTTTTAACCCGACCTCTCGAAATAAATAATTTTAATGTTAAACGTAATTATCATTATTTTATTTTAACTCTTCTCTGGTGTAATTTCTTGTGTAATTTTTGCAGCGTATTTTAAAGTAAATAACGAAAATGAAATAAATAACCTTTGTACAGTCAGCCAAAAAAAAAACGCCCCCCCCCCCCATCACCTAATTTCGCCGTAAATTATCGTAGAAACATTTGACTAGTACCGATCGATTTGTAATAACGTCTAGTTTATAACGATATAGTTACATTTTGCCTAGGGGGTCTTCTACATATTAAAACTGGCATTAACTTCATGGCAATTTTCTTCAATGGCAACCCCTATTTTCGACTACATATTCAGATTTCTGAGATCAAATCGGTTCGGAAAACATACCTATTTATATACATTAAATCAATTCTAAATAGAGTTACACGTGAAAATGTATTAGGGGTCCGTCTATACATTTAGAAAATATAAATCATGATCTAGCACCCAGTATACGTTATTTATTAAGTTTCACACCGGAAAAAAATTTCAGAAATGTTAATTATAAAATAAAAAATAATTTTTATTGGCTTCTGTTGATTAAACATCAAATTGTTCACTTCATACGAAGAAAATTAAATAGCTGGCATAGATATTAAAATATCAAAAAAAAAAAAAAAAAAAAAAAAGGTAAATGATTTTAAATCTGTTTGAAAATTCAAAATTATTTTAACTCAAGCTGCCGTATAATTGTCTGAAACGGTGGCACTCAACCTGGTTCCCACGGCCGTTTCACAGTGACAATGTGAGTTTGTTCTGATACTGCAGTACTTTCATTTTCTTTAATTTAATTGACTTTTTAAAAATATTAAAACAGATTTTTTATTTTTATATATTTATTTTTTTTAATTATTATTATTATTTTTTTTTTTCATGACATTATTAAAAACTTTTACATAAATCTACACGATATTCTTTTGCTTTTATGTTTTATAATGTGTAACAAATTAATATGCATAATAATAAATCCTACTACTTAATGGGATGTTCTAAAATTCTACTCTTAACACAGATACCGAAGTGGACGGTGGGTGTAGAAAGGCTGACCACCCTTAATCTAAATCTTCAGTTGAAAAGGTCAAAATGTTACATTACTCTATTAAAAAAAAAAAAAAAAAAAAAAAAAAAAAGGGGGGGGGGGGGAGAAAGAAAGAAAATAATAATAATAAAATAAAATAAAAATAAATAAATAAAAAATCTGAACAATAAATATGGGAACAGAAGCAGGGAAGCCATCGTCTCCGTGAATGATAAAAATTACGATGGCGTGTCTCCGGACCATCGTAGGGGTGCGTCCCAGACCGTCGCCAATTACCCATAGCGCAGTACTAGTTCGACATTAAACCCAACCTACCTACCTACCAATATATTGTGGTGTGAACTGGCGTATAAGTGACCGATTACGCATGTATTTCAGTGTGGAATGGCTTTCTTAGTGGGAAAAATCTGTTTGGATTTTCACAAATATATATGATTTTAAGTTTTATTTAAAATTTACTTTGGAAGAAGATGATGACTCCTCATTTAAATGCTAATGCTGAAGGTCACATGTGGATAGCGGTAAAAAGTAAAAATCTATGTTGAAGTAAGATTATTTTCTCTTTAAAAAAAAAAAAAAAAAAAAAAAAGGGAATAACAGTGTGCTAAAATACTCCGGAATAAATTAAAATGTTGTTTATTCTGGTTTTAGTCAGGTGATATCACTTGTGCTAAATAGCTGGATCCGTCCTCTCTTAAGCTCAGGTTCAGCTCATCATTAAAATATTATTTTTAATATCTGCCGCAACAAAATGTTCAAAACACAAATGCCAATTTTCATATATTTTTAAATCTTCCCGTTTGAACTTTAAAAGCATTTAGATTAATTTATTTTCTTTTGAATTTTTTAATTTAGACCATTAAAGTCTTTTAAATGAAATTTCGGGATTCTGTAAGATCAATATCTATATATTTGAAAGTAATAAGACTATTCCTTTGTTTTAAATTTTTATTCCATAATAACTGTGACTTTGATTTCGTGATTGGGAAATTGAAAATAAATACTATTGAGCTATGTTCCAATAATAGATCTTATAAACTTAAAAAAAAAAAAGCAATTTTTCACTATTTGATTCTGTATTAAAAAACTTTTAATAGAAATTTGATATTTTATTATGTTACATTATGGAATAAATTTTAAATAACACAAAGCTTACAAACGGTACAGTAACCAAATGCAAATATGTCACAACAAAATTTAAACAGAAAATTTATGGTAAAAAATCTTTTTAAAATTATTAAATATTCATTATAATAATAATAAAACAATTGTCGAATGTATAATTGCTGTTTCATGCAATGAGTTTCGCTGTACCGTTTTTTCTAAAACATGATATTTAACTAGAGGTGTACGTACTCTTGAATATTGAATTGCGGAAAAAAGTGTAACAGGGTAAAATAGAATTTTATCAGCGGAAAACTAGAAAAAGATATTTAATACTTATGAAGAAAGACTTAACATATGAGGATCGGATATATTCCTCTCTTGTACCGTAAGCCACGCCTTTTCACAAATTTTCTAAAACTTTATAATATAAAACAAAATAATTTCGCATATTTGTAATTAAATCATTTAAGTTTTGTCTTCAATAATCGATGTAGTAAATACTATTGTGATTCATGCATACCAGCGTCACATATTGAGTCAAATAGGAATATGCAAATTAGTCTTTTTTTTTAAATAGTGTTTCAGCGAATCAGAGGCGGAGCTTTTTTTCTTTTGAAATTCTTTCACAATCCCTCGCCTACATTGTGATAACTTTACAAAAATATGCCAATTTGTATAATAAACATCGAAATATTGCTTAGGAAACAATAAAAGTAACATAAAGCTAAATTAAAATAGTTTTCCGTCAAATTATATACAAACATTTACTTATAGAGGATACAGATTATAACAAGTGACTGCCCCCTAACAGGAATAAAAAGTGAAATATCACTGTAACTCAAAAAATAATGTTAGAAACGAGCTGTAAATTTGGAAACCCATGTTTTTGATGATGCCCGTTCTATTCGTGCAAAAATTAACATAGGTCATAATTCATAATTTTTTCAAATATGAATTTATTAATAATTTTCATAATTCAAAAAAAAAAAAATTAGCAAAAATTTGCATGGAATATGTTTGGGTCACTTCATTCTAACGAATAAAAAAAACAGAATTCAAATATCATAATTATTTCGGAAGATATGATTTAATGTTTGTCACATTCATTTAACATTAGCATCCCCAAACTTTGACAGCTTATAACTCTATAAAAAATTGAGCGAAATATATAAACTATACCATTTTCCGTGATGATTTGATCCAAAGAATTCAAATAAATTATAAAAAGGGGGGTTACCATTGAAAAAAAATGAAGTTAATGTCAGTTTTAATATGTAGACGACCCCTAAGTAAAATCTAACTATAACAGTATAAACTAGACGTTATTACAAACTGATCGGTACCAGTCGCATGTTTCTACGATAATTTACGGCGAAATTAGGTGTGTGTGTGTGTGGGGGGGGGGGGGGGGAGGGCGTTTTTTTTTTTTTTGGCTGACTGTACAAGAAATGCTTCAGATTTTAAAAATATTTAGAATCAATGGTTACACAGAATAACTGTTAATGCTATTAACGGGTAATTTACCTGTGACTTCGTTGGCAAATTTTTTAATAATCTATTAATTAAATTGATCGGCTAATAATTCTAATTGTTCGGTAATACTATTGCGACCCGTCATTTTTGTTTTATTTATTTATTTATTTATTTTATCTTATTTTTTATTTATTTTTTTGTCACACCACATTTT
The DNA here is from genome assembly GCA_963930645.1 of Salticus scenicus. Classification (NCBI taxonomy): domain Eukaryota; kingdom Metazoa; phylum Arthropoda; class Arachnida; order Araneae; family Salticidae; genus Salticus; species Salticus scenicus. The sequence continues at coordinate 117,757,763 of OZ005650.1, forward strand.
TTTTTGAAGACAGATTGTCTCCTTACTTAATCTTAAATACATGTTACTAGTTGCCAACTTTTATAAGCTTCCCGCACATTGTTAGTTCCGCCATTTTACATAAAACCTTCTTTAAAGTATAATTTTCGATTAAATTAAAAGAAAGATATTCAATAAATAAATAAATAATATAAAATAAACAGTGGTATGAAAAAGACGCGGTCTTTAACAGTATTAATAATAGATTTTAAAAAAAGTACGACTCTGCATATTGCAGAAAATTACTCTTCAAATAAAATGGTAAGAAGAAAAGGCAGATTCTAACACTGTAATAAAATAATTTAGAATAACTGGAAGCTCTAGTTAGATATTAAGGTTATTTATTAAGATGAATTTTTCAACTATGATAATGAGGTTGAGATTAAGTGAATTTAATGCCACTTTAGGTCTGCCTTGTCTGGAACTGGCGACTTTCTAGGGTTCTCTCGTAGGGACGATCTGAAGACATGCCATTACAATTTTGACCTTCCACTGAAGGGAGGAATTTTGCATTGGATTTTTTGTAAACTGTCTAAAATCAAAAACTGGCATGAAAATAATTCCACATACAAAACACTCACAATATTTAATCGCAATCTATATAATTGGATTAATCCTGAACATTGTTAAATATATTTGAAATTTCAAAGCGTTGAAACATACGTATTTACGTAGATATACAGGGTGTTCCATCCATAAGTAAAGCGACAAACTTTAACTAGAGATAGAGCACCTCATAAGGATTCAAATCGGCATAGGGTCTCCATGTCCGCAATTTTCATCTTTATTATTTTAACCCTTTAAAAACCCGTTGTTTTTGGTTAATTTTTAACAGATGTAGCCGTGGCTTTTGAATCATGAATTTTTAACGAACATGTATTCGTGCAAATAGTTATTTGAAAAGATATACAAAATAATAATAATACTGTTTCTAATTGATTTATTTAAATCCTTGCTTATATTATAATGGTTTTGTTAAATGATCGTACAAGATTTTAAAATTTACAAGGTAAGCAAAGTTACAAATAATCAAAACGATATTGTATCCGTTAACCATCAATTGTACACACGTGTATATTTACAGACCTCACTATTGTAGAAAACCCGAGAAAACATCCTGTGCTTAAGGGCTTGCGGTCATGGTCTAGTCACTAGGCGAGACGTATTAAACATTTGACGATAGCTTAAATGCGCCAACCCACCCATTACCGCTCTTCGATGTCTTTATCTAGTCAATTTTGCCACTATTTCATTTTTTTTCTTTTTTTTATCAATATTATTTGCAGCAAAATCGTAAAATTTGTAGTTATTTTAAAATTTAAGTCCCTTGCGCATGTGTTGAAGATAATGTCCCAAAATTTTAATACTTTACAAAAAGTTCTAACAAGCACCCATTTTTAATAACATATATGTTACGTTTTTATCGACCCTGCTTTACATCTACTCTGTAACCAACTCACATTTCCTTAATTTAGAAGCAGTGTTGCCAGATTTAGTGATTTCTCCCTACAGTAGGGATTTTCATCTCTGCTTTTGGCGTAGAGTTTTTTTTTTTTTTTTAATTCTGTTTTGTAGAGATTTTTCTATTAGCTAATGAAAATTATAAAATTATTTTTAAAAAAGCAAAAAGTTTTAAACTTATCTGTAAAAGAGTTGCTTACAATACCTTGTTTCTGTTACATTATTTTATTAGATTGATGCGAAGTGAGACATCTCATAACTCAGAGTTGCCATCGTCTATACTTTATTCCAGTGTATTATTAGTACCACCCTCTTTTCGTACTTCTACAACTTTTTATAAAAGTAGTTTTCTTCCTGTTTAATTTTAGTTAAATACTGGGGAAAATTACTCAAGAAAATAAGTAAGGAAGAAAAGAGGGCATTACTATGATTGCTCCGGCATAAATTATAATAGTTGGAAAATTTGCATATTTTTAATATGTCCTTCCATTTATTATTATTACTATTATTATTCCGAAATGGTAACTTTATTATAAGATTTTAATAAAAAGTATAACATATATTTAACATATTGATATAATTAACATCAAAGTTTTAAAATAAATTTAACAGTAAGTCATGCACATGTTAAAATTAAATTTCCTGGAAATGCCAATTGTTTTCATCAGCAATTGTCAAGTTATTTGTATACACCCACCCCAGAAATAAAATAGATTGTGCAGTACAAAATTTTAATCGTAAATATATTATACTGATCTAAAAGTGTATTTTATTTTGTTTTACGTCAGAATACGTTGTCTTTCGTTTTCTTTTCTGTAAATTAACCTTTTTATTTCTCTTTGATGTGCTCACACCACCCATTTCGTGTAGCCACACCCCCTAAGGAGTCGGAGTAAGGTAGGTAGCTATCAACTCGATATTTGCTGGTTTCACATTTACTACTAAATTAAATTTATTAGATAAGTTTGATTTGAAAACATGTCAAAAGAGATTAGTTGTTTGATTTAATAATTTAATAGAATACAGAGCTAAAAGTATTAAATTTAAACAAATTATAGAAGCATAGTCCATTTTATTTACTATGTTTTCACGAATATACATTTGTATACGTATACACTCCTTCTCATATTTATAAGCACACTTTATATTTTGAAATAACTAATGTAAAAATAATTGTGAACAAGATTATACTAAGTGCACTAATATATCTAGTATTCTAAAAATCAAAATTGCAATAATTTTTTTATATAAAACAAAATTAATAAAAAATAATGCAAAATGTGTTTTTCTCCACGTTTTTAGATGTTCATAATTATATGGACAATCCAGATTTTTTCGTTTTATTTAACTTACTAGCGGATAAATTACAGTTGACATTCGAATTTGTTAACTACTGGGCTAGATTAATTTATATATAAGCCTTCAATTTTTCTTGGACGGACATTACTGTTAATTCCTCGAAAAAAAAGAACGTTCAAGTAGTGAAGTATGATAAATGAGTTTTTTAAGTGGAAGGTTAATTTCAATCCGCCGAATTTCTAATAAAATTCGAAGCTCTAAAATTACTGAAGGAAATGTGATCAAACGTTGAATTGCTGGTTCGATAGGAGAGAGATCTGATGTAAAATCAGAGTTGTTTTACAGAGATCGAAGACTCATAATTCCTCTTACTGTTTTACTCATAATGACTGTTGCTGAATTTGCTCGTAATTTTTAATGAAAGGTTAGGGTCCACATTTATGCATTTTTAAAATAATTAACAATATGTTAAAATGAATAAAAAACCTGTAATAATCAATCAGCATTTAATGGGGGAAAGAACGTCTGTGTTAAAGTTGAATAATGACAATATTAAATGGTAAAATGTTGCATTTTCGGACGCAAAACATTTTATTCTTGATTAACCAAATGGTTTTAAAAGTTACTATCACGATCTGAAGATAACGAAAGACAGAGCAGGTTTTTTAAAGGCAGATATGAATCGGGCATTTTAATGGTGGATCTATAGTGCTCTGGGGAGCTGCTTCTACTGAAGGCAGAATGAATTTAGTAATTTTTTCTATTATTATGAACATCAAGATAATATCCGCAAATTTTAAGCGTGGAATTATCAGATTTTTGTTAGATTTTGGGGGTAATAATATTTTTTTCAACAAGACTTACATTTTTGCTCTACTTTTAGAGCAATAGGAAATAGTTTAAAGAAAGAAACGTCTGTATTATTGCCTTTCCCATGGCCTAAAAGTTAAAAAAACCTTAACTTATGATATTAGAAATGTGCATGCAAGTGGAAAGCAATTGTAAATAGTTTAAATGTACTAAGAATATCATATATGCTATACGAAATGGTATTGAAACTGAATATTAAAAAAAAATGTGTATATATATATATATATATATATACCAGAGAGAATGTCTGACTGTTTAACCCTAAAAAGAAACCCCATAAAATATTAATTTAAAGAATAACTGAAAAAAAAATTGCTAAAATTCGAGCTGTCCTTAAAATTGTGAACACCTGAAATATCATCTTTTTACCATATTTAAAGTTTTTTAAGATAGAAAAACGACAAAACTTTTTAAATATAGTCTATTAATGAAATTCAAATTAATTAAAAATATATTTGTTTAAATAATAGTGTTCAGTGTTTAGTTAATATAGAAAAACAGGTGTCCTTATAATTATGAGAAGGAGTGTATTAGGTACTTGTTTTTATTTATCCGTTTGTTCCAACAATCAACTTATGTGTATATTAATAAGTTTGATGTGAAAACATGTCAAAAGAGATTAGTTGTTTGATTTAATAATTTAATAGAATACAGAGCTAACAGTATTAAATTTAAACAAATTATAGAAACATAGTCTATTTTATTTACTGTGTTTTCACGAATATACATTTGTATACATATATTAGGTGCTTGTTTTTATTTGTCCGTTTGTTCCAACAATCAATTATGTGTATATTAATAATAATGGATTTTTTTTTTTTTTTTTTTTTTTTTTTAATGCTAGAAAATATTAAAGTAATTATAATAACTAGTATCGCCCAGTGGTCGAAACTCGACCATTTTTATTTTTTTTTTTTGCAAAGCGATGCAAAGCAAAGTTATTGCCTTGTCCTAAACGGAATGCAATTGCAACACAGCTGCGGCAATTGTTTGCCGATTTTCACTCTAACTGAATCAGCAGAGTTTTACTTAATATAACTATTTCTCTCTGTAGATGTTAGCCTTTCCTGAAATGAGAGAAAATCGCAACGTGAAAACGCCCCTTGTTGTGTGATACAGCCCAGAAGCTAATAGGTACCATGTCAAACCAAGGCCCAACCACGTATCAAATTCTGTTAAATTAATTCGATTGGTTCATAAAGTACAGTGTTTGAACAAAAAAAAAAAAAAAAAAAAAAAAAGATATTTTTCAAAAATGGTCGAATTGAGTTCGGGAAATTTCAAAACGTGTAACTTTATCGAAAACCGAAAATCTAAAACTTTTTTTAATCTTATATTTTCT